>CM060308.1:34313588-34341088 GCA_030674185.1 Monoplex corrugatus
GAATGTACTCTATTGTTTTTGAAGCATCATTTTTGTGCAGTTTTTCCCCTTCCTTGAAACATGCACTGTACCGAATATCACCCGACTATTCGACATTTACAACCTTTCTCTTACTATCATCATCATCATCAGGTGCCCTGCCGCATGGCGTTGGCGACCATGGACTTCCAACCATCTCTATCTCTCGTTGCCTCCAGCATCTCCCCCACCCTCTTCATACTCAGCCACTCTGCAAGTCCGTCCAGCATTCTCTCCCTAGGTCTACCCGGTGCTCTCTTTCCCTCCAGCTTTCCCGTTGTGACCAGGTGCTCCAAATCCCCCTTCCTCATAAAATGGCCTATAAATGTTGCTTGTCTTTTCCTAATATTCCTTATCAGTGATCGACTTGTGTCTGCCTCCATCAAGACCGTCTCGTTTGTTTTCTTTGCTGTCCATGGTACTCTCAACATTCTTCTGAGAAACCACATCTCGGCTGCCTCAATCCTGCTCTGGCTTTGCTTGCTGACTGTCCACGCCTCGCATCCGTACAACAGTATTGGTTCTATATAACATTCAAGGACTCTCTTTCTGATGTTAATTGATAGGCATTTGTTGGTAAGAATGCTTGTCATCTTCTTGAATGCTGTTTTGGCTTGGCCGATTCTGTTGGCTATTTCCGATGTGCATCTGCCGTCTGATGAAATGACCGTTCCCAGGTATTTGAACTTATTAACCTGTGTCAAGGTTGTGCCATTTGCTGTTATTTTGCATGAGGGGATTTCATGTTTTTTACTGATCACCATGACTTCAGTCTTCCTGCTGTTTAGTTCCAACCCCTTACCTTTGCTTTCTGTTTCTAGTATATTCACAAGGTTTTGTAGATCCCTTTCATTTTCTGCAATTAGCACGGTGTCATCTGCGTACCGAATGCTGTTTATCATTTTCCCTCCAACCTTTAATCCAGGGTCTTCTTCTAGGTTTCTCATGATGTTTTCGCTATATAGTGAAAACAGATCTGGTGACAAAACACAACCCTGTCTGACTCCTCTTTTGATGTTTTGAAAAGAGCTTATATTGTTTTCTATTCTCATTGCAGCTGTTTGTTCCCAGTACATATTCCTGATTATTCGTAGATCTTTTCCATCGACATTGAGTCTCTCCAGTAGGTTGATCAATTCTTCATGTCGTACCCGATCGAAAGCCTTGGTATAGTCAACAAAGCATAAATACAAATCCTTATTCATCTCAACTGACCTCTCTATGATAGTTCTTGGGATGTATATGGCATTAATAGTTCCTTTCCCCTCCACAAATCCACACTGTTCTTCTGCTATTTCTCTTTTGATTCTATTCCTTGTCCTCATCATGATTATTCTTTACAGGATTTTTGTTACATGACTCCTCAAACTGATTGTGCGATGGAGTTCGCATTCTGTAGCCCCTGTCTTCTTTGGAAGTGCAATGAAAATTGATTTTGACATATCTTTGGGGATTTTTCCAGTGTCATAAATTTCATTTAGGAGGACTGTTTATTTTTTCTATGCCAAATTCCTCCAGGGCTTCAATCATCTCTGTAGTAATGTTGTCTGGTCCTGGGGCTTTTCCTGGTTTCATCTTTTTCAGTGCTGCTCTGACTTCATCTTTCATTATGGGTGATCCTTCAAAGTTCTTTTTTATAATGTGTTCTTCGTTTTTGTCATCCTCAAAAAGGTCTTTAATGTACTCTCCCCATCTGTCTAATACCTTGTCTTTTTCCATGATAAACGTGCCATCTTTTGATTTTAAGCAACCAGTTGATGTGCATGTATTTTTCCTGTGAACAATTTCTTCAATTCGTCTGTACATACCCTGAGGATCCATTTTGTGTCGTTCTTCTATCTCTTTACATTTTGTGTTCAGCCAAGCTTCCTTAGCTTCATTGCACCTATACCTGATTTCTTTGTTTATCTTCCTGTATATCTCCTCGTTTCTCTTTGCCTTCCTCCTTTTCTCCATCTCTTTTTTGCTTTTCTATTTGCCTTAGGGATTTCCTCACAATCTTCATTTATAGAACTTCTCAACTTTGTCCATTGTTCCTCACTGTCACCAAAGTCTTCCAGAGCACTGAATTTGTTTTGAACATGTATATTAAATTTTTGACGTATCACTTCATCTGTCTTCAAGAGTCCAAGGTTTAGTTTGATGTTGCTTTTGGTCTGTTTCCTTTTCCTCTATTTCAGCCTAAACCTTCCCACTACCGGATTGTGGTCACTGTTGCAGTCTGCGCCTGGTATGTTTTTGCTGACAGTAAAAAATTTCTAAATCTTTTGTTGATAAGGATGTAGTCAATTTGATTTTTGGTATTATCTCCTGGACTCATCCAAGTCCATTTTCTTCTGTTAGGCTGCTCAAACCAGGTGTTTCCTACCATGAACTCATTCGTCTGTGCCCATTCTACAAGCTTCCCCCCTCTTTCGTTTTGTGTACCAAGGCCATGAGGTCCAACTATATCCTCCACCCTATCCTGTCCCACTTTAGCATTAAAATCTCCCATTATGACTGTAACTTCCTGTGATTTACATTGGACCTTGGCCATCTCTAAAACTTCGTAGAAATTGTCGATGTCTTCCTGAGTACTTGCAGATGTTGGTGTATACACCTGTATGATGTTGATATCAAAAGGTTTCCCTCTGAATTTGACCAGTAAAACTCTGTCGGACACTGCCCAGTATCCTTTAACTGCTTTTGATTTGTCTTTGTCCATTATGATGCCTACTCCTCTTTCATGTGAATTACCACCAGAGTATATCACTGTATATTCTCCTGATGTTATCATGCCTGCCCCCTTCCATCTCATTTCCCCTAGTTTTAAAATACTGATGTTAAGCCTTTTCATCTCCATTTTGATGTTGTCTAATTTACCTTTCTGCAACATTGTTCTGATGTTCCATGTTGCCACCTTGGTGTTGAATTTAATCTTGGTTTTGGTCGCAGTAGCTGGCTGACGGTCTGGTGTCACCTGCGCCGCATGACAGTCCCTACCGGACGAAGGTGCTCCACAGGAGCACCTATTGACGTCGTTAACTTTCTTCTTTATTCTTCCTCTGTCTATGGATTTCCTGGGGAAAAGTACGATGGTGGTTCCCCCTTGCCTTCCATCGGTTTTTTCTTTTAGGGTTGACTCCCTTAGCCTTACTCTCTCCCGAGATGTCCACAAGGCAGTGGAGCTATTTACCCATAGCTTGGGGATCTGGTTCGTGGGCACCAGGGCGTGTCCACACGCCGGTGGGCCTGCATGCCTCACGTCTGGGGCCAGACCTCCTCCGAGTCCTACGAGATTCAGCCTGAGTCCGTGAGGTGCTCAGTTACCGCCTGTCGCCACGATGAGGCACAGCGTAGGGCTTGCTGATGGAGAGGCTATGTACTGACAGGAAGAGACTTACACATTGCTCTTCTTTTCGCACAGCAGTGCTAGCCAGCGGTGCAGGCCGAAGCCGACACACTAGACGCATCA
The DNA here is from genome assembly GCA_030674185.1 of Monoplex corrugatus. Classification (NCBI taxonomy): domain Eukaryota; kingdom Metazoa; phylum Mollusca; class Gastropoda; order Littorinimorpha; family Ranellidae; genus Monoplex; species Monoplex corrugatus. Next base: position 34,317,061 of record CM060308.1, read on the forward strand.
CATCTGCCAATATGACAAGCTCTCTTACTATAAAGAAAACAATTATGTATTTCGCAGCTCAAAATATGACTGCATGCGTATTCTTCAACCACAAACATGACTGATGTGTATTCTTCGACTACACTTTTTAAACAAAATAACGAAATAACAGTGGGGGATAAAACAATGTTACAATCGCGCACAAAGTCTCACTGTGTCACAGACCTACATACAGTGAAACTCTGTTATAGCGAGAGCGGACGGCCCAGGCACATTTTCTCGCTATTGCCGAGTTCTCGTTATTCCCAAATGACGAATTTACCAAGGGAAACAAAGGGAAATAATCTTGGCACCGGCGCCGTCGATGTGTTCATAATTAATTGATAGTGTCCCTTGATTCTGCTAAATTGATGCGTGGTCAATCCAACGCAGCTGTGGATACAGGACTGGTATGGTTTGTGGTGTGTGTGTGTGTGTGTGTGTGTGTGTGTGTGTGTGTGTGTGTGTGTGTGTGTGTGTGTGTGTGTATGTGTGTCTGTCTGTCTGTGTGTGTGTGTGTGTGTATTTATTCGTTGTTTTTCTTTGTTACCGGCCACCACGAGATGTGCCCTACCGGGAACTTGACGACGAGGTGGGGGTGGGGCGAGTGGTGAGAACTTTTGTGACCAGGAAGGATAGAAAATCTCTCGTTATTACCGAGATGAGTATCCACTAACTCTCGTTAAACCCAATGGTTTATTCTTAAAGATTAAGAAGGATAAAAAACGGGGATTGAAAAATGTCTCGTTACTACAGTGTTCTCGTTATTACAGTTGTCGTTATTAATGGACTCCACTGTACATAACTGGGCTCGGTCGTTTAAATGCGTAAGGGTCAGATTTCCAATGGGAAGGTGTTCGATCCCCCTGGACGCCTGTTAGATAAAGGGTGGATATTTTTTTCCCGATAACCTAGGTCAACATGTACATGTATGCAAAGCTACCTGTGCTAAAACTCCTTTTGTGTGTGTACGCATGGAGAATAAATCAAACATGCACGCTAAGGCACCTGCAGTTTAAGTTTCAGCTTCATTTTCTCAAGAAGACGTCTCCGTGCACGGAATGAATTCCACATATACTAACGTCACAGGTGCCATGTGATGGAGAATATCCAGAATGATCACGGCACAAGCCTTAAGCCTGCACATAAACCCATGAGCTGGCCTGGTCCTGAGGTCCTATCTGGATAGTTCCATAACCGTTAGGTCGAAAGGGGTGAAGTGGCAGAGACCTCAACTTTTCCCGGGGCCAGCACCACGACGGCGGCACCCATTCTCTCCCTCGATTCGAATTCATATTCACTTTTTTTTTAACCGAGACTTCAGAAAGGCAAGAAGGCTAATTGGTCTTCAAGGGGTGGGACCTGGAAATCAACCTATCTCTCCAACGTTTTTTACCAAGACAGCTGGGCAATGCCCTGTTCTTCACAATTTTCAACTGCCGTGGATCTTTATCGTGCGCAACCAGAAGGCACACGGGTCCGACTCGTTTTTCGTCCCCTTCCGAAGGACTAGACGTTCGGTTAGATTTTCCGGTCAAACTGAGGAGAAAAGTCGAGGCATCTACGGGCAGTGAACTCTGGAACCTCGAGTTTAGTTATTGGCAGGCGAACGTCTGAACCATTCTGCCACTGTTCTCCCTTACGGCTCTTGCAACTCATGACAGTGTCAAGTGGCTTATGGAAACGTGAAAACAACCAGCATGCATGACCACTAAAGGCGCAGACAAGGCAACAACATGTGGAGGGCGGACAGCTGGCTTGACGGCTCGAGTTTACAGTGCTCCACTAAAAGGTTTGATTACGTATGAGTTGGAAGAATAACGTTATACAGGAATAATTTATGGCAGCACTAAGAATAATAAGAAGAATAAGAATGATAATAATAATAGTATTGATTATCATAATGATGAAAATAACAACGATTATACTGATGATGATGATGATGATGATGATGATGATGATGATGATGATGATGATAACAACAAAGATGATGATGACGGTGATGGTGATGAGAAGGAGAACGACGACGATGATGATGATGACGACGACGATGATGACGACGACGACGGCGGCGGCGACGACGACGACGACGATGATGATGATGATGATGATGATGATGATGATGATGATGATGATGATGATAGACCTTACATTCTTCTTTATGAAAGTATTCAGTCCGATAGAACACGTTTAAAAGCAAAGTTCTTGTTATAACATGATAGATATACATTTGATAAAATGTTAACAGCATAGGTTTACTATGTCAATTTTCACAAATATAATCATAAGCTAAGGTTTTCCGATTGTACAAGGAAGACCTGTGCTCACGTACTTTGCTGTCTTAAGTAACAATTTAGGCCAATCACGATATCACAGTATTTGATTTTTAGACAACATGAATGCCGGGTCGCTTATAGACTTATACGGACATATCCATCGTATATGCACACACAGACGTATACACACACAGTATGAGCGAACGGTTGAAATCCTCACCAAAAGTAGATCCAAACTTCCACACTGGGTCCTCGCTGACACTCGTCACAGCTGTCAAGTGGTCTTCCTCTCAGATGCCGTCTCTGTTCTCCAGGTTGTGGACAGCGACAAGCTTTCTTATCCAAACAACGCCTTCCAGCAAAGTCAGTAGAACCAGGAGAGTAGTCCTCCAGTGGATCCCCGCTCCCAGATAACAGTGTCAGATACAGTCAAATGAGTAGCATCGACTGATAGCCTAACTCTGTAAGCCATGGACAGAAAGGGACAACTACCACGTTCTTTCCAGAGAGCAGTAAGTGGTCCTGATGAGACTCCCACTGGTCACAACTAATTTAACCCTTTTGACTCCCACACCCTGTCCACCGATACCCTGTATTGTCAACCATTTAGCAAAGCAAAAACTTAATCCTTTGACTCCCACACCCTGTCCACCGGTACCCTGTATTATCAACCATGTTAGCAAAGCAAAAACTTAACCCTTTGACTCCCACATCCTGTCCAACGGTACCCTGTATTATCAACCATGTTAGCAAAGCAAAAACTGAACCCTTGACTCCCACACCCTGTCCACCGGTACCCTGTATTATCAACCATGTTAGCAAAGCAAACTAACCCTTCGACACCTCACTCTCTCAATCAGAGTCGCTGGCACAATTATATGCAGCGACGTTGCATCTGTTATGCATTATATATGAAGCAACAGGTAACATGCTTGACTACAACTTTTCTGACCACTAAGTTCCATGATAGTCGGCAGAAACTGAAAAAAAAAACGACACAATCATCACCAGATGTGGTCTGACCATATAAACAGTGAACAAAAGAAAAAGAAAAGCTGACACTTGTTAACATGTTTCTATAGTTGTGACCTGCACCTTGGACCAGTCTTAAAACTTACAGGAATACATTTTTCTCTCACATCACTCATTTGTACGTATTGAGTTTATTTAATCTATTCTCAAACAACCATTTGTTGATAAACACCTACACGCTATGAACCACACTGGACGTTTCAATTCATGATTGAATTTTCACGACTACCTACTTAAAAGTGCAAACCAAGCTTGGTACAAATCCACCCAAAACAGCTGAAAGGTGATTTTTTTTTTTTGGCGCGCACACACACACTCATGCATGCATGCACACACACACACACACGCACGCGCACACACACGCACACGTACACACACGTACACGTACACACACACAACACACACACACACACACACACACACACACACACAACACACACACCACACACGATGTTTCAGTTCATAATTGTACTTTCACGACTACTAACTCAAAACTGCAAACCAAGCTTGGTACAAATCCACCCAAAACAGCTGAAAGGTAATTTTTTTTAGTGCGTGCACACACACAACACACACACACACACACACACACACACACACACACACACACACACACACACACACACACACACACACACACACACAGGTATACGAGATAATCGGAAGAGACAGGAAATAGAGAAAATCGGAGGGGAAGAATAAGAAACAGAGGACAGACATGAAAAGAAAAGAAAACAGTAGTAGGAGATGAAAGGAAAACAGAAATTGGGTGGAATCCAGACCAGATGCCTTATGGGGTGGTGTGGTCCACGTCACAAGCTCTTTATACCCAGGTGCTGTCTGTGTCCCGGTCAGGGTCACCAGATTTGACGATAGACTCCCTGTCTCCTGCAGGCGTGCTAGATTTCTGACCATATTCCAGCCATTCTTCCAGGTAGCTGATAAACTCCGCAGGATTCACTCCCAGGTGCATATTGACTCTGAGCCAGTCTGAGAGCATGGTCTGATATTTTTTTTCGTTCATGGAGCCATTAGCCATCAGTTTTTCAGTGACTTTCCTAAAATGTTCGACGTACCTGTCTATAATCCCAGGGTGACCTGGTATTATGTGTAGTCTCAGTTTCTTTCTGAAGTCATTACAGATTCGGTTTAATTCGCTCGTCCTGCCCACGCCTGGTTCGTCAAGTTCGGCCATTTTCTCTGCTGACTTCAGTGTCCCCATTTCAAATAGTTCACCTGCTTGTGATGACCGTGACGTATCCCTGGGGTCCTGTTCACTTGCTCTGTGTGTGTAAACAGTATCGGGTTCTGTGATGATGGGAATCATGGTACCGGTCCTGTCATATAACTCAGTAGTTGACCACCTGGTCATAGCTGCCCTGTCTTCACGTCTTCTCTGTTCACTCATGGAATCAACGTGGATCTCAGCACTCGCGACTTGCTGCGGGGCACAAGCCTGATTCGACAGTTTGGGCTCTTCCAGTTCTTTCTGCAGACGACACCACTCTAAGTAATCTTCAAACATTTTTCTGACAACGTCGTCTCTCCACTGATGCGCTGACTGCACTGTGTCTTTGTATTGTTCAATGATATCACCAATGCTCATCCCACGATTAAGAGCGTCGCCTGCCCATCGCTTGTACTGTTTGATGCAAGTGTTAACAATACTCTCATTTTGAGACCACCACTGAGGATGCTGTATTATATATTCCTGCAGGAAGTAATCAATGAAAGGTTCTTGGCTGTCAAGGTAAGTGGTGCGTGTTGGTGGTTTGTCCTCATCCTTCGTATCCAGCACCGCAGTCTCCAACGCAGGATCTCTCAGTCTTGGAGGAATGTGAAACGATTCTTCAAAAAGAACATTTTCAGTTCCATAGACACGCTCTGCCTCAGTTTTGAAGAGAGGTTCCAGTTCCTCATCAAAGTATTTCTGTCGCCGTGTAAATGTTTTATGTCGCTGTATAGGTGTTTTATGTCGCCGTGTAGATGTTTTATGTCGCTGTGTGGATGCTGAGTCATCCAGTCCTTTGCTGTTGTCGACCAATTGTCTGTAAAGACTATCTCCATCGCTGGCTGACCGTGCAAAGCAACGTCTTTTGTAACAAAAGTAGATGATGCAGAACAGGTACACAAGTCCAACGTCTACGCCCAATGTAATCAGTGATCCAAAAACGACGTATTTAACTGGGTCACCTCGTCTGGCAGCAGACAGAGATGGCTCTAAAGACTCCTGCAATCAAATTATCAATCATTAAGCAGATGTGAAAATTCAATTTTAAAATGACTAATCAAAAAAATACCAACATACTACACCTCTCTCTCTCTCTCTCTCTCTCTCTGTTTCTCTTTATCACTCTCTCTCTCTCTCTCTCTCTCTCTCTCTCTCTGTATAAATATATATATTATGTGTGTGTGTGTGTGTGTGTGTGTGTGTGTGTGTGTGTGTGTGTGTGTGTGGGTGTGTGTGTGTGTGTGTGTGTGCGTGTGTGTGTGACCTCCCACCACGAAGTCAGTCGAACAGCACTAGGAGCTGAAAAGGTGACTGAGGGTCTATTGGGGTGTTTTGACTTTTTCTCAAAATTGATTTCAGTAGACTATAATCTATCCCCCACAGAATTTTTTTTTCTTGAAAAAATATTATTAATCAATTTAAATCAGTATTTTAATGCACTGATCGCAGCAGAAAGAACGCAATTTCCTACCAAAAGTACCTATTTTTGTCTCTTATCATGAACCGTAACCTGTACAGTACCCGCACGTGTAATATACTGATTGAAAGCTCTTTGGTGCACCTTTCAGATAATGACAGCGAAAATTAGAAACAAACTGGGTCAAAGCCACCAAATAAAGAAATTTAAGGAAAATGTGTAGGGGAGCACACAAAAACTTTAGAGGCCATATGTAGGGGAGCACACAAAAACTTTAGAGGCCGTTTTCTCAAAATGGCCGTCATACAAGTTAATGACTTTAAACATACATAACTTCTACATTTTTTTTTTTTGAGTACAAGCTTTATTCAAGTACCAAAATAATCAGCAGAATGTACACTTTCCAGTGATATGTATATCTCAAAATGCCCAAAATGCTAGTTAAGACTGATTTCATGGTGGGAGGTCACACACATACATATATATATATATATATATATATATATATATATATATATATATATATATATATATAGCTGTATTATAGCATAAAACAAAATTCTGAGACCTCCTAAGGCCGTTCTGTACGTGGCAGTCACTGCTTGCACATAAAAGGAGGATGACATAAACAATGTGTAATACTTTGAAAACAACAACAAAATATACTGAACAATGAACGATTTTTTAAAGTGACACTCCCTCTACAATTTGCATCATATTCATAGTGAGGGGAACTTTAATAAGCCTGAACCCCTAACCCCCTTCCACGACCTCCACTCTCGTATTCCATTTAAAATCAACTTTTCATATGAACATTGGACAAGAAATGGGTATTCTGAACGTCTGCGCGCGTGAATGCAAGTGCATCAGCCTGTGCGTGCATGCATGTACTTTTCTTGTGTGTGCATATGCGTGTGTGTTGGGGGGGGGAGTAAATTTAGTGCAGTTTCAAAATATGGTTTCTCCCCAAACTTTCTGAATTATGATTTCAGCACATTCAGATTGAGAACGAAAACTGATTGTTTGATTGATCGATTGATTGACTGACTGACTGACTGACTGATTGACTGACAGACTGGTTGGTTGGTTGGTTGATTGGTTGGTTGGTTGGTGGGTTGGTGGTGTTGGTTGGTTGGTTGGTTGGCTGGTTGACTGATTAACTGATTAATTGACTTATTGAAAGATTGATTGATCTATAATAGTGTAATGATTACTTACAAAAGCAGCTTCACGATGAAATCTTCCTTGTCTATGAAGTAGCCCATTTTAAACGTTACACACAGCCAGTTAAAATGATGGTAAAACTGCAGACAAAACAAAAACTGTGGCAGTGGAACAGAGCGACAGTAAAGTGTAACTGAAGTCTGTTTAAAAGGCGGGATTTTGATGACAGAAGTTCGACAGGGACTTCCTTTAGATATGGCATGATGTGTTTCACGTGATTCTCGTCATAATGTCGGCATTGTAGCTTTGATATGTGTGTGCGTGCGCGCGTGCGTGTGTGTGTGCGCACGCGCGCGTGCATGTGTGTGTGGTGTATGCGTGTGTGTGTGTGTGTGTGTGTGTGTGTGTGTGTGTGTGTGTGTGTGCGCGCGCGCGCGTATGTGTGTGTGTGTGACGTGATGGACGGGGGTATGCAATTTGTCATCCTGTCTAAATGCCATCAAGTCCACATACCATCGTGCATGTATATTTACATTACTTTACGCTTTGTTACACACACACATACACACACACACACACACACACACACACACACACACACACACACACACACACACACACACACATTGATACATATACATCATACAGAAGATCATTAATAAAGAAGATTAGGAAAAGACATGCAACATTCGTAGGACATTTTATGAGGAAAGAGAAATTAGAGCACCTGGTCACAACAGGAAAGCTGGAGGGAAGTAGAACACCGGTAGACCCAGGTAGAAAATATTGGACGGACTTGCAGGGTGACTGAGGACAGAGAGGTGGGATATGTACTTGCAGCGACAAGGGATAGATTCGTATGGAGGGCCATGATCGCCAACGCCATATGGCAGCGCACACGATGATGATGATGATGATGATGATGATGATGATGATGATGATGATGATGATGATGATGATGATATATCATATCATACCATATCATATCATAATCATATCATACCATATCATATCATACCAAATCAGATCATATATCATATCATATAATATCATATCATATCATATCATATCATATCATATTATATCATATCATATCATATCATATCATGTCATATCATATCATATCATATCATATCATATCATATATCATATATCATATTTGTTGAGGCAGAGAGAGAGAGACAAACAAGCAAAGTGGGGCTGTCCATGCGTTGCCATATAGGTTATGCAACGCATAGACCCCCCCCCCCCCCCTTTGGCTTGATGAAATGACAGTCGAGTGGCGTCGGGAGCTTGGGAGGTGACGGTCCAGAGAGCGGCGAGTTATTGGTGCTCCGGGTCCCATCCGCACACTCACCGTGTTTCTTGTTAACATATCATATCATATCATATCATATCATATCATATCATATCATATCATATCATATCATATCATATATCATATCATATCATATCATATCACATCACATCATATCATATTATATCATGTTATATCATATCATATCATATATTATATTATATCATATCATATCATACCATATCATATCACATCATATCATATCATATCATATTATATCAAGTCATATCATGTCATATCATATCATATTATATCATATTATATCATACCATATCATATCATATCATATCATATCACATCGTATCACATCATAATTATATCATATCATACGTATCATAGCATATCACATTATATCATATCATATCATATCATATCATATATATCATATTATACATATGCAGATACACATGCACGCACGGACGCATGATGCATACTGTTTACTAGCCTAATGATGATAATGACTACTTGCAGAAGTGTAGAGTTCCTAATCTATTCATCAAATGCTAGAAGCTAACTTTAGGACAGGACACTTCCTGCAGGAAGCTGGTGGATAGAGTGAGAGAGTCAAAGGGTTAAGTTTTTGCTGTTCGTGGATAGGGTAAAGGAGTCAAAGGGTTAAAGAAGCTTCTGGGGGGGGTTTTCATGGTGGTGTGTCGTTGGTTGTTTGTTTTTTTATTATTTTCAGTTGTATTTTTGTGAATAGAACATTAGTTAATCTCACAGTAACTGTTTACTGAACTAAATTGTGTTCTTATCTATCTATTGCTCTTAACAGGTCCAAGGAAGATTTCAAGGCCTTAGAACTTTTACTGTGGTGTTGCCATATGCCGCATATAAAAACATAACATCCTGTAAAAGTTTGCAAGTGTGGGTGTCGCGAGTCACAGAAACTAACAGAACAATGGCTTAATATTACATTAATATGTGTTTTTCTTTTTAAAGAAAATACGTGTCACCGTGTGTGGGCAAGTTTGTGTGTGTGTGTGTGTGTGTGTGTGCAAGTTTGTGTGTGTGTGTGTGTGTGTGTGTGTGTGTGTGTGTGTGTGTGTGTGTGTGTGTGTGTGTAAGTTTTGTGTGTGTGTGTGTGTGTGTGTGTGTGTGCAAGTTTGTGTGTGTGTGTGTGTGTGTGTGCGCGCGCGCGCGCGTGTGTGCGTGTGTGTGTGTGCGCGCGCACGCCGTGGATGTACATGCAATTTTGTGGTGAAATGTTCTTGTCTACAACATGTATTAAAGACTTACTGACATATTCATTTTACTCAATAATCGATAGTACGATATACTTGTTAGTCGTTTTACTGAATAGGTTAGAGAAGGGGTGAGGAAAGAGAGAGAGAGAGAGGAGAGAGAGAGAGAGAGCAAGAGGTAGAGACATGGCAAAACAGAGCGAGACAGACAGACAGACAGACAGATTGACAGGTAGAGAAAGAGAGACAGACAAACAGTGATAGAAAGAGAGGCACAGAGAGAAAGGAAAAGAGAGAAAAAGAAAGAGAGAGAGAATGAGAGAGAGAGGGAAAGAAAAAAAGAAAGAGAGAGAAAGAGGATATACTTTACACTTTGATGTTTTCACTTGCCCTGTTGAAGATAATATATTTGTACACTTTGTTGTTTTCACTTGCCCTGTTGAAGATAATATATTTGTACGCTTTGGTGTTTTCACTTGCCCTGTTGAAGATGAAATATTTGTACGCTTTGATGTTTTCACTTGCCCAGTTGAAGATAATATATTTGTATACTTTGATGTTTTCACTTGCCCAGTTGAAGATAATATATTTGTATACTTTGATGTTTTCACTTGCCCAGTTGAAGATAATATATTTGTACACTTTGTTACTTTCACTTGCCCAGTTGAAAATGATGTATTTGTACACTTTGATGTTTTCAATTGCCATGTTGGAGATAATGTATTTGTACACTTTGATGTTTTCACTTGTCCTGTTGAAGATAATGTATTTGTATATTTTGATGTTTTCATTCGCCGTCAGGAAACTTCCCTGCAGCATCCGAGCAGCTGACGATATATACTGTGTAGAAGTTCCTTATAGCTTTCTATTGTATTTTCCCCCCTCCACCCTCTTTATTGTACTCTCTCTCTCTCTCTCTCTCTCTCTCTCTCTCTCTCTCACTCTCTGTCCCTGTCTGTCTGTCTCTCTCTCTCTCTCTCTGTCCCTGTCTGTCTGTCTGCCTCTCTCTCTCTCTCTCTTTCTCTCTCTCACGCACGCGCGCGATATATACTGTGTAGAAGTTCCTTATAGCTTTCTATTGTATTTTTCCCCCTCCACCCTCTTTATTGTACTCTCTCTCTCTCTCTCTCTCTCTCTCACTCTCTGTCCCTGTCTGTCTCTCTCTCTCTCTCTCTCTGTCCCTGTCTGTCTGTCTGCCTCTGTCTCTGTCTCTCTCTCTCTCTCTCTCTCTCTCTCTCTCTCTCTCTCTCTCTCTCTCTCTCACGCACGCGCGCGATATATACTGTGTAGAAGTTCCTTATAGCTTTCTATTGTATTTTCCCCCCTCTACCCTCTTTATTGTACTCTCTCTCTCTCTCTCTCTCTCTCTCTCTCCTCTCTCTCTCTCTCACTCTCTGTCCTCCCTCTCTGTCTGTCTCTCTCTCTCTCTCTCTTCTCTCTCTCTCTCTCTCTCTCTCTCTCTCTCTCTCTCTCTCTCTCTTCCCTGTCTGTCCTGTCTGCCTGTCTCTCTCTCTCTCTCTCTCTCTCTCTCTCTCTCTTCTCTCTCTCTCTCTCTCTCTCTCTCTCTCTCTCACGCACGCGCGCGATATATACTGTGGAGAAGTTCCTTATAGCTTTCTATTGTATTTTCCCTCCTCCACCCTCTTTATTGTACTCTCTCTCTCTCTCTCTCTCTCTCTCACACTCTGTCCTCCCTGTCTGTCTGTCTGTCTGTCCGTCTCTCTCTCTCTCTCTCTCTCTGTCCCTGTCTGTCTGTCTGCCTGTCTCTCTCTCTCTCTCTCTCTCTCTCTCTCTCTCTCTCTCTGAACTAAAAGATGCACGAAGTGCTAAATATGCGTTGAATGATCATTTAGTATTGTCTCAATGTCAATTGTTTTGGTAAATGAGTGACTGATCTGCGATTAGTCTGATTAATGGATTGGCATTATGAATGTCTGTTTTTGCCAATTAACCGACTGTTTTGGGGTCGAATTGCTCTTATGTCATATATTTCTTGTTTCACTTCATTGTACATTAATTCCATTGATTGGTTTAGATTCACTGGTGAATAAATTGATAAACTGAACGCATGATTAGCTGACAACGGAATGATTATATGATTTGTTAATTGATGGCGATGGGTGGCTCACCGACTGATCGATTTATAGATTGATGGTTTTAGCTATTGATCGATCAGTGATTGAATTATGGAATGTATGGATGATTGATTCGCGTTATTTGAAGTAACGATTGCAAATTGATATATTGAACTCAGTTAAATTCTAGGTTATCTGGTCGATTAAGTCACTGGATGACTGATTAACTGGTTAAATGACTGATCGATTGATTGATTGAGAGAGGGAGTGATTACGTTAAATGATTGTTACTGAAGTGATATCGATTGTACAGTTGGATGATGCATCTGACCCAGTCAATTGAAAGCTGATTTGTCAGTTGAATCACGGGCTGAATGGCGCATTATTTGATTGATCAACTGGTAAATCAGTTGATTGATTGGTTAATTGATTGGTTGACTGTTTGATTGATTGGTTGTTTGGTTGATCGATTGATGGATTGAGTGTTTATGTCAAGTACCTGTGGTTGAATATATTGATCAACTGTATGATCTCCGAAGGGTACAAGAAATGTCAGATCTGTGCACTAATTGAATGGTTTGTTTGTCTGATAGCCAGTTATTGTAAAATTGACAATTGGACGAATGATATAGATGCGGTTAATGACAAATATTCTTAGCTGGCCAGTTAAGGAATATGGACTAGAATACAAATGAAAGGACCACTGTAAATGCAAAGATGAATGTATCCCAGCTTATGTGACGGTAAACGATAGAAGGGGACAATGTGACAGAGTTCACTGCAGTTTGAGAGTATAACTTGTATGAATGTATAAGAAAACCTGATCTCCTCCCCTCCCCTTTCCCATGCATGTATTGTGGCCTAAGGCCGATGTACAATAAACATTTTCTGAGTTCTGAGTTCTGAGTTCTCTCTCTCTCTCTCTCTCTCTCTCTCTCTCTCTCTCACACGCACGCGCGTGCGCGCTCGCGCACGCACACACACTTTCTTGTCCTTCCTTTTCCTCGTCCTCTTCTTTTTCTTCTTCTTCTTCTTCTTTTTCTTCTTCTTCTTCTGTCTTCTTTCTTCTTCTTTCTTTTTCTTCTTCTACTTTATCACACTCTATGTGAAGGATAACTATTAGAATGACTTGATCGTAAGTGTGGTCTACTTAGTTGTCTGGGCAGCCCAGCAGGTGCATTGTGTGTGCGCTTTCTTAAGACCTGAAGATTACCACACGTGCACAAAGAGACAGACAGACAGAAAGACAGAGACAGAGACAGGAACAGCGACATTTCAGAGACAGAGACAGACAGACAGGCATAAAGACGGAGACAGAGACAGGAACAGCGACATTTCAGAGACAGACAGACAGACACAGAGACAGGAAGGCAGAAAGAGCAATGTACCCAGCCACATTCCACGTACGTAACATTTACGCCACAAAAGAATCAAAGGCCAGTCAGAAGAAGATTTTCACTTCGAGTACAGAATTAAATCAGTACTTCATTAAATGCATGCCCTTGTACAGTGGCAATATCAATTCAATTCACCATCTTCTGTGTGATCGTGTCTATTTTGGTTTTATTCACAGCGTAAAACCTGTCACATTATGCACATATCTAACGGAATATAATTATGAATGATAAAAACAAGAGAGTTCCTTCAACACGCTAACAAGCTGACAGTTTGACAAATCAGTTTCATTGGATAGACACGAGAGCATACAGGTTGGGTTTTTTTTTTTCACATTCAGCATATAAGATGTCGATCGAAACGTTATTTATGGTTTATGAACTATGGTTTGCACTCCAGCGTTCTGTCAGGTACATGTAGTTCCATGAGACACTCATTATAATGGATCACAAGACGTTATGGCCAGAATCACTCACACGTGTGGCAAAACCATTCAAGCTTATACTCGATTTCGTACTTGAAACACAGTCGAATTTGTATTTGAAACACGTAACAGAATACAGTGATCTCTTGTTTACTATTGTTTCAATTATAGTCTTTGGTTGATATTATTTGTCGTGTTTGTTTTTGTTTCAGTTTTTTGTTTGTTTGTTTGTTTTTGTTGTTGTTGTTGTTTTTTTGGGGGGAGTTATTATTTTCTTTTGAGTATTGTTTTTCTTTTTTTTAACTTTAGTTTACTTTTATTCTCGTTATTTTATCCGTTTTAACCAAATTCCCTTGGAGTACATTAATAAACTGCCTCAATAACTTATTGTCAAACAGACTTATGTGTACTTGAAATAGAAAGGTTTTCGTCACAAGTCATTCTCCTTGTCTGAAAGTGAAAACACTTTTTATACCAGAAGAATATCACCCGAAAGCCCATCTCCAAAAAAGCTCACCGATTTGACATTGAATACATGAATATCTGGCAGTACCATAAAAACTAGGGATCTGGTGAACACGCGTACATATATGTCATTTATCACAGACTGCCAGAACTTTCCCACGAAAAAACACTACGTATATAATGGACGCGTGTACAACAAAGAATGTTATGGCGATTGAATTACATTATTGTTATTGTTATTATTGTTTAAAACCCAGCCGACTGTGTAGAGCCATATCAGGGCTATAACCAGTTCAAAACATACACAATGCTTCAACAGGAAAAAATGAAAAGAAAATTAAGTACACATATCAATGCATTCGCGCACATAATCTGGGGAGATGCCCGTGGCGTTGACCATTCCGTCCAATTTATCGCACAGGGGATTTAAAAAAACATACCTGAAAACAAATTTGAATATAACTATGGACACTAAAACATATATAAAAACGGGTCTAAATTACCTAAAATTGCTTTCGCATATCTCATATCCCTAGAGCCAAAAATGCTCTAAACACATGTACCCAATTGTCAATCCTAAGAGAAAGTACGTAAGACTTTTATCGAACACATACAGGTGAATGGACCAGCAAGGCAGAAAATAATAGGAAGAAATGACAGAATGCAAAGGAGGAAGAAAGAAACAAAGAGAGTGATAGAAAAGAGGAAATTTCTAGCACAGAATTTCCAGAAGGTGGGGATACTATTTATACTGAAAGAGCCCCCGGCATCCCAAAGGAGATTGAATTACATGATTCACACCTCATGATATTATGATTTTACAAAGTACCCATTTAGGTGTGTATTCTTCAATCCCACTTCTTAAACAAAATAACAAAATGACAAGGGGGGGGGGGCGGAGCTGGAGGGGAATTAAAAGCACGAGTGCATACAAAGTTTCACTGTCTCATAGACTTCAGAAGTGGCTTTAACAGGTTTTCATGGTAGCAGACGTTTAAACATAGGGACTTTCGATCGAAAGGTCCTAGGTTCGATCCATCTGGTTACATTTACCTGGTGGGTGACTTACCAAGCATGTACAGTCACCAAAGATGCAGACTGTTTAACAGCATAATGATTTTCGATCAGCTTCAGTTGTCTGTGTTCCACTAAAAAGTCAGATTATGTATATCGAGCAGTGAGTCCAAATAAAAATTATAGACATGCGCTACATTAAAAAGATAAAAAATATTGATGTTGATGATGATGATGATGATGATGATGATGACGACGACGACGACGACGACGATGATGATGATGGTGACGATTCTGATAGACGCTACATTAACTATTATGAAAATATTCGATCCAGTAAAAGTCTGTTTAAAAACAAAATTAAAACATGGTGAATACACACCTGATAAAATGTTGTGAAACAACAGCATAGGTTTACTATGTCCGTTTTCAAACACACACACACACACACACACACACACACACACACACACACACACACACACACACACAAACACACACACACATACACACACACACAAACACAACACACACACAACAACATACACACATACACACACACACACACACACACACACACACACACACACACACACACACACACACACACACACACACACACACACACACCACACACACCTGTCGGTATTAAATAATCTATCTTATAAACGGAGATTGTATAAGATCATGGGAAAAAATGTGTGGCACATGCTTTCTCCAACAGTTCCGGTTCTTTCAGTTCCCCCTGCAGACGAAACCAAACTAAGTAATCTTCAAATATCTCTTCAACGATGCCTTCTCTCCACTGATGTGCTGACCGCATTGTGTTCTCATAATGTTTAATGATATTATGAATACTCATCCCGTGGTCAAAAGCGTTGCCTGCCCACTTCCTGTACTTCTGGATATACTGGTCAACAAGAGCCTCGTTTTCAGACCACCATCGTGGACGCTGTATTTTGTATTCCTGTAGGAACTGATCAATGAAAGGTTCTTGAAAGTTAACATCATTGACGCGTATTGGTGGCTTGTCCTCAGACTTCGTATCCATTTCCTCAATCTCCAGTGCAGAGTCTCTCATGTTTGGAGGCATATGAAACATTTCTCTAACACGGTCATTCTCAATTCTACAGACACGCTCCGCCTTGGTTTCGAAGAGAGGTTCCAGTTCATCATCAAAGTATTTATGTCGCTGTGTAATGTTGAATCACCCATCCCTTCGTTATAGTTGGCCAGGGTTTGTCTGTCGATACCCTCACTATTACCGTGCAATCGTCCAAAGCAATGTTTCTTGAAACAAAAGTAACTGACATAAATCAGGCACAAAACAATCATTGCTCCATAAACGACGTATCTGCCTCTTCTCCTTCTTCCTCTTTTTCTTCTGCCTCTTCTCCTTCTTCCTCTTCCTCTTCTGCGTATTCCTCTTCTTCTTCCTTTTCTTCTTCTCTTCTTTTCCTCTTCTTTCTCTTCTTTGTCTTCCTCTTCTTCCTCTTTTTTCTTCTTCTTCTTCTTTATCCCTCTCTATGTCAAAGATGACTGTAGTGTTAGAATGGCTTGGTCAAAATTATGGTCTGTCAAGTTATCTGGCAGCCCAGAGGTGGGCTATGTGCGTGTTCTTTTCACAGACCTGAAAATTACACGCGTGTACAGAGAGAGAGAGAGAGAGAGAGAGAGAGAGAGAGATGTTGGTGAGTAGTGCATTCCAAAGGTATGCTAGAAGCACATGCTTGCATTAAGTATTCTAATTTTAGCTTTTGGAAGTCAAAGGTTGTTTCTTGAACATGTGTTGTGTGTTTAACGTGGAGAGAGAGAGAGAGAGAGAGAGAGAGAAGAGAGAGAGAAGAGAGAGAGAGAGAGAGGCGTGTTACAGAGAGAAACAAAGACACGTGTACAGAAAGAGAGAAAGACAGACAAAGCGATTAAGAAAGATCGATAAGTACAGTCACATTTTACTTGCGTAACATACACGCCACAAAAAATCAACGGCAAGTCAGAATAAGATTTTCATGTTACATTGCACATCGAGTACAGTTTCAAACAGCACTTCATCAAATTCATGCTCTTGCACAATGGCAATCTGAATCCAGTTCACCATCTTCTGTCTAAATAATCACAGTACAAGAAGTAGCTTTACAGTACTCATAGATTTAACTTCATGTATTATGAACAATAAAAACAAGGAGTTCCTTCAACATACAAATGAGCTGTCAAGCCAGTTTTGTTGGGTATTTCTGACTTCCCAGACACATGCAGTGTTATTTCCCATTCAATGTATATAATGTCAATTCAAATCTTACTTATGATACATGATTTGCACATCCTGTGCTCACACTGGTAGTTCCATGGGACACTCGTCAAAATGTTTCACACGAAATTATGGCCAATTCACTTATACGTGTGATCAAACCTTCAAGTTAATAATCGTATTCCTACTTGAAACACGTAACAGAGTACATCGATCTCTTGTTTGCGATTGCTTTATTTTTCATATTTGATTGTTGTGTTTCTCTTTGTTTTATTTTCTGCGTTTTTCTAAATTTTAGTTTATTTTTACCCTTGTTACTTTAATCGTTTAAACCAAATTGCCATTGAGT
Source organism: Monoplex corrugatus (assembly GCA_030674185.1). Classification (NCBI taxonomy): domain Eukaryota; kingdom Metazoa; phylum Mollusca; class Gastropoda; order Littorinimorpha; family Ranellidae; genus Monoplex; species Monoplex corrugatus. The sequence continues at coordinate 34,334,710 of CM060308.1, forward strand.
GCATTACATACAAACCATGTTTTTTACAGCTTTAAATAATACAACGTGAAAACGAAACAGCTCAACCTCTTTGTGGTAATTGTCAAGCCAACTGCATTGACAAACTCACTGTGAAACAGATCGAGGGTGTGTGTGAAATGGCAAGGTTTCTTTCACAAGTCATTCTCCTTGTCTGAAAGTGAAAGTTCTTTCTATACCCGAAGAATGTCTAGTGAAAGCTAACCTCGTAAGAAGTTCGTCAATTTTATGTTAAATCATTACTTGGCCTATTTGACCTGCGTCTTGTATCTACTATCAAAATGAAGGTACGCATTATTATACAATAAAAACTAGGAGGAGGTGAATGAGTGCACAGACAATCCTATTAGTATGTCAGAACTTTCTCATGTCAGAACTTTCCGCGAGAAAGCTTACTTCGAATGAAATTCTTTGATTTCATGTTAAATCATTACTTGGCCTATTTGGCCTGCGTCTTGTATCTACTATAAAAATGAAGGGGCACATGACTGTACAATAAAAATTAGTACATTGTTGAATGAGTATATAGACAATTCTTCTATAGTAGACTTTCAGAACTTCTCCTCCCCGCAAAGTTAAAAATATTACACATCAGTTGTAGATTTACATAAAGGACCCATGAACAGCACAAAAAAACTAAGGCAGTTGAATTATGTGAATCGCACATCAGGATTTTATGATGTACAAAATTTCCATATGTGCGTGTATTCTTCAACCCAACTTTTTAAAAAAAATAACCATAGTACTGAACAGACAGGGGAGAAAAACATACGTACATGCGTGCTCAAAGTCTCATTGTCTCACAGACCAACAGAAGTAGTTTTATAGACAAGCGCAGTAGTCAAGTGGGTAAATGTCCGACTTCCATTTAGAAGATGCTGGGATCAATCCACCTAGATGCCTCTGCCTCCTGGGTTAAGGGTAGGGATTTTTACAGCTTCCCAGATTTGCATGTGTCCGTGTATACACACATGCAGATTATCAAATACGCAAGTTAGAAATCCTGTATGTCGTGTCAGTGACTGGCTTACGGAAACATGAAAACACCCAGCATGAAGGCCCGCGAAAGATGCCGACTGTGCAATAACATAGTGGAGTATGGTCAGTTCGCCTGACAGCTTGAGTTCTTTGTGCTCCGATAAAAAGTCTGACAATGTGTAATGCGCAGTGAATCTAAACGAGTATGGAGACTAGCTATATACAAGAATATGCTGTGATAATAAATAATTGTAAAAATAACCACAATTATATTGATGATGAAGAGGATGAGGGTGGTGGTGGTGGTGGTGGTGGTGGTTATGATGACGACGACGACGATAACGACGATGACGGTGACGATGACAATGACAAAAACAATAATGATGACGATGACGATGACGACGATAACAACAACAACAATAATGACGATGATGACTATGACGACGATGACTCTGACGATGATGACTCTGACGATGATGACTGACGATGAGACAATGATGATGATAATGATAAAAATTCTGACAGACTTTGCATTCATCAGTATGAAATATTCAGTCCGATAAAATACATTTTAAAAGCGTAACTTCTCGTTAAAACACAGTAAATGCATAGCTGATAAAATATTCTGAAACAGCATAGATTTAGTGAGTCCATTTTCAAAAGCGTTCAGCATATCCACCGTACGGCGGATGGAAGGACCCCCCAAACATCTTTCTAACAGCGGTCTGGCTGATGGCTCAAAATCCAAGGGCGCCAAAGCTTTCGCTTCAAGGATGTAGCGAGCGAGACATGAAGTCCAAGGGCATTTATGTCAACCAGTGGAAGGAGTGTGCCAATGACTGCTTCTTGGAGACAATGGTAAAAAGTGGCGTGAGGAGGATTGCCATTGTTATTGTTGTTTAAAGCTGAGCTGACTGCTTAGAGCCATATCAGGGCTATAACCGCCTCAAAACCTACAAAACTTCAACAGGGAAAAAAAAAGAGAATTTAGTACACATATCAATGCATTCGCGCACATAATCTAAGGACATGCCCTGGCGTTCACCACTCCGTCCAATTTATCGCACAGGGGATTTTAAAAAAAAACACCTGAATACAAATTTAAGCATACATAAAGACGCCAAAGCATATATATAAAAACGGACATAAATTACCTAAAATTGCTTCCTCATATCTCACCTCCCTAAAGCTGAAAATGTACTTAATACATGTACCCAATTATCAATCCTAAGAAAAAAGTTCGTAAGACTTTATCGAACACATAGGCTACAGGTGAATGGACTAGAAAGGCAGAATGATAGGAAGAAATGACAGAAAGCAAACGAGGAAGACAGAAACAAAGAGAGTGACAGAAAAGAGGAAATCTCTAGCACAGAATATCCAGAAGGTGAGGATACTATTTATACTGAAAGAGCTCCCGGCATCCCCATAGGGGAAGGGAGGAGGATTGAGGCCGACAGGCACTAAGTGGCAATAAGAAAAGAAGGCTTGATGCAAAATGAGGTTTGTACCTCCAACCCACCCCTCTTGCAATTCCTCGATCTTTCGAAATCGATGAATACTGTTTGAACTTAAAGACAACATCAATGATCAGTTGCCTACAAACTTTACACACAGAGAATGTGCCTATAGTTTAAATACAGCTTCCGCAGCTGAGTCCTTGCTCACACTTGTAAACATCTTTTCCACATTTGTGGCCTTTGCATTTGACTTGTCTTACAATTTACAGGAACACAAGTTTTTTCACATACTCAAGTGCACTAAATTTAGTTAAATCTATTCTTATTCTCAGACAACTATTTGAAGATTAAGATTTTCATATTGTGGACCATTTGGGCCGTTCCAGGCCGAACTTTCACGACTACCCATGTAAAACTGCACGCCAACCAAAACACATGATAGTTATTCACACACACACACACACACACACACACACACACACACACACACACACACACACACACGCACGAGCACGCACGCACGCACGCACGCACGCACGCACACGCACGCACGCACGCACGCAGTCACACACACTTACCCTCTCTCTCTCTTTCACACACACACACACACACACACACACACACACACACACACACACACACACACACACACACACACACACACACACACACACACACACACACACACACACACACACACACACACACACACACATCCCCCATATCAGTATTATTAACCTCTTTTAAACAGAATTTTTTTAAATAACAGGAAAAGAGAGGAGACAAGATAACTTAAGACAGAAGAAAGAGAGGCAGATGATTACGGAAAGAAGAGAGAGGTGAGGGAAAAGACACCGCGAGTAAGAAAAGGGAGACAATTGAGAACTCAGGTGAAATCCAAACCAGAGTGGGGGGGGGGGGTGTGATCCACGTCACAAATTCTTTATACCCAGGTGCTCTCTGTGTCCCGGTCAGTGTCACCAGATTTGACGATAGACTCACTGTCTCCTGCAGGCGTGCTAGATTTCTGACCATATTCCAGCCATTCTTCCAGGTAGCTGATAAACTCCGCAGGATTCACTCCCAGGTGCATATTGACACTGAGCCAATCTGAGAGCATGGTCTGATAATTTTTTTCGTTCAGGGAGCCATTAGCCATCAGTTTTTCAGTGACTTTTCTAAAATTTTCGACGTACGTGTGTATATTCCCAGGGTGCTGTGGTGTGATGTGTAGTCTCAGTTTCTTTCTGAAGTCGTTGCAGATTCGGTTTAATTCGCTCGTCCTGCTCGCGTCTGGTTCGAATAGTTCGTCCATTTGCTCTGCTGACTTCAGTGTGCCCATTTCAAATAGTTCACCTGCTTCTAATGTCCGTAACGTATCCCTGGCCTCCTGTTTACTTGCTTTGTGTGTGTAGACAGGATCAGGTTCTATGATCATGGGGATCATCGTACCGATCTTGTCATATGACTCAGTAGTTAACCGCCTGGTCATAGCTGGCCTGTCTTCACGTCTTCTTTGTTCATTCGAGGAATCAAGGTGGATATCGGCATGCACGACTTGCTGCGGGGCACAAGCCTGTTCAGTGAAAGTGACACGTTTCGGTGGCTCGTTCTTGTGGCTCGTATCCAGCACCTCGGTCTCCAATGCAGTGTCTCCTAGTCTTAGAGAACTCTGTGACTTCTCTTCGACAAAGAGACTCTCTGCTCCATAAGTAAATTTTGACTTGGTTCCAGAAAGAGGTTCCAGTTCGTAGTTATATTTTACATCAGACTGTTTCTGTCGTCGTCTTGACGTCAAGTCAGGCGCTCGTGTCTTAGTTCTACGCACGTTCTTTATTTGTGTGTTGATGTCGTCATCTTCGTTGCAACCACTGGGGTGGAACAAACAAAAGTAAACGCAGAGCGCATAGATCACCATGCCGATGATGACGCCTGATACAATAATTGCTCCTAGAATGAGGTAGTCAACACCGATATTAGGTTTAACCAGCATCTGCAAACAGTCACACCATCGATCGTTAAGTAAGTGCCAAAAAATGTTAATTTTAAGAAAAACATGATAAACATACATCTTCCTTTGTTATTGTAGTGTACAAGTTAAACACGACTAAAAAGAATACTTCTTATTTAATACAAAATATAACTATGTCCACTTAAAGGAAAAATCGATGCATTTTGTCAGGTTGCAATAAATATCCATTACAGTAGTAGGAAATAGATTTTTGTTTTTCGTTTGCGGCGTTGCTATATGTGCATAACATCTTGATTGTTGTAACTGTAATACTGCAGTATGTCAAATCATAGTTTACAGAATTTCATTCTCTTGGCAAAACAAAAGTAATAATTGGGCGGTAGTAGGAAATAGATTCTTTTTTGTTTTCGTTTGCGGTTTTGTTATATGTGTATAACATCTTAATTGTTGAAACTGTAATATTGCAGTATCATGTATACAAGTCATAGTTTGCAGAATTTCATTCTCATGGCAAGTTATCTGGCTGTGCTTGATGGGTGAAAAAAAATTATAATCTTTAAAGGTAATAATTGGGCGGTAGTACGTCCAATCCGTTTCGTACTTTTGTGCGGTCTTTCTCAACTTTTGATTATATAGTTCAATGTCATCTCCGTTTAGGGTTTTCTTTTGTTTTGTTTTGTTTTGTGTTTTTTGTTTGTTTGTTTTTTTTCCCTAAAGATGCCCATATTTGGCATCGGTTTCTCACGTTTTCATTGGTAAATGAAATGTGCGAAAAGCAAAATGAAATAAAAAAAAATTTCACTTTTAAAAGTTTTATCGAATCCCAAAATAATTTCAATATTTTGTTTTACCCTCAAGATCCAGCAGTCATATTTTGTTTTACCCAAAATAATCATTTGTTTTGACAGTTTTAAATTCTTAACACTTGTGCAATTTGTCCATACAAATGTTTCAAAAACATTCCAAAATAACTATACACACTGACAATCCGGAACCAGAATTATTTGTTCTTATGAGTCTTTTACAAACTGGCACCCTTATACAGGCCTCATGGGAGTGCTTGTGGGAAAGAAAACGAAATGTGTTCTGTGCGCAAAGCGCCAGTGTGTGTGCGAGCATGCGAATGTAAGTGGGGTGGGACAGGGTGTGTGTGTGTGTGCGTTGTGTATGTGTGTGCGTGTGCATGTGCGTGTGCGTGTGCGTGTGCGTGTGTGTGTGTGTGTGTGTGTGTGTTAATGCACGAGCGCGTGCACACACGCACAGTGATTTTATTGCCGCTTCAAACGCATCTACCAAACAATATCTGGTTTAACACACAGGCAAGACTGAAAAATGACATGTTTCATCACTAGAACATGTATCGTGAACACAATATCGTGAGATCAGTTCAGCCAAAGCTGAGAACTGGCAAAAAATGGAAAGTCCAAGAGGCTGTAAACAATGCCAAGAGAAAACTCAGCATCAAAGAAATAATTGGACACACGCAAACCAACAGACAGGGACTGGGAGCAACAAAAATGCAGTGGTGGTCCAAAGCCAAAAGGGAAAAGGAAAAAAGAGACATGATCATACAGGAGTTGAAGAAAGAAGAAGATGTCAAAAGAGTGCAGAAGGCAGTCCAGCAAGGTCAACAGGGGCAATGGACAACATGGGACAGTGCACTCCAAAGAAGTCTCAGCTGGAACGATATGTGGCACATGGCTCCTCTAAGGATAAGCTTCCTCCTCAGATCTGTATATGACTTGCTCCCCTCGAATGCAAACTTAGTGAAATGGGGGAAATCAGATGACCCAGCATGTCCGCTCTGTCAGAAGAAACAAACAGTGGAACATGTCCTAAGCTCTTGCAAAGTAGCGCTAGCCCAAGGAAGGTATACATGGAGGCACAACCAAGTTCTGAAAGTGATCACAGACGTGGTTAGCGAAAAAAACATGACCCCAAACGCACCAAT
>CM060308.1:34346088-34568588 GCA_030674185.1 Monoplex corrugatus
ATCGTATTTTCATTACTTGTATGTGATCACAACAGTTCTTATCTAATAAAGTTACTTACAATTAATTCAGCTGCATATTAACATTTGAGCTCTTAAGGGCAATTAACGAGAATCCCAAGTCACATCCAAATTGGACAAGTGTCCCTAGTTTTTAATGCAAACTGTCACCATGTTGCGGCGGTCGCCTGATGCCACACTGAAGGAAAAGCTGAAGGAGCACTATCAGAACCGCGACTTCTCGACAGCAGAAACATCAGCATCAAAGGCAGGCTTGGCAGTGGCTGCCTGTGGGAATTTCTGCCTCTTCTTGGAATGTGTCACCATCTTGCTGCCGGCTGTGTACTTTGGTCAGAATGAGGAGGGCAGCACCATGACCAGAAATGGCTGGTTTGGAGAGAGGGCCTGGATGATGGTGTTCCTGGTCATATTCAGCTGGGTGGAGGTGACATGGAACTGGTGGAGGGTCTACTATGATGTCCCAAACTGGGTCACCAAGGAAATGAAGACAGCTATGTTTGGTCAGATCCTCGAAACTCCTGAAGGTGAGTTGTTGTTTTTCATGTTTTTTTTTTCTGCCCTTTTGTTCATAAATTCCATTAGTAAATGTTGGCTAACCCATATTTATTTATGGTGTGTGTGTGTGTGTGTGTGTGTGTGTGTGTGTGTGTGTGTGTGTGTGTGTGTGTGTGTGTGTGTGTGTGTGTGCGTGTGTGCGGCCGCGCGCGAGTGTGTGTACTTGCATCTGTTTCAGATTGTAAAAGTCAAAATATACCTCGTATGAAAAAATATACAGAGAAATTCATCATTAAAAACATCCAAACTATTCTTCAATATGTATGTGATATCACACATGCACACACACACATACACACACACATGCACACACATGCGCTCGCGCACACACACACACACACACACACACACACACACACACACACACACACACAAATGCAAAATCAGTGTGTTGCAGCTTGCAAAGTGTTCAAACCTCAGAATCAGACCTGTAAAAATATTGTTCAGTGGATCAGCATGTGGGGTAACCACTTGTGATGTTGTGTGTGTTGAATGCTGAGCATTCACAGTGAATAAAAAAACCCACTGAATACAGCTTGTGCAGTCAAACAACTTAATACTAAAATCAACAATGATGACAATACGGTTGCGGCTGCTCTGCATGCTTAAACAGTCAACTGGCAACAAACAATAGGGCTGTCTTCTTTTTATCATCATGCAATCTAGCAACTGCACCACAAATCAAAGGGGATGATGGGAATCAAACAATAAAACAAATATTGATATTTGATATTGATGATATTGCTCTTTCATCATCGTAGACTATGAGTTTGTAAGAGTTCATGAGTCCATACAGTTGGACTCTGGAATCTCCTGACATTTTCTCTCTTAATCCAGAGCTCAGTGAGTGTATCAGAAATAATTTCACTATACTCAATGGGTTGAATAAGACAGTTTAGTCCAACAGAAAGCTGACCAAGAGTAACAAAGTCTGTGTTAAGAGTCACACACTTAGCACCATCCTCTGTGGCAGCAAACATGGACTGTCCACTCCAGACAAGAACAAAGACTGAATGTTTACTGCATTTACTGCCAGGGATGCATCCTCAGCATCTTTTAGAGACATCACATATTTGCAGCACAATAATTAAGAGAGCAGGAAGATCTTCAGTCCCATGTGCTTCCACCTGAAGCAAAGACACCTGTATTAGCTGTGTCATGTTTGTTGCATCAAAGATGGTTACATCCCAAATAACCTCTTCAAGGGAGATGTGGAGAAAGAAAAGGAGCCAAAAGCATTATGAGGGTGATGCCCATCTCATCTCCATTATTGCCATATCTTCTCCATCCCAAATCAGGCACAAATACTCATTTATTGCTGAGTACTTTGTAGCAGTGTAATCAGTCCAGGGCACAAATCTGGTCATTCATACTTGATTAAACAGCAAGCACAGTGACATGTATTCATATGGACCACTTTCTTTGTGGACCACATCAGACTTTACCTAAGGAGGACCTAAAGGCTGATAGAGTATTTCGAGAAAATTGTTAATCATTACAATCTTTTTCTTTCTTCTTTTGTCCCTGTATTTTACATTTTATGTTTTGTATTGTGCAAAGATCTTCCTCAGATGCCTTTTTGTTTATCATATCATGATGATGTTATGCATACTTAAGGCGAGTATGTATATCTACAGATTTAAAGGGTTAGTTATACAGGTATATTAAGAGAATATAGAAAAAGGATAGTTTGGGGTTTCTTTGTATCCAGCCTCCAGAGCAAACATACACATAGCGCCACAATGCACCCACACACACACACACACACACACACACACACACACACACACACACACACACACACACACCACATACATACACAAGTATAAACACCCCTCTAAGAAAAGTATTTTATCAAGCTAGCAAAGCAAGCAAACCACTAAACAAGAAAGTTATTCATGTCATATTTCTCATAAATATTGTGTGTGCAGGCTGGAAACACTGTCCAACATGTCAGCTGGATGCACCCCCACGTTCTCACCACTGCCAGCACTGTGGACACTGCATACTGAAGCGAGACGTACATTGCTTCTTCACAGGCTCTTGCATTGGCTTTTACAACCACCGCCACTTTATCGTCTTCCTCTTGTACGTCATATGGGGCTGTGTCTTGGGCATTTACCTTCAGGTTGCCTACATTCATTTAGCTCTCCCAGAGGCTGCCAGTTTTAACTTGTACGTTCCCCCTGTCCCTCTACTCCAGCTTGTTAAGGGAGACTTGACATTTGGCGTTTTCCTTGTGTTTCTGCATGTGTACATCAATGTTTTTTTCTTATGCACAGCTGTTACTTTCCTTACATGGCATCTCATTATCATACTGAGAGGACAGACGACGTATGAAGCTTTCAGGGTGATCAGAACCTATGATACTAGTCTCTATAGTAACTTCACCACCGTTTTTGGATCACCATTGTATTGGGGGGTGTTATTATTTGCTCCCTTGTTGTTGCCCCTTGAAAGTAACGGGATCAAATGGAACGTACAACACAAATCCGGGAAAGGCCATTAGATGTCACTGAAAGTTGAATCAAAATTGTCAACCTTTGTAATTGTTTTCTTGTGTGTTTGGAGAAGAACGCTCAAAATCTATGACTGTTCAAGCTCCATCCACATTTTTATGTAAGTAAATGAACAATAACTGTAGCAAAAAATATGCAGAAAAGTGTAAAATAAAACTGTTAACTTCAAAATCAAATTCATTTAACATTGCTCTTGTTTACAAGAAAAGTATTATGAAAATGGCACATAGTATATTTATATTGTGGCAATTTCACAAATTCATCATCCATGGAAAGCAATACTGGCTATTCATTTTGTGGAGTAAATATGCAAAAAAATCAAATTTGTTTATATTCATTCTTCACACACACACACACACGCACGCACGCACGCACGCACGCACGCACGCACGCACGCACGCACTCACTCACACCACACACACACACACACACACACACACACACACACACTCACACACACACACACACACACACACACACACACACACACACAAACAAACACACACACACACACACACACACACACACACACACACACACACACACAAAATCACCCAGTGTACATTATTTATGTTGGGGAGGGGGACGATTATTGCCCCCATGCTGCTCACTTTGGCTTTCCAATGCAATGTAAACCCTGAGTCCATTTAATCAAGTTCCCACTGCCAGTAAGTGCATAGGTGCCAGTGATGTCACACTTTGTGCATGTACACACACACACACACACACACACAAAACATTATTTTTATTAATTCTTGCTATTTCTACTATTATTATTTTGTTGTTGTTGCTGTTGCTGTTGTTGTTAGTGGTTGTTATGTATTAGCTTTACATGCTTTTGTAAAATGCTTGACCGATTGTCATATGGAAGTCCATAGTTCATTATAATTCATTTTTATAACTTCAACATTGTGTATGATATGGTTCATCTGTGTTTGTCATAGCCTTAAGATTTACAGTCCTCCCCTCACCCCTCCCCACCCCAGTTTGTTTGTTTTTAAGGCTTTCTATATTTTTTTCTGTCTCTATGTATGTAATTATGTTACATAATTATATAGGTCTACATATACTATCACTATTTTCATTGTTATTATTGTTATGTTGTTGAGGACTGACATGTATTTCTTTTGCATGTGTCTGCCTTTGTCTTGTGTGCTTTTGTTAAGTGCTTGACCAATTGATACATGGAGGTCAATATTTTGTTATAATTCATTTTTATAACTTTTTTTTCGTGTCGCATGTGTTAGGGTTCATCTGTTTTCATTATAAGCATTAAAGTTGATATTTCTGAACCTCTCTCTTGTTCGTTTTTTTATGTTTCTTTTGTTTACTTCTTTTTCTTTGATTATGTGTACTTCATTGGAGGGGGGTTTCATACTAATGTTAATTTCATTGTTATTTACTATAAAAAATGTATTATTGGCACTACTAGTACTATTTATGGGTGGGTGTTTCATACTGTTATTTTCATTGTTATTTATTATAAAATATGTATTATTGTCACTACTACTTTTACTGTTGTTATTATTGCTGTTGTTGTTATTGGGAGTTGACATTTTTTACTTTGCATGTGTCTGCTTTTATTTTCCATGCTTTTTTGAAGTGCCTGGCCAATTGACATAGAGATTGTTTTGTTGTAGTTCATTTTTGTAGCTTCTTTGTGCACATTGTGGTGCATCTGTTTTCATCATGTCAATAAAGTTCACCTCTCCATTGTTTGTTTTAATGCTTCCTTTACTTTTTTGTTTAATTCAGAATGCCTTTACGTGTTGATTAACAAGAACTAGCCATAACACAGGTGTAGTGTGATCTAATGCTACTATCCTTGAGTAATGAAGTGTTTTGAAGCTATGTTTTTGAAGTCTAACACACACACCACACACACACACACACACACACACACACACACACACACACACACACACACACACACATACACACACACACACACACACACACACACACACACATTAGAGCTATCTTCCCTATGGTTGAGAAAATGATCTAAATCATGTTTTTCATGATGTATTTATAATGGGTCTGCGAGTTGATCTGCCAGCTCATTAACAGTATTATAATTATCAATGATTATGTCTTGCCTATGTTCAAGGTCATACTTTTGCTAATGGAGTCAAACAACTCCACAGAGAAAAAACACCACTCATTGGCCTGAAATTGAAAAACAGTTTCTCTGTAATTTGTGGGTACACTTTTACAAATTTAGATTATTAACAAGGTGATAATCACAAAATAGGAACAGCGCATTTTCAGAATTGAATGATGCAAAACATGTATCAAGTCACAGAAGAGGCAACAATGTTAGCTGGGTTTTGATACCACTAACTTAAAAATTATTTATCTCCTTTACAATCTTGTACCGTTGTTGCTGGATGTACTGTGTGCAGTCAGAAAGACATGAAAAGAGAATGAAAAACGTATACATATATTAAATGGTAAAGTACGACAAATTTTAACATAAAAGAAGAATTAGAAAGCATACTTAACATACCTATTCTACAGAAAATGTGTCTTTTTCTTGTTCATATTTGATCGAACACTGGCAGTCACTTTGATTCAGACTTTTTTTAGACACATTTTGCTAGTCTTTTGTCCTAACTCTAGTGATCTTGTTTCTATCCTTTTCTTATGCTTGTCAAAGCCCAATTGATCGAAAACTAATGCCCATTTTGTTTCATCATTAATATGCATTCCTTTTTTCTTTTCAGCTCTCTTATCATGTATTCCTTGTCATCTCTTTCATTTGGATGCTGGCATTCCCTTTGATTCTGATAATGTGCAAATGTTTGCTGTCAAGATTGTCAGAATTCTGTTTATTCGCATCAGTTATCTGAGTTGTGTAAATCCTTACAAAATATTCTTTTATTGTTTCAACACTCACAAATGGGTTGTTCCACAAATTTTCACAAATGTGTATCATTATTGTGCTAATAAAATGTATGAAAATTTTGTTATTTTAATTATTTTGTACTTGTTTCTATACATAAAACACTTTCTGATATCTTTCATACATTCTTTCAAGTTTATTTTAACAGGTAGGCCTACATTTCCAGTCAAAGCAAGAACTGAATTGCCACATTCTGCTTTCAATGTCTGAGTTGGAATACCATGCCAGCATATCTATTATCAGAACTCCTTCTGCCCTACAAACTTTCCAAAGCTCTCAGGTCTGAAAGAGCTTCTTTTCAGCCATACCTCAGTTCTTTCTGACAACCTGCGGAATGAAATTTTCCTTTGTTTTGGGCCTAACAAAATGGAACTCCCTTCCAAAGTCTTCAAGACAAAGCAGTTGTCTGCATACTTTCAAAAACACCTCAAAACACATCTCTTTAAGAAATATCTCAAACATTCATAAATTTATGGTTGTGACTGTTCTAGGTTTGGAGGTATTGCAGTTTGTTTCTGTGGTTGTTGTGTGTGTGTGTGCGCGTGCGTGCATGCGTGCGTGCGTGCGTGTGTGTGTGTGTGTGCTTATATGTATGTACATTTTCATGTGTTTGTCACTGCTAAATTGAAAAACAATTACTTGATTTTTTTTATGAACTATGTTTATGCTGCTTTGATGTATTGTGTATACATGTATCCATTGTTCACATATTTGTACCGGTACTGTGTGTATAAATGTATTGACATGACACTATGCTGCAGTGATGTATTGGAGTATGTATCTTTGTACTGCATTAAGATATTAACATGACAATGTTTCTGCTGTTTGTAAAGTGCAACAAGCATTCTCTGACATGCATTGTTTGTGTTATAGAACTGGAATTATCTTCATCATTACTACTATTTCATCATTACTATAATTTTTTACAATTTTTCATCTGTTATGTAAAATCAAATAACATCATGGTCTTTGTTAACATCATTGTTTTTGTTGTTGATCTGGCACTCTTTTCACATTGTTCTCTTTTGTTTATTATTATCATTTTTACAGTTTTTCATCTGATATGTGAAATTAAGTAACATTATGGTTTTTGGTAACATCATGGTTTTTATTGTTAATTTGGCATTTTTGCACATTGTTCTCTTTTGTTTATTATTTTCATCACTGTTGTAATGAATATCAATACTTGCGCTTGTTTAACAGATTTCATTTCAATCTGACGTAACTGTTTTGTTCAGAAAAAAATTCTTGATGTAGATCTGAAAAGTATTATTGTAAATTTTTATCGAAAGTATCTCTCCCTCTCTCTCTCTTTGTATTTTGTTAGTTACAAGTATTGCTTACCTTTTTCATTTGTTTATGTGTATGTGTGTGTTATGCATATATTTGTGTTTTTTATGTTTCTTTCAGTTATTGGTGTTATTGTCATTGTAGTTGCTGTTGTTAGTGTATATTGTAAATCAGTTCTACTTTTTTTTTTATCTTCTTTTAAAACAAGGGAGATTATTTCATATCAACTGCAGGTGTGGGATGTGTGTGTGTGCGCGTGCATGTGTGTGTGTATGTGTGTGAGTGTCTGTGTGTATGTGTCTGTGTGTGTGTCTGTGTGTGACAAAAAATGTTTGGTCATGAGTTTAGCAGCTCCTTATGGATGGATGAATACCAAACGTGGGTCTAAGATGTGGATTGTTGAGGAGTCCCAAAATGGTAAATTTGAAAGGTGTATCAACAAGGTCAAGCTCACATAAATAAACAAACAAAAAAAAGCACCAAGGATCAGCACTTTCCAAGAAAAGCGTTCAACAGCAGTTTTCTCAAGAACTTAAACAATATTTAAAATATGCGCCTGCAGTTGTGATAGTCTACCATTGCCCTTGATACCAGTCAAGGTTTATTTCTTTTGAAGCTTTTTCAAAGTCACAGTGATTGGTATTCTAGTTAACTGTACCTTCATGATTACACTGTCTAATACAAAAATTGTCAGAAAATTCAAATCAAGTCTATAGCTTAAATACAAAAGTTCTTTTTTTCTCTTTTTGTTTTAGGATCATCATACTCAGGGAGGTTACCTTTGTGCTCACCTTTTTTTTTGTTTGTTTGTTTGTTTGTTTTTGTCCCATTTTTGTGTTTGTTTTTTGTCCCATTTTCTACACCACGTCAATCACCACAGAAACTGGCACAGTTTTTACAATGCAATGATGACGATGTCAGTGACAATGATAATCATGATGCTATGGAGTTCCATCTAGGACTGAGACCGTGTGACAGGATTGCACTCTACGCTTACTATGAAAATATATCCTGGCGTCAACCAAGCCTGACAGATACAGACACCACAAATGCTGGTCAGAAGATTTGAGCAATACCCTCAATGACGCATCTGTGAAGTGAATGAGACTCGACTGTATGGTCCTAGTCTTCCCAATGAGCCCATAGCACACCCGTCTCAGGGTAAGAGCCAGTTAGAGCCCAAAAATCACACAATAATTTTTGAGGGGACTGAAGAGTATTCGAACCCACAACCTTCCAGTCAGTAGTCCATTGTGCTAACCACTACACTATACAAAGTTGTTTTCTATAGTTATATCTGATTTTCTTCTTCAGTATGTGTCGACTGATGTGCAACATTTTGCCTCAGCGATGAAGAGAATATCACCATAGTACAACAAAAGAGTGATTTTGAACATCTTTCATTCCTGAAAGAAGCTTACCTTATATCAAAGTGTATCCTCAGATTTGTAATAAATTTATTCCATGCTCATGAAACAAAAAATACTTCTTCTTCTTTCCTCTGGATCTCTGTTCCTGAAGATGGGACCCAGCCATATGTGATGTAAAGAATGATTATTATTTGGATAAAAACATGGCGACTGTCTCGCCTTTTCATTTTGAAGCAAGACAACGAATCACAAACTGATGTTGTTTTGAGGGTTTATTGCACCATTGAAGTGGTGTGAGCTCTCAAACTTTTAATGAAAAGTTTGCATTTAAGCAGCAGTACTTTTTCACTTTCCCTGATGAGAAACAAGACAATCTTACTTCAACAAACTGAGGCAGTTTAATTCTCTTGTAGGTTGCAGAATCTAGGTATTCTTAAGTTTGCATTAGCATAACCACAATCTCCTTCACCACTATGTTTTGGATATCTTTCCAAGTTTATGAATGATTAAAATACAGCGACACCTCACCACTGTTCTATGCTCCCTCTCAGTTCACTATCTGTCTTATATCCAGAAAAAAAACTGATTAAAATGGTTGAGAATGTTTTCAGCTTGTTCAAACATTAATGTTTTTGTGAATGTCTTTTTGTTTAAACTATGTGAACTGCAATTTAAGTTTCTTGTTTTCTGTACTTTTTCTAATTCCTTTTCTTTATACTATTAATGTTATTTAAAAAGTTATAGTGATAATCATCATGATTAAAATCCTCATAAGATTCTTGCTTTTATTCCTTTGAACTCCCTTACTACTATTAACAGTGGACAGTGTGTGTGTGTGTGTGTGTGTGTGTGTGTGTGTGTGTGTGTGTGTGTGTGTGTGTGTGTGTGTGTGTATGGGGTGTGGTGTGGTGTGGTGTGGTGTGGTGTGGTGTGGTGTGGTGTGGTGTGGTGTGTGTGTGGTGTGGTGTGGTGTGGTGTGGTGTGGTGTGGTGTGGTGTGGTGTGGTGTGTTGTGTGCTGTGCTGTGCTGTGCTGTGTTGTGATTGTGTGAGTGCGCGTGTGCATGCATTGAACAATGTGTAATGTTTTTTCTTACTCTAATTAGACATTGTGAATACCCAATACAATCTGACCAATCCACTGGTTCATAACTTAGGAGAGAATATGATGAGAATAGCTCCAAGCATTAACCCCAGCTTCAGATAGCTGCATCTATTTATGACTGGTTTTAACAATAATTTGATTTTTTGCCGTTTCCCATCTTCCTTCAGTAGCACAGTGTGCCCCCACAATGCCTCTAATCACAATCATCCGTAATGCTTGTTGCATGCAACTGATCCTCAGACGAGATTTCTTCATCTGGTTTTAAATGCTAAGGCAGTGCTACAGAAGGACCTGATGTTAATTCAGTCATACACTACATTCTCATAAAGCCACTGCAAAACATGTATTGGAAATGTTCCTTAACATTTTATTATGTTGCAAATACTGCAGACAATATTGGTATAACACCTGCAGTTCTATCACACTTGCCAATCTGCCATCCTGAGGGAAATGGATATTCTTGACATTTTTGCTGTTTAACATATTTTAAATTGTCCCTCAAGAGTTGGCAAACAGTCTCACAGGATGCGATACCTTGATACAACACACACCACGGCTGGCATTTGGAAATTATGTATACGAATGCATCTACAATAATTACATGTATATTCATGAGATAGTTCAATGAATCTTACTGTCATGTGCAAGCAATGACTTGATTTTTTAATTAACATTTTAAGATTTCAACCCAAACGAAACAAAGCCCTCAATAGAAAGTCAGATGATTTTTAAACAATATTTATATCATCTCTGAATCAAGTTCTTTATCGATGTTTTTGTTTCCAGTGGAAACACAAAGTCAGTGTGTTTTACATACAATAGGACTATTTTAGATATTCCATTTATTTTTATCAGAATTCATACTGTTTTCAGTCCTTCAGTACCACATGTAAATATCCAGTCATAATAAGTCTTCTAAAATAATGCGTTATACTTCCCCACAACAGAAAAGCAAACAAAAAGACATGAAAATAAACTTAAAGATCATCAGGGAGTGAGGCAGCAAAGGCCTCAACTTTTCTCCAGGCCAGCTAATGAGAATAATATCCATCCCCTCTTCATCCTACTTTTCCTTTCCTAACCCTGAAAGGCAGGAGTTATAACTTTATGCCACCCAGGCCTCAAAATAAAATACGGGAAACAACAAATCATTCTTATTTGCATTCACTTAATTAAGACAAGTGTTCTGATTCATACTCTTCCACACAGTAGGCTATTTTATGTAACTGAATAATGAAAAGAAAACATCATCTCATAATCAAACATCATCTCATAATCAAACAATTTTACACAAAGGAACTTGAAGAGTCCATTTTATTTTTCTTTTAATACCACACAGGCTGCTTAGTTTACTTGCATTTCCTTGTATTTGAAAAGAACAGAAAACGGAAACACCACCACATTAACACGTGTTACAATACTTTCATTCACAGAATTTCACTGAGATGTGTTTTCAAAAGCTGCAATCATCCTGACATGATTACATTGCATTACATTACGTATCCTGAAACCCTGCAGGTTGCAGAGGTACTACTGATTAACTTTGCAATGAGTTTCCTCCATCTCTCCCAATCCTCTGCCAGTCTCTAAGAACTGCCAAAGTTCAGAACTATCCATTCCTAGATGTTGTTTTCCCATTTCTTCTTCTGCCTTCCTCTTGTTCTTCATCCTGGGACTGTGCCTAGCAAGATGGTCTCTGCAAGGCCTGAAGATCTTGTGAAATGTCCGTACCACTTCATCTTGAATCTTTTCACTGTAGGCTGAAGATCTTCAAACGGGCCAACAGCTTGTTTGATTCTACTGTGTCCGTGATATGGTTGGTGTTTGAGATGCACAGACTCTTTCGAAAGCACCACATCTCCATAGATTGAATCCTCCTCTGTATGTTATCTCTGAGAGTCCATATTTCGCAAGCTGAAAAAAAACGGGACATGACAAGGGAGTCCATCAGTCTTACTATACAGCTGAGTGAGCTGCTGTTGTTTTTCTATACTGGCTGCAATCTTGTGAGTGCTGCTGTCTTCTACAAATCCTAGAAAGCACTTTAGGTTTCAAGTCTTCATCTGTGACAGTTGCTCCCATAAACAACAATACAGCATGAAGTACAAACTCAAATCACCTGCAGAATTTTCCACTTCAGCTGGAACAAGATGGTGAAGCAATATCAACAACAATCTCTCAATTCACAAAGACGAAACAATATAGACAAACATACAAAACCAGAACTATTATTTCCATCATTCACTGGGCATCATGCCAATACAGTTTCTATTCATATTATTAAACAATTCATGAATTCCTCAAATTTGTACAAATCCACTTTGATGGCTGACTGTCAAATTTTACACACCAACTGATTTGTTTCTGTGACCTATCACTGGGCCATGCTTACTCAAATCTACAAATCTTAAAATTCTATTCGGTCTGATCTCCCTTTAAACAACAATCAAGACATTATTACCGTGAAGTCTGGTCAGTACCTAAACTATTCGACATGGCCAATCACACTTAAACATTACACTTTGACAGTTGATAGTAACCTGATTAAGATCTGTTCAAAAACAGCCATGAAACTGATGGTGGTACACTTTCAGTTCAGAAGTAAACTTGGCCCCAAAACTGGGTCATGATCTTTCAGACTTGTGCGTATTTGACTCTTCACTAGACCAGTCTTTCCAATTTACAGATCTGTGACTCATAATACAACCTGTTTCTGGCTCAGTTTGATAAAAATGTATCAATGAACAGATAAAAAATCTAAGCTGATACATTCGATGAACAGGCAAGAAATGTAAGCAAAAAAATTCTGTGTGTGCGGACACACACATATACATGCTAATTCTTTTTTTTTTTTTCAAAAAGAAAATTTTCAAAGAATAGCGGTGACTCTACTTAGCAGAGTCAATATTGTTTATGAATAAGAAGAAATAAGAACAATGAATGATATAGAAATTGTCAAAAGAGCCCATCCCACCCCCTCCCACCTTCTTCTCCTTTCTATAACAAGAAGAACAATAGAATACATTCCATATTGATAGAAAAAACTATAAAAAAATAAAAAAAATCTTTCACAGACAAATACGAGCAACTGTCAAATTGTATATAAGCTGTGCAACAATGCAGTAAAATGTATACTTCAGTTTCAGCTTTTCAAGATAGTGTCTACCCGCTCACAATGA
The DNA here is from genome assembly GCA_030674185.1 of Monoplex corrugatus. Classification (NCBI taxonomy): domain Eukaryota; kingdom Metazoa; phylum Mollusca; class Gastropoda; order Littorinimorpha; family Ranellidae; genus Monoplex; species Monoplex corrugatus. The sequence goes on from CM060308.1 coordinate 34,359,028, forward strand.
TTTCCACATGCACTGACGCCAGATGCTATGTGATGAAGAAGACCCGAAATGATCATGGCATAAGCTGTAAGCCTGCATAAGCACTGCCAATATGTTTAAGTCAAATATGTAGTGCTTACAGGAAACAAATCATAACTATAAAGCAAAATGTTTAAAATTCCCACTATCCTCCAGTTTAAAAAAAAAACAACAAAGAATGAGCACAGACTGAACACCATCATCAAGTTTAAATCAATCAAACCAATGAGCAAATACCAGCGATCCATTCACTAATCCAGCCCACCTTGAACTGACAAAAACATTCCTAATCTTTTGACTCCCGTCCCCTATCCATACTACAAAAACTTAGCTCTTTGACTCCCTCACCCTATCCACCAGCTTCCTGCAGGAAGCTGATGGATAGGGTGAGGGAGCCAAAGGGTTAAGTTTTTGCTTTGCTAGAATGGACGACAATGCAGGATGCTGGTGGACAGGGCGCAGGAATCAAAGGGTTAATTTAACCCTCTTTTCAAAGTACAATACACAAAACAGATCCAGTAAAGTACCAAGTTTCAACTATTTCCCTGTGGACACAATGGCTTTGGTGACTTGTCACAAAGAGCAGTGTATGGTATTGGTGTGATTTATCACAAAGTACATATTGAAATGACCAAAAAATAACACCTCACAGTTGCATTCACAGTCCCAGTCACTCGCCTTCATCACTGTGTCTTTGTCACAATGAGGACAGCAGAAGGCACAAGACCTGCAAAATACATTAAAGAGTTAACTTGTATAAAGGCAGAAGGCACAATATCATGGAGATTTTTTTGTCAAATTCCTATTTAGCTATATGCACAATTACCATTTCTATTACCATTTCTAACATAGTGTGTTAATTTAATTCTCTCTCATGGCCACAATTTCAGTCAGTGATGTTTCTGGACTTTGTTCTGGTACGGCCAATCATCTCCCTTCTTGCATGACAAGCCTCTGTTCAACTTGTTTTGTTTCATTCACTGGCCTCTTGAAGATGTTCCTCATGAGAACCAGAGTGATGCAAGCAGGTATGGGAAGGCAGAAGCTTCCATTAGAAATGGAAAATGCATATAGCTAAACAGGGATTTGAGAAAAATCCTTCTTCAGCTATTTCAGCTTTATGGACAATAACTGTTTCTAACAAATGGAAAATGCATATAGCTAAACAGGGATTTGAGAAAAATCCTTCTTCAGCTATTTCAGCTTTATGGACAATAACTGTTTCTAACATGAACATTTCAAGAATAGAGGAAGTGTGTGTCACTCTTAAGGTTTGGACTGAGGGCCCAGGGATTGAGATAGAGGAGTGTGCAGTGACAATGAGATTCCATACCAGAGATAAGCAGAGATCACTATGACAGTGGTCTATCAGGGGGTTCTCCGAGCACCAATACGTTACTAATAAAGCATCCTTTGGAGGGACAGAATGATGGAAAGCCAAAGTAGCCAAGGCAAAAATTTCATGGGCTCTTCGATTCAATGTGCTCATGTCTTACTGGCTGGTAGCTCAGGTGATCACTAGGGAGATCAACCATGGTATTGTTCCTCAGTTGATGTCTTTTTCATAGTTCTCATCGACTGAGAGGAAAAGACATTTGCATCTGGTGTGTTTGTTTGTGGTGTGAATCTAGTTCCATTTGAAACAGCATACCAGGTAATGTTTCTCACTTGACTTATCACTACTGGTTGATATGGGACAAAATCAAGATGATGGTTCTTCTGGAGGTTATGGGTTGGGGTTTGTTCTGAACTCAGCTTTGAGTGCAATGAGTGCCTCTTGGACAAACTCCAAGCTCTCAACTCTTGAAGGGAAGCCAAAGATATGGAATTGTCTTGGCAGAAGTCAATGTCCTGTTTAGTACCACTAAGGCCATTCAGTTCACTCAAGCATCTATCGAAGTCGTGAGCAGGCTGAAAGGCCATTTAATTGACAGTGTTAAAAAGGAGAGACCTTGTCTGGTGACATTGGAAACAAAACAAGATCTCTCATGCTGGGATTTGCTTGGGGTTCCTGCTGTCTTTCGATGTAAGGCCCCCTGGTATTTCTTGGAGGAGGTTAACCAAGAAGTCTGGGTCCTTGACTGGGCCCTTTATCTGTTTAGATATGAACAGTTACTGGAATGGTAACCTCGGATATTGATTGTCACATAGTAACCTCAGATATTGTCACATAGTCCTGATTAACCCTTTCGCTGCCAAAGTGTAAACAAAAAGGTGAATCACCTGTGCCACAGAGTTTTAAACGTCTTGACTTAAAAAAAAATTCATATCTCTTCATCCAGCCCAGAAAACCCCACAACACTATATATTTTCTTGTTCAGTATACTTTACAACACACCAGGAGCAGCAGCACTTTCATTTTTATGATCGCCAATGCTAGTAATGTCACTACAATTCTTATCTAGATCAAGTCCGATTTCAGACATAAACACCAATATATCGCCTGCATGCACCAAATTATCATCATTTTCACTCTTATCAACAGACTGCAAATAAGAATCAGCTCCACAAGTAATGATTTCTGCAAGTTCTTTTGCTGCATAAGTTGTTTTTCGGGTCCAATCGACACTCGGTGTTGAAGCAAGTTCGTCTGCCATTGTTTATAGTCGCTGAATAGTAGGGGGTCACATTTTCAACCACACTGGCAGAAATGACCGTAAAACATCACACATACACAGTGATTCACATTTTTTTAACCCCCAATAGGACACAGTGTCCTGGACATAGAAAATTAATAGGACACAGTGTCCTGGCTATGAAAAAAACAATAGGACACCATTTTTTTGCAAAAAAACAAGTGTTTATTTAAAATAAGTCCAGTAATGCAGAACTCTGATATACCATAAAGCATTTGCAACAAAAATTACTAATTTTTAGTAATTACATCTTAAACAACACACAAATGAAATAATCAACAAACAGTTATTGTAAGTTAATACTGAAGTCGCACCTTGCTTCAAAATCAGTAAAAAAAAAAAACCAACCCAAAACAACACTTGGCACAATCTGGCAATCACATTTGAACATAGTGATACTGAACAGTGAATGAATTTTAATAACGAAAACTAAGTAGCATCTTGCTATAAAATAAGATCTGACTGAGAAAACTTGGCACATTCTGGCAATTTTGAATAATATCTGTTAAGTCTTAAACAACACAAAAAAATGGAATATTCAAGCAGTTATTGTAAGTTAATACTGAAGTCGCACCTTGCTTCAAAATCAGTAAAAACAAAAACAAAACAACGTCCCCGATAACGTGCGAAGCTAAAAATAGCACACTCGCGGAGCGCTGGGCGATGGCTGACACTGTGATAGGCTGTCCACTGTCACTGTGTCAGCGGGCGTGTCAGCGACTACAAGGGCCTCACACAGCCAGCGCTGCCGTTCAATGCGCTCGATAAAACACACTTAGCGTGTCCGCGACTTCCATGTAATAATCGGACACGGGTCCGCTCGGATAGCATATCAATCGGACAGCGGGTCCGCTCAGAAGCAAAACAATCGGTCATTTCAAATTTCAATCGGTCAATGTCCGGAGTCCGAGGGAAATGTGAAACACTGCATACATAATTAGCATCTATTTATAGAGGGAATACCAGAGTTTCCGTTGACATCTCATACGTCACTGAAAGCATTGGAGTTTTCTGGCTAAAAATAGGAAAAGTCACAGACTGAATATTCTGTCGGTGGTACTGGACATGTTTCTTCCGATCAAATATTCGGTCGGAAGCAGTGAACAGGTTAAAGAGGAAGTTAACCATGAAAGTGGCCAACTCATTATTGGAAGAATGGATTGAATCTGCTGATTTCATTCATTGTCAAGCGGAAACAGCACTGACTAGCTCTACCAGAACAAGGACACACACACACGCACATACACACACACACAAACCATCACAAATCCATGAATGTGCACATGCACTCAAATACACACTTGTTTACACACATATGCACACTCACACATACATACACAAGCACACACAGACACATATATATACACAAACATACACGCACTCCATGCAAGCAAGCAGCAAAGGCATTAGCCAGGAAATCATTCTGCGCATGCTACCTTCAGAAAGTCTACATGCTCTTTCTCTCTCATACATACACACACATACAATACACAGTGTGACACAAGTATATATACACACAATGTGACACATGCATACCACATTCCTACAGAGACACATTTACACACACATAAGAGTATTCTTACAGTCAAACTATGACCATCTTTCAGCTTGCAACAAAATATGCAAAACAATTAAATTTACCTAGTTCACCAGTCACCGTGGTGTAGTGGTTAACACAATGGACTACTGTCTGGAAGGTTGTGGGTTCGAATCCCTATCAATACCTTCAAAAATCACTGTGGGATTTTTTGGCTCTAACTGGCTCCTACCCAGAATTGGGCGTGCTGTGGGCTCATTGGGAAGACTGGGACCACACAGTTGAGTCACATCCACTTCATGGATGCATCATTAAGGGTATAGCTCAAATCTTCTGACCAACACCACAGGTGTCTGTATCCCTCAGGCCTGGCTGAAACCAGGACATACTATGATAGTAAGCATAGAGTACAACCCTGTCACACAGTCTCAATCCCAGATGGAACTCCATAGCATCATGATAATCATGCTCATCGACATCATCATCATCATCATCGCATTGTAAAAACTGTTCCAGCTTCTGTGGCCATGAAAGTGGCGTAGAAAATGGGACAAAAAAAAAAAAGAGGTGAGCACAAAGGTAATCTCCATAAGTGCAATGATCCTAAAAAAAACATTTGAAAAAAAAAGAAATTTACCAAGTTCTGAAAGGGGTTTGTCCATGTCTTCTTCTGTGAAGACTTTGCGAGGGAATGAGGTCATCAGGGTAAAAGGCCCGTTGCCATCTGTGCGATTTAAGGATACATAAACCCGCACTGCTGCCAAAGGTTCTTTAGCATTGAAGTTCTGGGTCAATGCTTTACCATCAGTAAGTCGGATCTGGAATACAACATTCAACAGACCATGAATAAGAAAGAGAGTGTATATATGAAAAACCTGAAAAGAGTACACTTTCTCTGACCCTCCTGTCATCATACTGGACACAAAAATCAACAGTCACTAGATATCAAATTTTACCACAGAATTTCACAGAAATGTTCTCCAGAATCTTTTTTGTACAAGTGCACAGTCCAAAGTGTTCTCCCGCAAGCTCAAAAACGATATAAAAGTCCCTCTAAAACAAGGACGCCTGAAATTAGTATTTCTTCTTAATTAGGAAACAGAGAAGATATTATACATAAGCACCTTAATGCACAAACACTATCTCTACCTCCTCACAATCACTAGAATCAACATCAGCACTTCACCCAAAACTCTTTCCACTTGAGTTCTGTCATCACTGACACTCTCAATGATGTCACTATCCCTCTCTCCACCACTTTCACCATTAAACGGTACAACCAAATTGCCCTTATTGTCACTATCACTGTCTGAATCAATCCTCAAACCCTTTCATCACCACCTTCTCCCATAACTCTTTCCAACACTTTTTGAATTGTAAAAGTCGTTTTTGTTCATGTATCATACTGAGCATATGTGTTGATCACCTCCACTGTTGACATATGGCAACTATCATCAAGCGGCTTGGTCAAAAGAAACAGACGCACACAACTATACAGAACCGATAATGACTAATAGGAGGTAACCCTTCGGTTGGAGACGGCTTGAATTTTGGTATGATATTATGGATTACGTCCTGTAAACCACAAACTGATTGTAAATATTCACATTGTAAGCGATGAGATCACACACATGGCAGTAACAAGGGGTACGCAATGAGACAGCATACAAAGTCTCAAAACAGTTAAGGTGGAAAATTAAAGTTATTTCCCTCAACATACACAAAGAAAAATCTGGACAGTGAAGCAAAACAACAACAAGAAAAGTCCTTTTTTCTCACTGGACGAAGCAGCAGGGAAGTTTCAGTCTTTTTCTCCTAATTTCTGTATTTGGTGTTTGTTTGTTTGTTTGTGATCTTACTTTATGCTTGACAAAGGCCAGTTGGCCAAAAATATGTGCCTGTCTTGTCTGGTTGTATAAATACGCGTTCTGATTCTACTTTCATAATTTTCTGGTTCCTGTTTGCTTGAACACAGGCAGTTGCACTTGTATTGGAGAACAAAAACAGCACACATACCTGCAACCTTGTCTCATCATATTCCTTCTTGGCAGCAGGGGCTGCTGGCGAGGCTGAGGGAGCTCCATGAGTTGTTCCTGCTGCTGCTGCTGCTGGTGTCTGCTGACTGGCCTTCGCAAACTGTGCACACACACACACACTATTGTGTGTTTTTTGTTTGTTTTTTCTTTGTGTTAGCAGCAGACATTTTCCAACACAAAATACACATACACCCCACAGACACCCACAGACACACACACACACACACACACACACACACACACCCCACACACACACACACACCATCGCGCGCGCGCGTGCACACACTCACATACACATACACGCACACACATAGACACACACATACAGAAATACAACTCATCAACTAAATATTGCTCAAGCAGCAGAATGTCTGAAATTTACACAAACACTCAGAACGTTAGAAAATAATGAGTAGAAACAGTTTCGCAACTACCTACCCTCTGTGAGCGAGCACATTTTAACACAGAAAATAGATGTACAAAGTTCTGCAATATTTCAAACCATCACTCCTATAGTGCTTCCTAGCAGTACTGATCATTTGTACACTTTCTTTAAGCACTTGACTGTGACTTCATGTGTATCAGCTGTATGTCTCTGCTCCTCCAACCAACATGTCACCATCAGTATCTTCCTTAGAAAAATGTATTCTTGACATCAAATCCTGGATGCTTCAAAATAAACTCAAACTCAATGATGACAAAACTGAAGCATTATTTCTTCATTCATCATCAAAACATCCTTCTCATCAGCAGCCTAAGTCCATATCAGTTTGTGGCAATGATGTCACCTTTTCTCCATCTGCTCGTAATCTTGGCTTTCAAATGACAGAGAACATGAGTGTCGACTTACACATTAAACATGTGTGCCGTTCAGCCTATCTTGAACTACGTCGCATTAGTTCAATTCGTCATCTCACCTCAGCTAATACCAAAAAAACTCTGGTATCTGCCCTTGTCTTGTCAAAATTAGATTACTGTAATTCAATTCTATCAGGCTGCTCCAAACATTATCTTGATAAGCTTCAGAAAGTTCAGAATTCTGCTGCAAGAATGGTACTGAAGGCATCCAAATATGATCATGTACAACCTCTCCTCAAAAATCTGCATTGGCTTCCTATCCAAGCAAGGATTGATTACAAACTTTCAACTCTCTGCCATTCCTTTTTCTCTGGAACTGCACCTCTCTACCTCTCAAACCTTCTCTCTGTATACACACCATCACGTCAACTTCGTTCCTCTTCTGATTCAAAAATACTTAACGTTCCTCATGTCAGAACTGCTACCTTTGGACAACGTTCTTTCTCCTTTGCAGCCCCCAAAACATGGAATTCCCTTCCACGTGAAATTAGAGAAATCTCATCAACTCCGTCTTTCAAAAAAGCTCTGAAAACTCACCTTTTCAAGAAATACTATAACCTTTAAATTCTTCTGGCCTACCCTTTAATGTCTAGCTTATTTGGCTGTCTCGTGTGCTGCTTCGTGTTGTTTATTAAGTGACATGTTATTTAGTAATGATTGTATAATTAATCTCTTGTGTATGTATATCTGTGTTCAGGTTTGTATGTGTGTATGTGAGTGAGTGAGTGATTGAATCAGTGCGTGTGTATGTGTGTCTGTGTCTATGCGCGCGCGCTGTGTGTGTGCGTGTGTTGTGTGTGTGTGTGTGTGTGTGTGTGTGTGTGTGTGTGTGTGTGTGTGTGTGTGTGTGTGTGTGTGTGTGTGTGTGTGTGTGTGTGTGTGGTGTGTGTGTGTGTTGTGTGTGTGTTGTGTGTGTGTATGTGTGTGTGTGTGTGATCCTTTATCCTTAACTTAATGTTGCTTAGGTTTTTTATAACAAGTTACCAATGTGTTATCTATCACTATTTTTAATTTTGACTTGATTTGTACATCACTGTTGCTTGTCTATCATGGATTGCTGCTTATGATAACGTCTGTTAAGTGCACAGAGCTCTGGCATCTTGTTGGAGGAGTGCGCTATACAAATGCTTCATTATTATTATTATTATTATTATCTTCCCTGGGTTAGCATTACTTTGCATTAGCTTAGGACATGTTCCACTGTTTCATTACCCTGGCAGAGCAGGCATCAGAGGTCATCTGATTCCCGCCATTTGACTAATTTGCATTCAGGGGCAGGAGATCATAGATAGATCATAGGACAAAACTGATCCATTGCTACATGTCATTCTTGCAGAGACTTCTTTGGAGTAGGCGTTCACATGTTGTCGATTGCCCATGTTGGCCTTGCTGGACTACCTTCTGGATTTTTTTGGCATCCTTTTCTTTCTTGATGTCTTGTATTACCATGTCTGTCTTTATTTTCCTCTTTCCTTTCTTGATGTCTTGTATTACCATGCCTGTCTTTATTTTCCTCTTTCCCTTTGACCACCATTCCATTTTTGTTGGTCCCAGTCTCTGCATGTTGGTTTAAGTGTGTCCTATTATTTCCCTGACCTTAAGGTTTTTCTTCGCCACATCTATTGCCTCCTGCACTTTCCATTTTCCCAGTCTTCTGCTTGGCCTACACTGATCTCACAAGCTTGTTTCACAAGTACTTAAGCATGTTCAGAAGTCTGACCTTTCCCACTTTGTACTCCATGACAAAGGATTTAAGGGACAACTTCAGTTTTGCCTGGCAAAAATAGAACGCAATGTCAGTGAGACCAGGTGGGACACCAAACCATTTCCTTGTGAATGTGCTGAATTTCACCTTACTGTCATAGTAAGAGGTAAGATCCAAACAGGCACTGCTGAACTCCACCAAAATGACCAAAGAGCAGTACAGGGTCTCATTCGGTAAATTGGCCCCATGGCAGTTAGATATTTCTGGCACTGTGGGCTTCCTGGCACTGGGATTTCTGGCTGACTGAATTGATGGGTTGTAGTGTGTTGTGGAGATGGAATGGTAGCATGGGATCAACGCTATTAAAGTGGCACATAAGATGGGACACACACACACACACACACACACACACACACACACACACACACACACACACACACACACACACACACACACACACACACACACACACACAAAGGAACTACATACCCTGGCAGCTCTTTCAGCTTTGTCCCTCTCGATCTCATCCTTGACTCTCTGCCTGCAAAGCATAAAATCGTTATTGTTATTGTTAGTTAAAGCCCAGCCGACTGTTCAGAGCCATATCAGGGCTACAACAGCTTCAAAGCACACAAAACTTCAACAGGAAAACAAAAAAAGAATAAAAAGTAAGTACAAATTAAGTACACAGATCAAAGCATTCGCGCACATGATCCAAGGACATGCCCCCGGCATTGACCACTCCGTCCAATTTATCGCACAGGGGAATTAAAAAACATACCTGAACACAAATTTAAGCATACCTAAGGACACCAAAACATATATAAATACGGGCATAAATTACCTGAAATTGCTTCCGCATATCTCACCTCCCTAGACCCAAAAATGCACTTAATACATGTACCCAACTATCAATCCTAAGAAAGGGTACATAAGACTTTATCAAACATATACAGGTGAATGGACCAGCAAGGCAGAAAATGATAGGAAGAAATGACAGAAAGCTAAGGAACAAGGTGGAAACAAAGAGAGTGACAGAAAAGAGAAAATTTCTAGCACAGAATTTCCAGAAGGTGGGGATACTATTTATACTGAAAGAGCCCCCAGCATCCCCACAAGGGGTCAAACTACAAAAAAGGTCAGGCCAGTCATAAAGTACAGAATCAAAACAATGCAGATGCTTACACATGTTGAGAATGTTATTTCCACTCTTTTCTTTCCTTTAATTCTACATCTCCTCCCATGCCCACTGTCACCTCCTTTCCCTTTTTGCCATCCTACCTCCTCTGACCTCCCTCAGCACATACCTTTCTTTTTTCAAATAAACAAAAGATAAAATTTAAACACTGTGATTTGTTACCCCACATGGGAAAACCAAACTAAACAGTAATATTTTCATTTCCAAATATGTTAAATCATCTTAAATCTTCCTGTACGTTAACCACTAGACCGCCCCATCACGGCAATTCCCGTGAAGTTCCGCCTACCCCGAATATGGCCCCGTCACGGGATATTCCGTGTGCGTCATAGTAAGACTTTTGTAAGCTCTATTTTAAGACCAGGGGTTCCCAATTCACACCAATCACAAAGTCTAGAGTGTCCCCTATAAATATTCATAAGTAGAAGGATCCAATGAGATTAGAAGTGGTCAGTCTGGGCTGTTTCCGAAACCACCCCCTGCCATTTGCGAACCGACTGTTCATAATGGCGGACGACGAACCTCAACCTGGCCCAAGTGGCTTGAAACGTAAGCGAACTGCGAAGGATTACAGCGAATTTGTAACCACTGATGTGGAGAAGGTGCTAGAGTTGATCGAGGATGATGAGTTTACTGGCTACGACGAAACAGCAATGTCAGATGACTCGCTGGACGAAGAAGACATCGAATCAACTGTCCAGAGGAGCGGGGGTGATGTCGATGTCGACATTGCCAGAACAGTACAGCAAGAGGCGAACACAGGAGAGAGAGCGGAGCTGGACGCGGAGTACGAAGGTACAAGTGACCCAGATTTTGTAGTGGGTGAAGGCCAGTCCACCAGCAATAGTTCTGACGGGGAGGGGGAAAGCGAAACTGGACACCTTGTACAAGCGTCGACTGCTACAGCGAGTGTGCCGGATGCAGCGTGCTCGGCGCCGAGCCAGTTCACGTCATCCTCGGAGGAGAGGCGTTGGCAGAAGTACAGGTATGACACATTGTTATTGTCTTATGCAAGTGTACTGACACACGGAATTTTATCACGGAGCAGTGACTGCTAAAGAGAAGACTGTGCTGAGTGGGCGTGTTGGGGGCGTGGCACTGATTGTGTTTGTGCCATCACTGTACTTGTGTGTGTGTGTGTGTGTTGTGTGTGTTTGTGTGTTGTGTGTGTGTGTGTGTGTGTGTGTGTGTGTGTGTATGGGGTATGTTGTGTGTGTGTGTGTGTGTGTGTGTGTGTGTGGTTTGAAATAAGACTGAGTGAGAACTAGTATTGCAGTGGTGCATATGTCAGTGTAGTTTGTGTGTGTGTGTGTGTGTGTGTGTGTGTGTGTGTGTGTGTGTGTGTGTGTGTGTGTGTGTGTGTTTTGTGTGTGTGTGTGTGTGTGTGTGTGTTGTGTGTTGTTTCCATCCACTAGGATACATGTGAATCTGATTTTTTTTCTATATCCACAGGTGGTACCAGAGGCCGTGGGACCAGAGGCAAGGGACAGGGTGCTACGCAGCGGAGAGGGAGAGGTGCTGTGTTGGACCAGCCCCTTGTGCCACCCAACAACACCCAGCCAGATATTCCAGAATTCACAGGGGAGCCTGGCCTGAAGATTCAGCCTGATGGGGACAGGCCTCTGGATTACTACAAGCTGTTCCTGAACAATGAGATTGTAGACAAACTGGTCCTTGAAACGAATAGGTACGCGGATCAGGTGATTTCAGTTTCCCGTCCCCAGAAAAGGTTTGCGCGTCTAGCTGACTGGAAAGCAACAGACCGGGCTGAGATGTTCAAGTTTTTTGGTCTTTTGTTGTTGACAGGCATTGTCAGCAAGCCAACAATAGAGACCTACTGGTCAACACTGCCAATTCTCTACACCCCAGTGTTTTCCCAGCTGATGTCAGGCAACCGCTTTCAGGCTTTGTTGCGATTTTGGCATTGCAACGACAACAGCCAGGAACCATCCCGCAATGCCCCAGACAGAGACAGGCTGTACAAGATCAGGCCCCTTGTCACACACCTGCAGGAGAAATTTCGTTCAGTGTACATACCAGACAAGTTTGTTGCCATTGACGAGTCCCTGCTGCTCTGGAAAGGAAAACTCCTTTTCAAGCAGTACATCCCGTTGAAGCGGGCCAGATTTGGCATAAAATTGTTCAATGTGTGCGAGGACAGTGGGTACACATTTGAATTTCACATCTACACTGGAAAAGAAGATCCTGCTTTCCAGATACAACAGTACCTACCACCTGATGCTGCCCATCTCTCCACCACAGAGAAGATTGTAGTCTTCATGACTAGGAATCTCCTGAGCAAGGGCTACCGTTTATTTATGGACAACTGGTACACAGGATCAGCCTTGTACCAGTACATGAAAAACAAAAACACCGTTTGCTGTGGTACCATGCGGGGCACCAGTTGAGATGAGGCAGCTTCAAGTCAGCCAGCAGGAGCCAGTGAAATCGCTGCGGTCTGGAGTCTGCTTTTCATGAAGTGGCAGTCCAGCAAAGTTGTGTACATGCTGACTACCATGCATGATGAAAGCATGCAAGAGGTGGTGAGAAAGTCGGGGCAAAAAGTCAACAAGCCCAGCTGTGTGGTGTCTTACAACGCCAAGATGGGGGCTGTGGACAGGGCTGACCAGATGTTGCAGCCTTACGACGCCAGCCGCAAGACCACCAGGTGGTACAAGAAGGTGATGACCCACCTCCTCCAGGTCTCCCTCTTGAATGCCTACCTGGTGTTCAAGAAACACACAGACAGCAGGCTTGATTTCCTGACATTCCAGCTTCAGGTGATCAGTGACCTGCTGTATGGCGACAACCCACCACCTCAGGCAGCTCTTCCCCGCAGTGAAGACGTCGCTCGGCTGACGGAGAGGCACTTCCCCACTACCCTAGAGAAGGCTATTGGAAAGCGTTCCTCTGGCAGAAGGTGCAAGGTCTGCAGCAAGAGGGGAGTTAGAAAGGAAACTAGCTTTGTGTGTGCACAGTGTCCTTCTAACCCATCGCTCTGCATACAGCCTTGTTTCGAGGTGTACCACACCAAGAAAAACTATTAGTTGCTATGATACACTGTATATAGACCTATGTAGACTGTGTGTGTATGTATTTTTCATCTGTGTGTGTGTGTTGTGTGATGTGCTATTGTGAAATTTGTGAAAAAAGGGAAGGAAAAAACCCAGTGACACGGAAAATTCTTTCGAGTCCCAAAGTGTGTGTAGATATGGACATGTATCTGGTGATTGTAAAAACTTCTTTTTGGACATAAGGTAAGGAAATACATTTTTCATTACAATTCTTTTGCTTTTTGACAATAATTCAGTTTTATTTTTCACTGTTTTTCACTTTTCTAAAAGAATATTTATATGATATCATGTCTAAAATAGTGTAAAAAAGAATATATCCTGTTTCATTGGACATAAACTTTCAGCTGTCCTGTTGAATGGATGTGTAATTGTGATCAGTGTATAGAGGATTCAATTACCTTTCAGAAAAGTATAGGTTTTATGGACTTTGACTGAGTAGTTTTTGTGTCAGAATTTTTTTTTAATTATTACCCTCCGTGATGTAAAATGGCCTGGCAAATAGGGTTTTCGGAGCTAAAAAAGGGTATAGCAGCGAAAGGGTTAAAGGTTTTCAGACTGGACGCAGGGTTCATCTGCGACCTATTTTTGAACAGGGGGTAAGGTCAGTAAAACACTTGTAGATGTGTTTGTATTCAACACAGAACAAAAACGTTGTTCTTGGGTTGTGCAGAATTGAATAAAATAAAATAAAATTATGACAATGCTCATTATATAAAACTTGACCTACAAGATAGTTTATTTGTCCCGAAGGAAATTACGTTGCCAATCACATTACAAATTAGACATAAAATTATACATTATAAATTATAAAGGCATTAAAAACAAACAATTAATATTATCACATACATTATAATATCACATACTCTCGCATATCACAGCGCGCTGCTCTCACACAGACCAAGTGCCAATTATCACAATAAACATTAAAATAGTAAAAATAGAGTGCAGGTTAAGCATAAAGTGAGTTTTGCATGCATACTATTTGATGCAGATAATTTTTCATGCATACAGTTAGTACAAAGCTCCAGCCGACCAGGTAATCCATATAGCTCCAAAGTCAAAGAAAAAATATTCCTCAACATCCATTAAATGAGCACAGCACCAAAAAAAGTTCATTTTTCATATAATATGAAGTTACATAACACTGATCATTGTCAGGTCACTCACATAAAATAACACAAAACTACTATTATTACACCACTGTCCATCATGGGCTTGCACTGGTGTTAGGCCTACTTTGAGCAGGCCTGCCTCTATCCTTGTCACTGTCCCCCCTACAACCCACATCACCACTGTCACCAGGAGAATCAGCCGATCTGCCTTGTTCCTGCCCCAATGTGTCTGTAGATGATGTAAAAAACAGAACGGGAGAGGCGTGGTCTCTTTGCAGAACAAGTAGGCCCTTCACGATCTTCAGCACTTGCTTCTTCTGACTCAGCACTTGATGCAATCTCAACAAAGCTATCATCACTGTCACTGGCAGCTATTTCATCATCACTTCTGTCAAAATTTCTGAAAAAGTGCGACAGCCTGAGCAGCGGTGAGCCTAACAGGACGCTGACTGCCTGACGTCATGGCAACTCAACTTATGAAAGTGAAAACATGTCAACAAACGAGGTGCACACACAAAGAAAACATGGAATGGCAAAGCAAAATGGCTGAAAAGGAAAAAGAATTATCCGACTGTTATTATCTGCCATCATGCAGTTGTATGTCATGGGGAAGAAACGCAAGTACAAAGTGACAAACCGTGCCAAGCTGCTGTGAGCGGCTCGCCGGCCATTTTGAAAGTCAGCCAAGCCGCTCACAGCGGCTCATCGGACAGGAAGTGTTAAAATCTCAAAATATGTAAATTAACATGTAAAAAGCAGAATTAATTTACCTATTATGGTTTAATTTTCTTGTTAGCATTTGAACTCCACTGTTGGACATATGGACTAAACTCAACATTCCTCAACAAAAACCCACTGTTGGGAGACATAAACTTAACAATCCTCAACAATACTCCACTGTTGAGGGACATATGAACTAAACTCAACAATCCTCAACGAAACTCCATTGTTGAGGGACATATGCACTAAACTCAACATTCTTCAACAAAACTCCACTTCTGAGGGACATATCAACTAAACTCAACATTCTTAACATAGAATTAAACATATTCAATTTACTGTGAGACATGAACATGCAAACCCCTGCAACCAGAAGACTGATTTAGAGTACTTCAGATGCAGGTCCTCTGCCCCGTCTGTAGACAAGTAGACATCACGTGGCTTGGCACTGAGGAGTACCACCTGCAGTTACTCTTCTTGAAAATGCTGCCCCTAGCAGCTTTTTTTTTCTTCAATAAATGCTCAATTTATTACCAATCACCATAGTGCACTGGTTACACATGGGACTACTGAGAGCTCACAGGTTCAAACTCCTGTAAGTCAAAAAAAATCATTGTGGGATTTTTCCACCCCAAACCCAACTCCTTTCCAGAGTGGTCCCCCCCCCCCACCACCCATTCTTTTGTCCCACCCAGTACTTAACATGCTATGGGCTCATATGGAAGACTGCACCGGGCATGTTGTGTCTCATCCATTTTACAGACATGTCACTGAAAGTGTTGCTCAGGCCTGGTTGATGCCAGAATATGTATTCTGATAGTAAGCGCAGAATACAGTCCTGTCACACACTCTCAATAGTTGACAGAACTCTACAGCATCATGATCATCATCTTCATTACCATGAAATCATCAGTGACCACAGCTTCATAAAAATTGACCCAGATTCCAAGGCCTTTATGTCCTATTTCATGGTGACCTCAATTTTGGTTTCCCCTACGGCATTCATGTTGAAGCTGATTTCAAGCCAGGGTCTTTGGAGCCAGAATGGTTTGTGGGGGGCAGTTGTTGGAGGGTCATAGCGGTGGTATCCTTACCATGGGGTCCCTTACTCAGTCTCGGTCAACCACTGAGCAATTACTGCCTGTAACAGGGGTTATTAGGGGGCTCAGTAAATAGCATCCTTAGTGAGCTTGATCAGAACAGGCACTGCTGAACTCCACCAAAAGACCCAGCGGCAGTGCAGGGTCTTCTCTGAGGCGGGTGGTGGGGGTGGGCCCATGACAGTTTGACATCTCTGGTTCCCATGGGCTTCCTAGCACTGAGACTTTTATCCGAATGAACTTGGTGATGATAGTATGTTGCGGAACTGGAATAAGGGACATGGAATCAACACCACTGAGACAGCACAGAAGTTATGACAGCAAGGTAAAAAACAAAAAAAAACATGAAATCAAAAACAAGCATTAACATTTCTTTAGTCTTGAAAACTTCACTTGCCCTTGTGTAAAGAAAGGTTATCAATCCTGCCATCAAATAAAGACAGAATTCTTACCTTAACATTGCTTGCTTGATGCCACCACTTTCATGCCAGCACCAAAATGGCAGAACCAAACACATGAAAGGTGAGAATTCTATGTCATTTATTTACCTTGCAAGTTTTTCTTCCATCTTCTCTCTTTTCCGTTCTTCAGCTATCTTCCGCAGTTCAGCTTCCTCCATCCTGTACCATAACACATTATTGGCAAGGATATAAATCACTGCATTTTTTTTTTAATATTGACAGAGGATTAAGAGCATGAGAAAGAAAAAAGTTGCTCTCTCTTTTCAGCACATGAGGGAAAGAGGGAGAGTGAGAGAGATGGACAAGAAAGACAGGGTAATGGTACAAGGGGATGTGAACAGGGTGTGTGTATGTGTAAACGTACATGCTTGTGTACATGTGGATAAGCAATGTCTGAGGGTGTACATGTGCAGTCATGTGTGTATGTGTGCATAATGAAGTAAATGGAATGTTTGACAGCAGTTTACTTTCTGGTATGGTGTGCGTGTGTGAGTGTGTGCGAGTGTGTGAGCATGTGTCAGTGAGTGTGTGTGTGTGTGTATGTGTGCGCGTGTGTGGGTATTTTAAAATGTCCTATTCAAGGGGTGTAACCCTTGTAAACCCGAGTTCAGTGTTTTTGGCAACTCAAGCTAGCTTAGCCAATCTGAAAACCTTTGTTGGCATGAGAAAGTGGTCAGATAGGAAACTCTGTTGTCAAGTCAAAATGCAGATAGAAAACAGAAGTTAAAAAAAAAATTTATTACAGAAATAGGATATATAAAATTTCATTTTCATATTTCCAGTTTCAGATTATAAATTTTTTTTCAATACAAAGCAAGATTAAAGATAAACAAAATGTTCTGAATGAACCAATTTAAAATTCTGATTAATGTTGACATAGGTGACATGCTGTTCAGGTATCTCACTGTCTGGATTGCAGCATAAGTCTCAATGTGCATCCATGGCAGCCAGAGTTTAAAATCATTCCAATGGTGCTTAAGTACAGCTCCGCTGCTAGAATGTTGAATGCAACAGGCAACTTCCTGGCTATCTCTGTGAGCAAAAGTGTCTTATCAATTGTGTCCAAAATGCTTCAACGGGTGTATCAGGTGTTGCTATATGGATCTTGGGTGAGGTAGTGTTGTCCACTTCTGCCAAAAAGTTTTCCACATTACCTATGTCAAAAAAAGTGGTCTCCTTCCACAAAGCTTTAAAGTGGTGCTGTGCTGTGAAGTTTTCCTTACAGAAGGATCCCATGCAGCACATCCACTGAAGACTGGATTATTAACGGCATCTTCTTTTGCAGGCCCAAGGCACAAAGAATGTATGCTGTGGATCGAATTCCTCCTGTTGCTCAAGCTTTCCCTGGCACTCAGCAGGTCAGCAGTTTTCGTTTAACCTACATGTGACCTGTCAGATTACAACATTAAAATCTGGTTTTCATGTGGCCCTGAACAAGGTAACAACTGGCTGATCTGTGACCAGAATAGGGGCCAGGAATGTCTGCTGATATTCTGCAAGTGTACATACACACACACAAATGCGGTTTAGGCTCTAGCACGTGTGCACATACATTAATTTGGATGATCAGAAAAATCTCCACACTTTACCCACCAGGTGGCAGAGCACATCAGATTTTTCCAATAAAATAACAATCTTAGACTTCAAAGCATTTTCAATCTTAAAAGCAATGTCAATATTTTTCTCTATCTGATAGAAGGAAAAGACATCTAAGACACCCCAAAATGCCTGATCTGCAAAGGTATCAAGTTTGCAAACTAAGTACCCACAAGTAAAGTATCAAAGACTAAAGTTTCAAAACCTCTCACTTTTGCTTCACGCCTGTGAGATCTTTGCCAAAAGAGCGACGCATTTTCTCCCGTTGTATCTGCTCCTTCCTCTCCTGCTCTTCTTTCTCCAATCGCTTCTGCTTTATCCTCTCCATCAACCTGACACATACATACTAACTCTTAACTTCAGCCACACACACACATGTACGCGCGCATGCGCGCACACACACACACACACACACACGTATATAGCCTCACTCTCTCTGTCTCTCTCTCACACACACGCGCACACACACACACACACACACACACACACACACGCACACACATGCACACGCGCACGCTCACACGCACACGCACACACACACACACACACACACACACACACACACCAGGGCTCCCACTGAGGAAAAGCAAAAATCCCTGAAAATCACGGGGGTCTGGGGGGGGTGGGGGGGGGGGACTTGCCCACCTGGAAAATTCTGAAAATTTATGTTTAAAATGGCGCAGTCTGACGCATATCTGAGCTTAATTTATAGTTTTTTATAGTTTTTTTTTTTCGCGGAAAAAATTCTTTCACGGATTATCACTCTCGGTTTTTGCGGAAATCAGCGAATTCGCAGAAAAGTGGGAGCCCTACACGCACACGCACACACACACACACACACACACACACAAGTGGTCACTATGAAAAAAACTCCACAGTGTCCCTGCTTCACACTAACAGGAACCTTACAAATTAAAATCATAATTCACCTGACATGACGAACAGTCAAGCCAACTAAAGAGGGTAATTCTTTGGGCAACAATAAGATGACTCTTCCAATTATAGATGGGATTTGTGTTAGTAGACAAACTGACATTATTGCTGTCTTTTTCTGCACAATATATTTTTCCCTTTATAAACCACTAATGTATAGATTATCTTTTGGTTTTCTGTACTAACAATAATGATAGAAGCTATTATCCATTATCATTATTAACATTTCAAGTCTAGTCAAATTTTCAGAGCCATATCAGGGCTATAACCATGACAAACAAAACATGCATATATCTAAACATATCCACCAAAATCAAAATAAACATATCTAAACATACTGATAACTCTGTTGGAAAAATCTGGAAAAGAAGTCATATATCATCGCATTTGTGCAAATACACTAGGGATCTGCCCCTGCATTGGCAATTTATCACTAGGAGGATGAAAAGATGAAAAAAAAAACCCAGAATGCAAATGTATAAACACAATTAAGAAGACAAAAACATACATTTCCTTTGAGCTAAAAATGCAAATACATGATATTTATAAATCCTAATAGACAGATAGTATATTAGGTTCATGGAAGACAGGTGAATGGACCAGCAAAACAGAAAACGAGAAAAGAAAAGATGACAGACAGCATAGAAGCAGAAATAAAGTGAGTGACAGAAGAGGAAATTTCTTGCACAGAAATTTCAGAGGGTGGGGATATTTTTTATACTGAAAGAGCCCCCATCATCCCCATGGGAGAACTGTTATTGTTATGGGAGAATACATCAAAAAAATGATTTCATTTCCCCAATAGCATTATTCCATGATCCTAAAGAGACACAAGCTCCAGGCTATCATCTTGATTACATGTCAAAGTACAAAATTAGTTTCAGACTTTTCCTTCTGTTGCACTTTCTCTTCCTCCGTGAGAGGTTTGATCTCCTCCACACTTTCAGAAAAACTGGCATGTTGAGTACGTGCTGCATGGGCCTGGGCGTCCAGCTCACTCTTCAGCAGCTTACCACACCTGTCAGTCACAACAATTCAAACAAACATTACCAACTGTAACAGAAGATGATAAGAATTCATACATATAGGAAAACAACAGTCCAATGTTAAAGGAAATACCATTACCCACTACCACTTGCAAAACCTCTCTGGGCCCGTGCCACAAGTGCCTTTGTTTTTTCTGAAGGCCCATACAGACCTGCAAAATGACATAGCACGTTTGTTTATCCCAACATGTTACCCACAATCCTTTGCTATGACCCTGACACTGAAATTTTTTTTCTGCCCTGTAGGTGGGAGAAAATCATAAGTTTCTATGTTCATTTTTTTGGGGGGGGGGAGGGAACACAAGAAAGTTTCAAAGACCAATCTTACGCATCATAAAGATGAGTACAGATGATGGACTGGCAATACAGTAGTCATTATTTAAAGATAGCGACATTGAGGGCAAATTTGATGGCTTTACCCTTGAAGACATTGTGAAAGGCGAGGAATCTGATGTTGACTTGGACCTGGTTGCAGCTAGAGACTGTCTGGATATCTACCTTTTAGACAATCTTTCTGTCTGTTCATTAAATTTTGATAAGGGTGATGCTGATAAGGATTTACTTAGTTCTGCTGGTCCAAGCAGGAGAAAAATGAAAAGAAGAGCAACATATCCGATATAGTTGAAGCCATATATTAAAGACTGCAGCAGAGGCAGACCAATCACCATCAACTAATTCCAGTCCTATTGTACAAGTTTGCATGGATGCGAGTCACGCCCGGGTAATTGTCTGTTTTTTTAAACATTAATCAACATTGTTGTTATTGCTGTTGTTATTGTAGTTTAAAGCTCAGCCAACTGCGTAGAGCCATATCAGGGCTATGATCGCTTCAAAACATACAAAATTTCAACAGGAAAAAAAAAGAAAAGAAAATTAAGTACACAAATCAATATACCCCCGCACATAATCTCAGGACATGCCCACAGAGTTGACCACTCCGTCCAATTTATCGCACAGGGGATTTAAAAAACACACCTGAATATAAATTTAAGCATACATAAGGACACCTAAGCATATATAAAAACGGGCCTAAATTACTGAAAATTGCTTCTGCATAATCATCTCACCTTCCTCGAGCCAAATATGCACTTAACACATGTACCCAATTATCAATCCCAAGAGAAAGCATACAAGACGTTGACCCATCAAACACACACAGGCAAACGGACCAGCAAGGCAGAAAATGACAGGAAGAAATGATGGGATCTCAAGAAAATCGTTGAATTTTTGTTCACAATTTAAAAAATGAAACTACACACTTTTTGTAGTGACTAATAATAGACCAATGTACACAACTCACTCATCTTAAAACTGCACACTTTTTTGTAGTGACTAATAATAGACCAATGTACACAACTCACTCATCACATTTGAGTGACTTGGCCTGTGGTGGGGGTTCTGTGACATCTCCACTGGCGGCTGTTGACTTTTCACCCGTGTCTTCTGCTGGTTGGCCTAGACACAACTTCAAGGGTCATTATCTCTTCATTCATGATCATACTGCTCATAAAACACAAGATCATAAACAGCTTTACAGAATGTGTGTGTGTATGTGTGTGTGTGTGTGTGTGTGTGCATGCGTGTGTGTGTGTGTGCATGCATGTGTGTGTGTGCATGCGTGTGTGTGCATGTGTGCACAAATGCATGCGTGTATGTGTGTGTTAGTGGATTCAAAACTCAATTACATCAGAACCTACATAAAACAATAGACACAAAATAGTTGCAACTTGCATCGTGAGGCGATCATGAGAGATAGTGGGAATGAGTGTACAAAAGGAATAAACGTCTTTGTCCTTTCCAAATTCTCATAATCATAAACATAGTTTGAGATGTGAATTTGTAAAATCATCATCAGTAAGAATAACACCTGGGCATAGTAAATGATTTTAAAGTCAAAAAATGAGGAATTTTATCATTTTATGACTGTTTCTTGGCACAGATTTAATACAACTCTCTAAGAAACAAACTTCATCTTAAATCACCCAACATACTCTATATTTTCTTTAAAATAAAAATGTTCTTTTTCTAATTTTGTGTGAATGACTTTTTTCTATTTATAGGTCATGTGCACTAACTAAACTCAATTAATGTGTATGTTTATGTGTATGTGCAGAAATACAAGACTAACAGAATGCATACATACAACATACAAACAAAAGCCGCAAATTTTCATTATGGAAATTATATGGTTTCATGCTAATTAGATATATCAGATTTAGTCAGACTATAGACACTGCACTGTGGTGTGCTGAGCTGTGCTATGCTGTGAGTTTAGACTTAACCCTCTGACTCCCCCATCCTATCCATCAATTGCAAAATCTTAACCCTCTGACTCCCTCACCCTGTCCAACAGCTTTTTGCAGGATGCTGGTGGATAGGGTGCATGAGTCAAAGGGTTAAGAGCTTGTTAAAGAGGAACTCATAACCCTTGGACAATGCCATACATGCACTCCACCCAAATCTTCCAGTAACTACCCAGTCGGACTCCCTAAGACTACACAAAAACTCTATGCACTGGTACAGTCTTGAAATGGGAGGATATGAGAAAGGAACCTCTTCACACAAAGGCAAACTAAAACTGATATCCCTAGAATGACTGGAGTATTACAATGGGCAGCAAACAGGCCAGTATTTCTGTCGTGGCCTAAGACTGAGCTCAGGACATAAGATGTAGTATCTACAGTCATTAATTATGTCATGTTGTGTTGTGCCTTGCTGTGCAGTACTGAGTGGTGCTGATAGGCTGCACTGTCACAGTGCTGAATAGTGTAATGTTGTGCAGTTTCACTGTGTTGCCCTGTACTTGTTATGACATGGGTACAGGTGGATTGGCTATATTTAACATGCAATGTGCTGCTCAACATGGCTCTTACTCTTTACAGGTAAACTTCAACCGCACATCAATTGTTTTCTAACTAAATGGATCAACAAATTTTCTTACCCAACACATTGCCTTCAGGGTTTTTTATATCCAGGGGCACATCAATGTCCGGGTCATCCTCATGAGCCATTATCCTTCAACAATCGACGAAACATTCATTCCTTTTAAACAACCAGAAATTTACAAGTTATTCTATGTTACTCAAATTTCTCAATACATGCACATAAACAATGTTTACTGCATTAATAGATAAAATGCCTGGTTACTGTCATGATCAGGACTGTCAATTTTACCATTTTTATCCCAATACCATACAACAAATTAAAACAAACAAACAAATACTAAACATTCAAGTTTAACAACACAAAAAGACTAAGGTTTTTCACATTCATTCCTATGATTATTCAGGGAATTTTATTTCAAATCCCCTTTTAATAAACATACTTACCATATCTTAATTAAGAACTAGCACATAAGCTCAGCTAATGCGAAACACCATACTAACTGTAAAATATTCGACCGGATGATCAAGAAATCAGTGAAAAGACGTCCACCACCAGATGTCACTGTCAAACTCACCCACAGATCCCATGGCTCCAATTCGATTGATGTTTTTCCTCTTTTGGCAAAGAAGGTTAGAAGAGGAGCTTCTGTTGTGAACCACCAGGTAGAGGACAGCGGGATAGGTGGGCAGGTGTTAGTTGTAAGATAAGGTATGTAAGGTACACAAGAAGATCATTCATAAGGAAGATTAAGAAAAGACAGCCAACATTTATTAGCTATTTTATGAGGAAAGGGGAATCGGAGCACCTGGTCACAATGGGAAAGCTGGAGGGAAAGACAGCACCAGATAGACCCAGGGAGAAGATATTGGATGGACTTGCAGAGTGGCTGAAGACAAAGAGGGTGGAAGAGGTGCTTGAAGCAACAAGAGACAGAAACAGATGGAAGGCCATGATCACCAATGCCATGTGGCAAAGCACCTGATGATGGTGACAATGATACAGTCAATCTAATGTTGAGGAAGTCCCAGACATTACAGTTTCTTGCACTCAATGTGGCGTATCACTCAATCGATTGCGCACACTCTTTGAAGTGTCACAGAAATGATCTCTGATAACAGTGTAAACAAACGACAAAATGATTGATTTTCAGAACTGTTATCAATTGCTGCAGGGGAAATGCATCCAGGCACAAAGATCATTACTTCACTTTCATGTTACATTAATTTTGTGGCTATATTTGAGGTATAAAGTATGTAAATTTAGCTCCGAAGTTCAGTAGTAGTGCACGCGGCCCGTTCGACGCCATTTTGTAGCTGTGACCATGTATCCTACCCTTTCTGTTCCTATCCACTTTGCAAAACTGTCTCATATTTTCACCCTGGTCCACCTGGTGCTTTTCTCTCAAGCTTTTCTGTTGTAACTAAAAGCTTAAATTTCTCTTGCCTCATAAGACGTCCTATAGTGTAAATGTTGCTCGTCTTTTCCTAATCTTCTTCATCAGCATGCCCCACAAATTCAAGATTCACCACAGATTTATTTTTCATAATGACACATATATAATGCTCAATGACAAAAAATGTTCTACTCACCAGTCCATTGCAATCTGCACACCTTTGTATCCAGTTTTTGCCAGAGCTTTTTCACTACAACAAAACAACAAAGAACATTGTGAAATCAAGTTTTGTATACTTTTATGTTTGAACTATTCATATGTACTCATATTTGATCAAAATAAACACAATATATATTTCATAGTGTAAAGTTGGTGAAATTCACATGCCTGGTTGCCCAAGATGGGCAAGTCAAAATCAGAAGCTGGTACTAGTACTATAGTCCGTTGGGCAAGTGACAGTTTTGCCACTAATATTCATATGTATTTTTCAATCTGTCTCAGTGTCTGATGTCTCAAGTGATTTCATCTGCTATGATCAAGTCACCACCATTGGTAATGTGAAAATGAGGCTATCTAGGGGAAAAGCTACACTCATCCCTGTAGGCCTGTAAGTGAAAGAAGCCACTACAACATTTTAGAATTGATTGTTTATTGATAGCGACCATTTGCCCAATCTGTGAAAGTTTAAGTCAAATGGTTAGAAGTGACTAATTAAGGAAGGCAGCAAGAAAAGATCAATTACAACATATATTTTATCAAGACCAAAGGATGGGGTATGGGTGGGAATGTGTGTGCTCTTGGCAAGGATATTCGAGACACAAGAGAATGCAATGCAACATTTGTTAAGTTGATACATCACAGAA
This sequence comes from Monoplex corrugatus, assembly GCA_030674185.1. Taxonomy (NCBI): domain Eukaryota; kingdom Metazoa; phylum Mollusca; class Gastropoda; order Littorinimorpha; family Ranellidae; genus Monoplex; species Monoplex corrugatus. Next base: position 34,384,200 of record CM060308.1, read on the forward strand.
ACCATTTAGATGGCACTGAGCAAGTTATGATTTTTCCAGTGTTATTTTTACTTGCTGTCTTTGAGGACATAGATTTCCTTTTAAGTTTTTCCACTCTCAGAGTCAGAGAAATGTTGAAATGAAGAAAATTCAAACACACACAACACACACACGCACACACACACAGTGGAGAGAAAATATCAATACAAATTTGAGCAATAGTTAACTCTGAAACGAGGGAGGGGGAAAGGATGAAAGGAAAGAGAATTGAAGGTTTAACAGCAACAACAATAGAAAATTTTAAACTAAAGGAACAAAAACAGAACAACTATATCACCAACAAACAAAAGCCAACAGACAAGCAGTTTAGTAGGGCCTACCATTACAGAACAGGCAAACAGATAAAGTGTGCCTGGTGATCTAATGGGAAAAAAATGTCAGTTGTTTTTTTAAATACAAATGCATTCTGTCAAGCTACATAAAAGAAACAAACAACAAATTTTAGATAAATCAGTGCTACTTTATGTGTTGCACGTGTACATCACTTTGGGGTGTAGGTGGGGTGTATTTCATGTCTGTCACCGTGTATGTCGCACAGAGAGAGGGAGAAAGTGCTCCCGTACCACATATCCTGTAAAAGTGCTGAAACTAAAACTAAAGTTCTCTGAACTTCACACTGAGTCCTTTTCTACCATTGGACAAAGTTGCCGGGAAGTTTTAGTCTTTTTTTCCATTTTTTTGTATTTGGTGTTTGTTCGTTTGTGATCTTACGTTTACGCTTGACAAAGGCCAGGGCAGTTGGTCAAAATTTGGGCCTGTCTCGTCTGGTTCTATTGAACACGCGTTCTGATTGTATTTTCATGTTTTTCTGGATCCTGTCTGCTTGAACACGGGCGGTCGAACTTGTCTTGGATTTCACACAGATCGCTGACAAACACTGAATCAGGATGACGGGTCAGACTGACGGACCATACAAACGTAACAATGTTAGAATCATAGAATGTAGGCTATACATCACACGTAATATAACTTAGGCCTAAGTCGGGCCTATAGAATTCACCAATTTCACTTACGCTCTATTCTTGGGAAATCCCATCTCAACGAGTGTGTCCACGTCTGTCGGCATGACTGTTTCAATTGTAAATCAGTCAACGAATGATATTCAAATAGGATGACAAGCGTTTCACTTTCGGGCCTTGACTTCAGGCCAACTTCCCATGCTACAGTGGCGTGAAACAATGTGTTTTCAAGGGGAAAAGATTCAGTCAAGGGAAAGCACTCGCTGCCAAACTTTTGTTCCAGTTTCATTTCTATCATGAGATTACGCGGGCCTCGGTAGCTCAGTTGGTTGAGCGTCATATTCAGATGTTAATGTTTGTGGGTTCGAATCCCGGGGTGCGCTACATTAAAACTGGCCGTCTCACTGTCCCATCTTAACATCATTGTTATTCTGGTGGTGCTTTGCTGAACTTGAAACAGTGAACATGTCACGACTCAAAAACGACACTGCCGCAACACGCTGCCCCGGAGCTGAACTCAGGGGTAAGCGGTTGGGGTTTTGAGGTCACCTTAGATCCCCCTCTATCCTTTCGTTGTCCCAAATAGACCTATCTTTGTGTTTATCTGCGCACACAGGTCAACAATAGTCAATGATGACGGCTGACCTTCCAAATTGAAGAGCACATCGACATCATCCCAACAAACAATATTTGAGAAACTGACTCGTCTTCTGATGGTAACACCTTGCAAGGAAAAACTGATCAATTATCTAGGTCAACCTCTGAAAACTGCATGTTGTGTAAGCCTAAAGCAAGTTATGAGGGTAACACTTACCAAGCGGATTTTTTTACTTTGCCAATCCCGAGTACTTGGACTACAGGTAAGGGTGCAACTGAGCTCATCAGACAGGTGCAATTGCAGTTCGTCAGGATTGTTATATCTGTTGAGTCCATACCAGCGACATAGGATAGAGTGCTCAAAGAACACAGCAAAGGTTTTACTGGACTGAAAGAATTTGAAGGCAATATTAAAATACACCTCAAAGAAGACTGTTCCCCAGTATTTCATCCACCCCACCATGTACCACATATACTCAAACAAAGCAAGACTCAAACAAAAACCAGTCAAATATGGAAAAGGCTCAAGTGATAACAAAAGTCATAGAATCAACAGATTGCTGAAAATCCACCGGAAAACTTAACATTATTTGGTTCCAAGGAGCTTGAATAAACTACCAGAAGAGACTTGTTCAATGACACCAACAGGTGTGAAATACTTCTCAAAACTGGATGCCTAGCCCGGTTACTGGCAGCTAAAACTGAACAAAAAGTCATTCTTCTGACCATGTTCAACACCCCATTTTATTGTTTCAGACGTCTACCATTTGGCATCATCTATGCACATCATAAGTTCCAGCAGAAAATGAATGAAATATTTGAGGGTCTTTCCACTCATCTACCATGTCATCATCAGTAGGAAAACTGTCGTAGAGCATAATGCAAACCTGAGAGTAGCACTGCTTCAAGCTGAAGCAAGCTGGGAGAACAGAAGTTCAGTAAAGGGATATCAGCTTACGGACTGATACCAAACCCCCCGAAAGTGAAACTAGTCTAGGATATGCCTCTACCAACCAAGAATGGCATCAATCCATCTGGGATAGGAAGCGCTACAGACAGCAAAAGCCGCTATCATCAATCAGTCCATTTTTACATACTTTGGCCCATCAAAAGCAGTACTTGAAGTCTGTAAGTCCATGCCAGCAAGTCAGGACTTGGTGCCATCATACTCCATGCCTCTACCAACCAAGAATGGCATTGATCCATCTGGGATAGGAAGCGCTACAGACAGCAAAAGCTGCTATCATCAATCAGTCCATTTTTACATATTTTGGCCCATCAAAAGCAGTACTTGAAGTCTGTAAGTCCATGCCAGCAAGTCAGGACTTGGTGCCATCATACTCCAAAAAAGAAGGAAAACATGTTGACCCCAGGTGAACAAAACTACGTCCAGACTGAAAATGAACTCCTTGCTATCGTGTTTAGATGCAAACATTTCCATTGATACATCTATGGGCAGAACTGAAAAATCACTGCACAGTCACAGGCCATGAACCTTTGGAGCCCATCGTCAAAACGCCTCTAGCTAAAGCTCCACCACATCTCTGGTGCATGTCCTTGCAACTGCAGAAATATGATTTGATCATCATCCATTACTCTGGAAATCTCATTCCAGCTGTTTGATGGTCTTTCACGAAAATATCTAGTGGAAAGTTCAGTCTAATTGCTAAAGCTCTTTCACGTAAAGTAGTATCCAACAACCGAACCCAGGAACAACCGATATGATCCTGATTATCACTAAAGTATCCTGATTATCACTAAAGTACACTGCATCCTTAAAAACAAGCCCTACAACAACAGCACGACGCAGCAGATACGAAAGACTATAGCAGAAGACAAAACAACTCTTCATTCTACAATCAACCGTCTAAAATGGCTGGCTTGACAAACGAGAAGACTGCAACAGCAACATTCACGAATTCTGGAATTTCAAAAATAAACTGAGTGTGTTTGAAAGAATTATTCTCAGTGGGGAGAATACACTCATCCATAAAGTCATTCGTACAGAAATGGTTTAAGAAAATCGGTACATTCGATCTCGGAATCGAAAACACGAAACAGTGCGCAAGAAATATTTTGTTCTAGCAACAGCATTCAAAATTATGTTGCCATTTGTCCCATCTGCACCCAAAATGGAATTCAAATCCCAAAGATTTTCTCCTACCATATGCAGTCCGATCAATCCCCTGGCAGAAAGTAAAAGCAGATCTGTTCACATGGAACAGCAAAACAATCGTGGTGACTTTTGATAAAAAAAAAAATTTTTAAAAGAAAAAAAAAGAAAAGAAAAGAAAGAAAGAAAATGACTGCCAAGGACCAATTACAAAGTAAGGCAGATGTAGATAAATTGTTATAGCTCTAAGACAGGGAAAGAAAGTTTGTCTCTCTAACAACGGTAAGAACAAACAACAACAAGGAAACAAAACAAAAAAAATTAGGTAAAATAGACACTCAGCTGACACAACTCCTGGACTAACTCCTACCCAGGTCTTCATAACTGCTACCCAACTATCAGCAGCCTTTTTCTGGTCATTTATTTTATTTCGCTTTATTTTATTTTATTTTGTTTGATGTTATTTTATTTTATTCTAAAGAGTGAAAGGTCTACTCTCTCTCTCTCTCTCTCTCTCTCTCTCTCTCTCTCTGTTTTTTTTTTCTTTGTTTGTTCTTTCCTTTGCAAGGGAGACACTCGTTCTCTACCTCTCTTGGGACATAAAAACTATCTATCTGCACTTGCCACACCTTGTGACCATCATCTATTGCAGTCAACATTTCTGATGAACTACCAAGCATAAGCACATGTGCCATTGTCATCAGGAAACTAATTTGCCTGACAGGGGGGGGGGTGTGTGTGTGTGTGTGTGTGTGTGTGTGTGTGTGTGTGTGTGTGTGTGTGTGTGTGTGTGTGTGTGTGTGTACCACTGGAAATTAAGTACGGAGCAAATCGCTTCTGCAGATACATATGACGGTGACATGAAATCCCTGTACAAAGATCGAGATTAATAGACAGAAAGTACACTTATGAGAAATGGGAAGTGGATGGGGTGTCAATAAATCAGGGATACGTCTTCCATGTCTGTGAGTGGATATATCAGCGGTATTCCTGTTAGTCAGCTGGAGATGAACTGTCATTCTGGCAGACACTGATACATGTGAGTTCAAACTTCAAAACACCTTAAAACTCAAGGATAGTAGCTCAACATGCTAAACCTTACCGCACTACAAATATGAGCATTTCAGGGATTACAAAAGGCATCTTACAGACAAATGAAAATCAAGGAAGCATATAACTTTGAAAGGGGAGGGAGAGGGAGAGAGAAAGATTTTCATTTTAGGGATTACAAAAGGTCTTACAGATAAATAGAATTCAAGGAAGAATATAACAATAGGTTTCCTATATCTACATACTCCTGTACACTCTTTCGATATCAATACTAAATGATAAGCAAGTAAGTATGCAAAATATGAAATTTTGTTTTGTCTTGTTTTTGTTATAAGCATCATTTGCATTCAATTTCACTTTGACGTCAATTTTTGCATTAATTCTTTTTATGTATATGACCAAACTGAAGCTATTTTTATAATAAAAGCAAATGCCTTTATATATTCGGTTTACTCAGCACAATACATACATTTCAAACTTTCTCTTATGCCTAGTTTTCTTGACAGAATAGTAGTTGGGTATATCTTATGAATATTTTCCATTGCACTTCATACATTCTTGATTCTGATGTTACCTTATTTTCAATAACTGATAGTGTCATTTCCTTCATTTTTCTTTTAACATTTTCAGCACAAAAACTGCGGCAAGTTTTTTCTCTTAGTGAAAACCTAAGGTTTGTATAGCATTTAAGTATGGTGTTATATAGCTGTAAACAGTTGCCAATCTAATTCTGTGAACATTCATCATTTCTTTAAAATAGAGATACGACTGCATTCCAAAAACAAACTTAGGGAATTGCCCAGCTTATCTTCGATCTAGTTATCAATTAATATGGAATGTCTTGTAAAATGTCTCGTACTAAACTGATACCTTTTCACAACGGTGGAGAAGTCACGCGGGTAAACATTGGATTTTCAGTTGGTAGGCCTGGGGCTTGATCCTGGATAGCGAGTACCTCCCGCTTGGTGGGTTACGGGTGGAGATTTTCCCCATCTTCCAGGTCAACATGTATTGGTGCTTAAACCCCCTCTGTGTGTATATGTGCACAGAACATCAAATATCCACGTTAACAATGGTGCAGATCATGTCAGTGTCCGATGACTTATGGAAATATAAAATCACCCAGCATGCATGCCTATCAAAGATGGAGTATGCAGACTGCAGCACATACTACCTATACAGTATTGTGGAAAACAATGCGCATACACACATCCGAGAAAAATCAGTGTTAAAAAATAAGTTTTGATCCCATGATTCTTACCAAAGGGCATTGCCTTGGTATGTTCTTTTTGTTTCATGGATATAATCCCCTCATGCAAAATAACAGCAAATGGCACAACCTTGACACAGGTTAATAAGTTCAAATACCTGGGAAGGGTCATTTCATCAGACGGCAGGTGCACATCGGAAATAGCCGGCAGAATCGGCCAAGCCAAAACAGCATTCAAGAAGAATACAAGCATTCTTACCAACAAATGCCTATCAATTAACATCATGAAGAGAGTTCTTGAATGTTATATAGAACCAATACTGTTGTGCGGATGTGAGGCGTGGACAGTCAACAAGCAAAGTCAGAACAAGATTGAGGCAGCCGAGATGTGGTTTCTAAAAAGAATGTTGAGAGTTCCATGGACAGCAAAGAAAACAAACGAGACAGTCTTGATGGAGACAGACACAAGTAGATCACTCACAAGGAAGATCAGGAAAAGACAGGCAACATTTATAGGCCATTTTAAGAGGAAGGGGGATTTGGAGCACCTGGTCACAACGGGAAAGCTGGAGGGAAAGAGAGCGCCAGGTAGACCTAGGGAGAAAATGCTGGACGGACTTACGGAGTGGCTGAAGACGAGGAGGGTGGAGGAGATGCTTGGGGCAACGAGATAGAGAAGATGGAAGTCCATGATCGCCAACGCCATGCGGCAGGGCACCTGATGATGATGATGAATCCTCACTGATATGTGTAGGTGCATGGATTGTGTAATGCAGCAGCAGGGAATGCACTTTCTGGCCGGGGTAGTGTTATTTGGTTATGTTTCAAGCATGTGTAGTGGAGACAAAAGTTATTGAAGAGTTGTGTTTTGAGTAAGGATTGATTCAGGGACGTTGATCTCCACTGCTATGGTTTCTGGCGACTGTGGTAAAGGGAATAAAGATTATCCACATCGGATCTAAGTCTGGCCAACTCTAGATGGCATTATTGGCTAGCTTTTTTCATCCAGGAGATTTCTATAAGAGAAACCAGGAGATTTCTATAAGAGAAAACTGAGGGACTTCAAAATCCTTGTGTAGTGAGGGAAGGGGGGACGGAGAAGATAATCACTCCAAGCCTTGATTATAACTGGGAACTTGATACCTCTGAGCTGTCACTGTAAGTTCATAGAGTTCATCCAGTTTTCATCCCAATTGATCAGTCACATTTAAACTAGGTTGATCAAGGCCACTGGTGTTCAATTTTATCCAAAAATAGTTCACAAAGTCGCGTGTGGCCGTTATTATTACAGTACAGACCTAGCTGGTGTCTTTTCCCCTCTCATAAAATACACAAGATGACCAGGAAACACCCTGAAATGTTCTGCAAGATTGGAAGTGGAAGGCTCTTCATCTATTTCCCCAAAGGAAAAATAGTTAACTGGTCCATTTCTGCAGGAAAGTTGTCCGCTTACTCAGTACAGGGCAGAAGAAACAGCTGTACTGAAAATATCAAAATAATCGAAACAAAGCCTCTTTTTTTTTTTTTTTTTTTTTTTTTTGATTAATGCAATTTCTTGAGAGAATGCCCACAGTTCCTGCTGACAGTCAGAACAGATTTACCGTTCAGGAACTAACAAAAGCTAGCTAGCATGCACTGTGCCAGTAAACCACAGTTGATGCCTGCTCATTATGTCATTTATAGACATTGGCAAGTAGACTCTGACAAAGGTAGAAAGCAGACTACTACAACACCACCCTATCCTGTTCAAAGAACAGCAGACCATCATGAAGTGGACCTTCCTCCACATTCCTGATACCATCCCATCAAATGATGTGAACAGCAACGATGAACTATAATCGTATGCCAGTGGACTGGATACTACTGCTAACTCTCACCATTCGCACAAACTGGGGCTGACCTATACACGTGTACCAGACAGAACCACAATCTCAAGAGCATTTTCTGGAGCTGTACCCACTGTTCAGAGTTGAAAACATTGATCGAGCGGTGGCCTATGACAGATAAGCTCCGTGGAGTTTGGGAGGAACACGAGGGGAAAACGACTGGCAAATAGGTTTAAGTTTGTTTGGAGTCGGTCTTCCAATCTGGAGTAATGGTCCAGTTTGACCCTGCCTATGGAGCGCTTGGAGGGTAAAGGATGGAGATTTTCCTTATTTCCCTGATCAACAAATGTTTGCAGACCTAGCTTTTAGTGCTTGTGCCTCTCTCATGTGTAAGACACACGCAAAACATCAAATACACACTAAGTGATCATTTACATATCAGTGTTCAGTGGCTTCTGGAAATTCGAACACAGAATGCCCTCCCCTCCCCCCATCCCACCTGAAAACAGAGTATGGCTGCCCACATGGAAGGGTAACCTATCGAAAACAAGAGTGTGCACTTTGTACGACTATACATACACATATACACAGTCGGCCAAAGCAACCAGAATAACATGCACACACACACACACATGCATCTTGAGAAAACGTTGCTTCAAATACAAAAACGAATATAATTATGAATAAATAAAAAGCTTCGGGAGTAACAAGGTGGACCTTCTTTTCAAGATCACATCTTTATCCAGACCACTGGATAGACCATTTGAATCGCAAATGCAACCACAAACTGTTGAGAAATCCCTGCCAATACATCTTCTTCACAGACACACAGACAGGCATGTCCTACAAAAGAAAGGTGTTCTCATAACCTGTCAAACACGATCATTGGTATTGGGTTGTAACGGTGTCAGAGACCTCAATTTTTCTCAGACACCTGTATTATGGAAACTGCAACCATCTCTTATCATTACTTTTTGCCTTTCTTGTCCATAAGATGAGATGGGGGACGGGACAAGTATCCGTTTATAGCTAGGCGACCTGGCAGTCTAAGAGCCATTGTTGTAAAAAAAATAAAAATAAAAAAAAAAAGTCTGCCACCTTCTCCTGCTCAACAAACCACCAGAAAAGTATACGTGCCCCTTTCTTATTCGTTAGCATGCTTACTACGCATATGGCAAGGGCGATAATAAAGCCTGCTATGAAACGGATGCAAAGCGGAAGTAGATTTTTAGCCAATATACAACACTTATTTGGCAATAGAAGTCGCCATCGAACACAAAGCGATTGCACGTTTGCATCTTACCTCACCAGTTACATGTTCATGATGCGGCCTAGCTTTATCGAGTGAATACCTAGTCATACTCGCTGCTGCTTTGGCTGGCCATGATGAAGGAAAGCTGGAGGGAAAGAGAACACCAGGTAGACCCAGGGAGAAAATATTGGACGGACTTGCTGGGTGGCTGGGGACAGAGAGGGTGGAAGTTATGCTTGCAGCAACTAGGGATACATATGGAGGGCCGTGATCAGCAACGCCACGCGGCAGGGCACATGATGATGATGACTTGCTGCTGAGGGGAACAAAGGAATGCTCCCAGCTAGCGTATCTTATGAAAACCTTGCCCACCTAACTGCTGTTGTTGTTTTTTTTTCTCTCTAAGTTTTGTGTATTCATTTTATCCTTGTCTTTTGCGTACGCTTCCGCCTGTCTTGTTTGTTTGTTTGTTTTGTTTGTTGTTGTTGTTGTTGTTTATATCAACAGGTAAAGGTTAAAGGCAAGAATTGTCTATTAACCCTTAGGTCGTAGGGCTGTAAGATGGTAGAGGCTTCAACTGTTCACGGGGTCAGAATTATGAGGGCAGTACCCATCTCCTCTCCATCGCCGTTGTATCTTTCCATACCTTTGAAGACAGTCAGGTACCCTTTCACAGCTGGGTACAGTGGAGGCCACACACACATAGTTAACTTCCATGGGCATGACTAGCATCCATGCAAATTTACATAGGCTGATTGTAAGCTAAGTGCTCTACTATTTCTGCGCCAACCAGGCCTCGAATAGAGACCTGATCAAACTGATCAAATGATACATTATCATCTAACTGGCCATTTATCACACGTATTAGACATCTAACTGGCCATTGACCAGTCTTGAAGTTTGAGGAAGATCTGCTGTAGAACCATTGTAACATACACACCCACATACATGCACACACACCATGGAAAAATATATTTACAAATACACTGGAAACACCCATTGACTAGAATAACAGTAACTCTTTATTTCTTGAAAAAATGAGCCAAACCAAAACAAGTAACAACAGAAAAAAGAGACAATGACATGGGAACAACCTACGGAATAGCCAGACAAGGGTCAGCTCCCATACATGGCCTATTGTTAACTGGGTCAGTGTCACTGGCACACTGCACAGGCAGTCGATAGCTACTAAAGCTTCCAGATCAGGAACAGGGAACTCAGTGGAAAACCATACTACAACAGACAGAAACATGGCAAGTCTCTACCCCACAGAACTCTTTCGTCCATGAAGAATATGACCAGTCAAAGTAGGAAATGTGAACACCTCACAAGGAAAATCTGCCTGTTTCTACTATGAAAAAAATCAGACCAAAATAAATAGAATAAGAAAATGCTCCATCGACTCACTTAAACGTTAGACTTAAATCCGGAAAACAAAAGAATATGAAACAGTCGCATAGTAAGTTTCAGTTAGAATACATGCTTTAAACAATGAATTAGAGAATTCATAACCAGGCCTTCGTTATCCACTAAATGTATGTTGAAGATTAAAGCAAAATATTATAAATATATTCTAGTGCATATGTATAGTATATCCATGTATCAGATCAATTTCATTAATTAACAAAGTATGTATGTTTTTGCACAGTATGAAAGAAAAAAGACCTTGGCAGTCCAAAAGTGCAAATAACAGTTCTTAAATCTTGGTGTTATTGTCTATCTCTGAAAAAATACTGTCCTCTGATTCATGTGTGACACGTCTTAAATCTGTTGCTAGAGCAGTTGTAGAGACAATCTATCATCAGGCTTGCATGGGAGACATGTTCGAAAGTAGTTGTTACAACATACAACAGCAGCAGAGACTGAGTCTAGAACAGTGCTAAGGACAACCTGTCATCAGGCTTGTTACAGGGACATATGTCCAAAAACAGTAGCTAAAGCAGTTGCAGAGACTGTTGAAAGAGCAGTTCGAAAGACAACCTGTTATCAGGCTTATATACGACACATGTTCGAAGACAGTAGCTAAAGCAGTTACAGAAACTGTTGCAAGAGCAGTTCGTAAGACAACCTGTTATCAGGTTTATATACGACACATGTTCGAAGACAGTAGCTAAAGCAGTTACAGAAACTGTTGAAAGAGCAGTTCGTAAGACAACCTGTTATCAGGCTTATATACGACACATGTTCGAAGACAGTAGCTAAAGCAGTTACAAAACTGTTGCAAGAGCAGTTCGTAAGACAACTGTTATCAGGCTTATACGGGACACATGTTCAAAGATAATGACTGAAACGGTTGCACAGACTGTTGCCACAGCAGTTCTAAAGATAACCTGTTATCAGGCTCATACGGGACAATGTCCGCAGACAGGAATTGAAGCAGTTGCAGAGACTAACCTATAACTCGCTAGGCATCACTGAAGGATGATCAGCAAGCCAACTGATCTATCACTCATCATTACAAAGACTGCAAGTTGTTGCTTTAATCAAAGAAGAGAAACGATGGATTCTATACACACACTATCTTCATGGCGGTGCACAGTTACGCGTGGCCATGATAGTTCCGTCTACACAGAAGAAGAAACAGGAAAAAAGACTACACTAAATCACTGTTAACTTGAGGCCTTTAAATGTACATCACGAAGAATTAGACTCTTCAGTTCATATGTTTAACATCTATGTATATTGACAATACAGAGTCCTCAAAAATCAGCTGTGCGCTTATCCAATAAATAGCAACAACATAAAGTCACTCCGACCCACTTAAGGGTGCACCATGTCTATTTCCCTTCATCCCAAAATGCAGGTCAGTTACACACACAAGAGCTGAATATTAAAACAAATTATCATCACCAATGGTATCACATACAAAATGGTCTGATTGAATGAGCTTTACGGGGCTTCCTCATTCACTGTGGCTTGGACTTGCCCTACACACACTTGCTCACACAAACTTGGGTAACAATTCTGCAGATAAAGAGGGATAAAATGTTTACATAAGTATCTCCACTCTGCAAATAATATTAAAGACAAAAGTGCCGACTTTGAAAATGCAACAGGTCAGGTCACATCAACAATAATGTCAGAATACATCTAATATGTCCATCCTTTTTATCATGCATACATTGAAATATATGTTTCTCAAACACACTGTGAAAAATGTCTGACAAGAAAATGGAAACCTTTTATTCTGTTATGGAACATACCGTATACAACAGATCTTCTTCTTGCATTTTCACACCTTATACATCCTAATATGTGAAAAACAATATGAGTTTTAACTTGTAAAGCGCTATTGACTAGTAAAAAGGTTCTATTGAACGATGGCTACACAGTTACAGGGAAGAACATGAAAGAAACACTCTACTTTTAATGGTTCCAAGTTCAACAATGCAATCTTTTATACAAAAAAACTGAAAAAAGCCAGAGAAAACACACACACGCATACACACATGTACGCATACATGCATGCATCCACGCACACACACAAAACAGACAGAGAGAAAGAGAAAGCGAGAGAGCAGATAGACAAACAGTCTGACAGACAGACAGACAGATGCTCAAACCATTCTATAGTTCTCCTGTGCCTCATGTTGTTTGTTGTTTTTCACACACAGCCTCCTTACTGGAAGAAACATACAGCTAAACAAGTCACACGCACATAAACGTAAAAGAAAAAGTGAATTTCTTGCTGTGTTCAACATATCTGATAATAACTCATAACATAAAACAAAGAAATATTTGTCTATTTTCACTCTGTCCAACAAATGTAAATTACTGGGCCAAGACTTACATAAACATTCACAATTGTCTCCTATGCCCAGTGGCAAACCAAATCCAAAATATCTTCATCATGTTCCCACCCCCTCCAATTCCTCCCCTACAAAAATGACTGCTGTTAATACTCTCCTCTCTCTCTTAATTTTATGGCAAACACAGCAACTTTAAAAAAAAACACCGGCTTTTGTGGGGCCATTTATTTCTGTTAAAAAAATGGGGAGGGGGGAATCTAAGTGGAGTACACCTACTCAAATTATCCTTTCACAAGTATGTATACTTACTGGAAGAGGTATACTGTGAAACTTGGGTACTCAGTCAAAACAAGGCAGTGAAATGACAACACACAACAATAGTAATTTCATATCATACACACATAAATCGGAACCAACCTTCTCTTTTTCAAAAAGTGACATTAAAAATTTTCCTTAACAGTAGCTTAGATGAGTAAAATGAGACAGCTGCAATGTGACCAGCCACAACAGATTTAATCAAGTTAATCCAATGATGCAAGTTGACCTGATCTGATACTAGGATTGCTTGGAAACATCTACAGGTATCTCAGATCTATGTCAACTTCCACTCTTTCAATTTTTCCCCCTAACATTACAGAATGCCACCAAAACTATGAACATGGCAATGGGTTGAAAAAATGGAAGAAAGAAAGGATATTGCATTTACTCTATTTTAGAATGTAGTTCCAATCAAATGCATAAAAACATACAACAAACATCTGAAACATAACCATCAGGGAAAACAACAACTATTTGCACAAACCCTCCAAATAATTATCATGTCTTACGCAGCATTCAAACAAGTTTTCCGCATAAGTTAAGAAAAACAAAAAGCAGTAAGCCACATGTAAAAGAATAGGAGTGTGTGTGTGTGTGTGTGTGTGAGTGTGTCTGTGTGTGTGTGTGTGTGTGCTTGTCTGTAAACATACGTGAGAGGGAGACAAAGAACAGAGAGCATTATTAAAGGGTAAGGAACATGAAGGATACAAACATAGTAACATTCCATCTCACATCCTATTTTCATACACACAACATATACACAAATATCACATTTTTAGAGTTTCATTAAGAACATAATACTAAAAGCATAAACAATGTTAAAAGGGGAAAAATTCACCATTCTGATCCTCCATCAAAACAAACAAATCCTTTAAAGTCACAAGATTCTCCATTCTTTATAAATACAGGAATTTCTAACCTTGCTGCTCAAGCATTCATCAAATGATAAAATTACAAAACAAAAACATTTTGAACACAATTTCTGCTCATTCTGTCATCAAAATGCACAGTCTACTTGTGCGCAGATATGATCACCAAATTTCTACGTAATGACTACATTATGACATGAACAGTTGACTACCTACACACAAAAACAGCCCATTCATTCCCCATTCCCCCACCCACTCTGAACAAATCTGACTCCATCAATACATAACAGCATAAAACAATAACTTTTTTTCGGTGGGTAAAGGTGTATTTAAGGTTTCTTCAGTAAGGTTTCTTGAACAATCATAAAAAGCAGAATGAACATGTTTCTTTGAACATCATCACTTCTTCAATGACCAATTTGAAGCCTCACTGTCCCTTCCCACCATACAGAATCACACAAAGGGTGAAATGGAGGGGCGTTATGATACAAACAGAAAAATACATGGAATTTTTTTTAAAAATCACAATTTACTATGGCACCTGTCTACATTCTGATTAATAAGCAACAATGTTTACCCTGAAGTTTGACATTCACATATTTTTCACACACATGCCTCACTCACAGTAAAGTATGTAGACAAAAATCAGATTTATTGACATAAGATAAAATAACTGTCCCATCATCACAGAAAATGTCAAGCTTCATTGAAAAGTTAGTCAACTATAAGTGATCTCTGTTGGAGACTAAACAATGAATCATACACACACACACACACACACACACACACACACACACACACACACACACACACACACACACACACACACACACACACACATACACACAGACACACACACACACAGAGGGAAAAAACACAATGAAGCAAACTACTGAACTTTGAAACTAATGATAAAAACAAGTGTATAACAACCCCAATTTCTGCATCTCATTTTCATTGTAATAAAACCATAAAACCAAAGGACATAACTCTTGAGAGTCACATAGGAATTATCTCCCATAAAACCAAAGTGTGAGAGGAATTACACGTGGTGGACAATCGTTATGTTTAACTTTCTTTGTCAGTCTCACATAAGCACATTTCATTTTTCTATGATTTAAGCAAAGATAAAAACAAGGACAACAAAACAGGAGCATTTGACAGGTTGTAACAATACTGAACATTGCACTAACAAGAATGTCTTCTCTTAAATTTGGTTAAAAATGACACTTGATAAAGCATCTGATTCAACAAGATATATACCCTCTGATTCATGCAAACTTAATCATTCTTTCTCTCTTTCATCCAATTTTGATATACAAGTTATTTCTGTGCAAGGCATAAACCAGAAAGGATAATGGCCCACAATGTATATGCCTGAAGTCCTACGTTACACAGCAGAAACAGCGCCCCTGACACTATTTTGAATTTAAGATAAGAAATCATCTTGCTACACTTCTCTACTCTCCATTTTATACACACTATTGTGGAAACATGCAGTTCTGATACCTGTCTATAATAGTTTAAACAAAGCAGGCAATGTGACCGAAATTCATCACATTTTCTGATCTAATTTTTTTCTTGAAATTTTAATGGCCATGTGGCGATTGATGTCATATTAAGAATCAACCCACAAAAATCCATTTTTCATTTCCTCTTGTTTGGACGATAATGAAAGTCTTGCTTTCTTTCTTTCACACATCTTCCTCTTCAGTTCAGTGCCCTGAGTGCTTCTCATTCTGAATAATGCACTATGACTAACAAATGTGTAAGGGCCCTGAATCTTCTCATTCTGAATAATGCACTATGACTAACAAATGTGTAATCTGGGTTTCTTCTTTGTGCAGGTAAGTCCACAAGAGCTACTGACGTACATCACTGTTTTGTTTGCTTAATGACAGCTCACACACATACAGCTGACAGTACACATACAACCACAGAACACTGATTCCTTCAATCTTGAAATGCATGATAATGGAGCTTGACAGTTAGAAAAGTAATGAGGATGGAAATGCAAACAAGTCACTTCCCTAATAAACTATATACATTTCACAAGTTATGACACAAATAACACAATAAGCAAACAGAATCAGGACTTGCTGATCCAAATTAGTGTACTGATGCTGGTAGCAAAACATTCCACCCAGCTCAGAGATAGGGGAAGAGCTGAATGAGCTTGTGCAGGCTACAAGTGAAATGATGTCAACCAATTTACTGGGGAGTTTGTGTGTGTGTGTGTGTGTGTGTGTGTGTGTGTGTGTGTGTGTGTGTTGTGTTTGTGTTTGTGTGTGTGTGTGTGTGTGTGTGTGTGTGTGTGTGTGTGTATGTGTGTGTGGTGTGTGTGTGTGTGTGTGTGTGTGTGTGTGTGTGTGTGTGTGTGTGTGTGTGTGTGTGTGTGTCTAACCACATCACAAGATTTAATGAAAACAGCAACAACCAGAACAGCCATAGAATTCTATTAAACGTCAGCTTTTTTGATTCCTATCAGTAGTAAAACAAACTTTCTGCGTTGTTCCCCTCCATTTTATCGCAGCCAAGCCAACCACTCGGGCCATCTGAGGGCTGTACAAACATCGTCCAAATCCAGGGTAGTCATACAAAGAAACACAGCTTTTACCTATATCTTCCACATCAAACATACAACACTCAGTGAGAGGTTCAACTGCTCTTAAGACATGTGAACCAGGTTGCATGCAAGAGGAACCAGCCTTTTCACAAAACACTTCCAAATCAAATATAAGAAAAAAAGAGATTTAAAAGGTATATAAGCAAATGACACAACAGACTGAGCAGCTTATGTCCATACCGGCATAGAGTGAGCAGTTAGTGCCCAAGTCAGTGTTTACCATCTGTAATTTCACTATCCAGGAGTCAAGAGTACAGCAGTCTAGTTGTGTAAGGTAAGCATCTCAAAGATTGCCAACAGAAACTTTCAGGAAGAAAAAAGAATATAAGCAGAATGATCAGCAGGTAGAAAAAGAAGATGACAGGAAAAATGAAAATGTAACAAAACGACGACAGCAGACAGAAAAGCGAAAGTTCATATTCTGAAAATTTAAAACACAAAACTAAAAAGCAGGCCGCTGATGCAGATCCTAAATTCACAAGAGGGGAAGACAGCTTACAATGACATATCAACATCAACAGGTATCAAAACTGAAATAACTTGCGCTTTCATGAACACCTTACTGTTCTGTGAAATTAAGAGCACACAACAACTAGGGAAAACGAAGTGACTGAAAACATACACTGACACACACACTGACTGACTTCTACTCAGTGAATTTCTCTCATACAAGTAATAAGTAATGATGCATTTCTTTTGCTGCATACAGAAATACTCATACCCACTGTAGCTATAGCAAACGTGCATGGATCAAGTGACAGTACAAATCCAGTCAGGGAAGGAAAGTGGGGACTGACCACAACACCTCATGAATAATATACTGAGTTCTACTGATTGATCACCACCCCTGCACTATACCCGTACTTCAAGTCAAAACAGAGGAAACAGAATGGTACTTAAGTTACATCAACACAAAACACAACTTCCCATGATCTGACCACTGCAGCTTCTACACAATCTTGTAGAAGGGGTGACAGGCATCAAATGTAAGGTCAAGGAGATAAAACACACACACACACACACACACACACACACACACACACACACACACACACACACACACACACACACACACACACGCACAAAATATCAGGTTCATAAAAGGGGTTATTCAAATGCATAATGGCTTTCACCTTTACAGGCCTTCTTTACACAACCAATTCTCTCTCTCTCTCTCTCTCTCTAACAACACACACACACCACACTCTCTCTCTCTCTCTGTCTGTGTCTCTCTCTTACTTACTAACCAACTAAAATGCATGTATGCATTCACATTTCAAATATCTTAGTTTAACCATCCTATAGCCTGGTTGACCATAGAGGTACTGATGAGTTAGCAACATTAGCAACACCACAGCAAAATTCATACACAGCCATATAGCATTCATACTAAACAAATGACTACAAAAACAAATAAATAAATGTCAAATCTGATTCAACCACAAAATCCTACAGGTGGCAAACTATCACAATTTGCTTCCACTGTTACAAATTCAAAAGTTGAAAAACAAAGATACTGATCAATCAAGACTTCCATTCAATGTCATTCTACCTTTTAAGAAAATCACATACTGAAAAAAATTTAGGCCTTTCTTGGCCTTTATATTTCAACAACTGTATAAGAAAAGGAAGAATGGCCACAAGTGTTGAGAAATTAGTTTCAAAAAGAAATGTACTGCGCTCACTTTAGGATTGGAATACTGTTCACACTAACACTGACATAGACGAAACACCTACCGGTTTTGACATCTGGGTCTTTCACTGGCGCGCGCGCGCCACACCACACACACACACACACAACACACCACCAACACACACACACACACACACACACACACACACACACACACACACACACACACACACACACACCACACACACACACACACACACACACACACACAAACAAACACACACACACACACACGAAACACAGAAACTACATGCGCACACATTTGCAAGACAGAAAAATATGCAGTTGACACATCATACAAATGAAAAAGAAGGGGTGGGCTACCAGATCAGGACTTAACCCTTGACTCCCATACCCTGTCCACCAATATCCTGCACTGTTAACCATGTTAGCAAAGCAAAAACTTAACCCTTTGATTCCCTCACCCTATCCACCAGCTCCCTGCAGGAAGCTGGTGAATAGGGTAAGGGAGTCAGAGGGTTAAGTTTTTCTGAGTTGGTGGACAGAGTGTGGGAGTCAAAGGGTTGTGCAGGAGTGAAAGGGTTAAACATTTTGTCCCTCTATCCCCATCCCCTTGCTCCTGTACATACTTTTCTCATGCGATTTCTTTTCTTTCCAACTCTACATCTCAATGGGTCATACATGTACAGGTCTGCTGATTATGATCCAGATCAGTCGCAGGAATGTCTTGGTAATGATGTCTTGGTGATGTTTGTGTAGTACTTATTCTCTCTCCCCCTTTCTTTTTATGTATTTTTTTTTCTTACCACCCCACATCCACTTTTTTATTATTTTTTTCCACATCCCTCTCCCTTTCTTTTGTTTATTATTATACCCTTTATTCTAAACATATATGGTCTGAACCTTACAAAAACATATCCCTTTACCTGCAACACACACACACACACGCATACCCACAAAGTGCACATAACCTAACAAAAGCAATAACAAGCTTCCTCCCCAAGTGTTACCCCCCTTTATCTATGCACGTTATCTCTCCCTCCCAATCCTTCTCTTTCTGTTGTTTGAGTGTCATCTGCCTACTGCTCATGTCTTGTACATGTGTGTGTGTGTGTGTGTGTGGTGTTTTGTGTGTGTGTGTGTGTGTGTGTGTGTGTGTGTGTTGTGTGTGGTGTGTGGCGCACGTGTGTGTGTGTTGTGCGCGTGCGCACGTTGTGTGTGTGTTGCATGTGTGTGTTTGTCTGTATCCAGCTGATGACCCAAAGGTTGAAACCAGTAGGTAAAATACTAGGTCTGTGTTACTGTGAACAGTAATCAAATCCTGAGATGTTTAAAAAAATTTCAACACAAAACCAGACCATCAGACCTATTTCTGAACAAACAGATTTTATCCAAAGTCTTCCTACCAATTCGAGACAATACAATCTTAAAATTCTGTAAAACAACAAATATAGCACATTACATGTATGCACTTTCTTCAAGATAAATCATCATTCGAAAAAGTACTGATAAAGAATCATTTCAAAAAGTATTGTATTGGCTGTCAAAATCGGCTTTGCATTTCAGTAATTCTTTTCAAATCTGCACATTTCCAAACAGGATGTAGTATAGAAATTTGTTATCAAAATGAACACAGCAGATCAGAGAGCAAGAAAAGGTTTATAGAGATTAACCCTTTGACTCCCGCACCCTGCCCATCAGCATCCTGCATTGCCAACCATGCTAGCAAAGCAAAAACTTAACCTTTTGATTCCCTCACCCTATCCACCAGCTTCCTGCAGGAAGCTGGTGGATAGGGTGAGGGAATCAAAAGGTTAAATTTTTGCAGTTGGTAATAGGGTGCGGGAGTCAAAGGGTTAACAAGCAAGACAGATGAAAGAACAATATGAGAATATAGCTGAAAACAAAAAAATGCAGGGAAGTGGGGAGCCAGAAATTGCATCTGCCAAGCCACAAGCCCTTCAGAATCCGTATCAGATATTGGATAAAAAAAAAACAATATACATAATGCACTATAATTGTCAATGTAGTGGCTAAATATATGGGCTCAACAAACAATTGCCAATCTCTGTTAATGAGCAAATGTGACCTGTTCCTATAAAGAGAGAGATACATTGATTTTCGAAGATACCAGTGATATTGGTACCAATGGAATGAGCGTGACATTTCCTTTCCAAAGATACATTAATGAAATCCAGGATAAAACTGTAGGAGTTGTGACAACCTGGAATATCACATGAGTGAAATCCTTGTTATCAGAAAATGGAGGAGAAAGTTTGAGAATATTCATGATTGGGTTATTTTGAATTACTGTAAGCAGCACTTGGAAGCTGATGTCATAAGCTTCAAAGGAACGCATGGAATGTTGGGGTTCCGTGGTGGCAGTGTGAAAACTGCCACTTTCAGGTCATTTCAATGAAAACATGGCCAGGGGGTTTCACCACAATTGTTTAATTTTATTGCTTTTATAAAAAGAATTTCACTCTGAAACTTATTGTACACCTTTCACCCAGAATAAAACCTCACCAACTTTCTAAAGCTGTGTATCTAAGTTTGTTCTCATGCAACTTAGTCACTGTTTGTGAGAAAGAGCCAGAAATGTTGCAGCAAGGTTGTTGGGTCCCCCTCCCCCCTCTTTATGCTTTTTCTTCTAAAAACATTAGTCATATATTCATCAAGCAAGGAGTCATGACTTAAAAGACAATGGTTTAAGGGCCTTGAGAGATGGTTTCAAGAGATTAATAATCTCCCTTTTTCCTTTTTGTGATCCCCCATCCACCCCCTACAAGTCTGTGATGATTGTGACCTAGAACCGCACTCTATCCATTCAGACTTTAATGTAAAGTTGGTTTTGTTTGTTTATGTTTTGTTGTAAATTTGTACCAAGTCAAGTATACATTCTACACATCTAAAAATCAAGAAATTCTTCGTGACCACTTTTATTTGATCAGTTTTTCAACTTTTTGTAGCCCAAAAATCATAAAATAAACCTACAAATCAGTAATATGGGACAGATTCACCCATAATCAGCAAGAAGAATTTTGTCATTTTAGGGCAGATGGGGCCTGTACCCAATGTATTTGAATAGGATAAACAGTTTCTGATGGAATGAACAACTGTTAACGTTTTGATTTTCAAGCTACAAAACTGACAATGATATAATCTCCCTTTTTTTTTTAAAGCCTATTTAAAAAGAGCTGAAGAAGAGGCTTGGAGAAACGTTAAAACCTTTTCTCATCCCAGAAAAAACGTTTATAAAGATGGTAATGATAGTAGTAACATCTTACTTTTGCTGTGATAGCTTTGTAGGTGCATTAAGAGCTCATCAAGTTCATGACACTCCTTTCATGTTACTGGTCTGTTCCCCCCTACACATAACCCACACAGTTTGTAACACACACACACACACACACCCTCTCTCTCTCTCTCTCTCTCTCTCTCTAACTCCTCTAAATGCCATTTGAAACAACAAATTAGCTATGAATCTATGAGAGTTTAACAGGCAAATAAGTTTATAAGATTCCTAGGTGCATTTGCGGACAAGGCTTACTTTTCTTGTCTCATGTCAAGTAGCAGTCCATAAAGTCATTGCTAAGGGGAGCACCACTGAACACATGAAACTCAATTACTGAAGGGACAAAACTGCATCAAAAAGCACCTTTTTTCCCTGTTTTATTCTTTTTATTCAATTCATTTAATTTATCCAATTCATTTTTATTTATTTATTTATTTAATTAATTATATTTATTTCTATTCTATTCTATTATTTATTTATTCAAATGTTTGATTAATCATTCATTTACTTATTTACTTATCTATCTATTTATTTATTTATTTATTTATTTATCTATCTTAGTTAAAAGCACCTAATACAAAGGATTGACTTTTACTGGCATGATGAGAGTAAGTCGAAGTAGATAAAAGTGAGTCACAAGATATCTTTTAGGTTTGGAAAGAATCCTTTTAACTAAGCATATCTAACTTGTGCATACCAACACTTCATTATTATTAATTAAAAGCTGTTAAATGCAAAAACAATCTAACCTGTGTAGAACAGCACTTCATCATTACAAAATAAAAGCTGTTAAATGCAGAAATAATCTTTTGACAGTAGTCCAATTCGGAACAAAGTGTAACACAAAACCCATGTCCATACATTACCTGCACATACCACCACCACCATCAACAACAATAACAACTATATCTACCTTCCAGATGATAACCAAAGCCTCTGTGTAGACAAATGACCACAAAAGAATGGACCTCCTTTGTTTTTACTTTGATTTTGTGAAAGACAGATAACAGAAAATAAATCATGTAACAATAGCACCTTGAATCAAACTGGCATCTTTAGACTGATAAAATTTGTTTCAATTTTAGTATTAAAGATAATCCTTACCAGCCAAGTGATTTATGTTCCAACACAACACAGGAACCTTGCAGCATCAAAGTAGGAACAGGACAAGCACTGCTCCTCTTCAGCCACACAAGACTATTACAAAGAGTGTGACCATAAAAACCAACAATGTCATATTTCCATTAGGTGCATCTTAGATTCCACACAATGATGAAGCAGTCCACCGCCTACCCAATATAGCATGGTTACTTTGGAGATCAAACAAGAACTATATTTAATTTTAAGTGAAATAAATAAATAAAGAATTCAAAACAGTCAAGTCTTCATATGATACTAGCAACCTTGTTACTCATAACATTCTCCCAAAGTAAAAACTTTACACAACCGAAACAATTACAGTCAATTACAGCTCTGTCTGGAGCTTTGTATGGACACATCATGTCAAGCAACATGTGCCTGTATGTCTAAAATTCAGAAATGAGTACCTTGTCCTACCTCAATCATGAACATACAGCACCCCAAAAATGTCACCAGTCAGTATTGATGGATAAGTTGATTTGGCATACTGACTCTGTTTTGGCCTGACTTCTACATACTCATTTTTAACTCAATCGCTTCGTGCCGGAAGAAAATCTCCGTCACTTCTGTTTACTGCTTGGATACGCGACGCCGATTTATCGACGGCAAACATTCGTTTTGTTTTGTTTTTACGTCAGAAGCGTCAGTTATAGGGAAAGATCACTGGGAACCGAAACTAGGGTATGTTTACAGCAGTTATTTGCCTTAGACTGTTTGTGGCAATGTGAAACAAAGACAACAGTAGCCTTTTTCCAGCGCTACCCGCGACATGCGAATTTCGCATATGGCGTCAAGGAAAGCAAGTCGAACCTCACAATTCTGTAAATATTTTGTGCTCTGGAGCAACTGTACGCAAAAAGTGACAACTACCAGTAATCTTGTGATTTGAAACATCCATGGCATGGAAATTATGTTCAGGACTTCATCTAAAACTGTTTCACAGTGTGTGTTCATATCTATAAAGAAAAAAAAAATCCCCCTTTGGATACCTATTTGGATACCTCATCATTTACAAGTACACGGAATACCATAAAGTAAGATTTGTAAAGATCTAATCCTGGTCTTTCTGTATCACTTTATTTTGTTTGTCTACTTTATTTGGTTGTTTTTCTATATTTTTTTGAAATGTGCTAAAAATCCTCCGAATTGAGGGGGCAGAATGACCCTGAAGACTGCGACTCGATTGAGTTAATGCAAATAATGCAAGCTCCTAAAATTTCTGTTGAGCAGTGTACTGATAACAATGTTGAATTAGTACACTGTCTTTTATTGACTAAGCTGCGTTCGGATGTTTTTGATATTGTCTCAGACTTACATGAATTAACAGCAACATAATCTAAAATATTACTGTAGGCTGAAGCAGCTGACATAAATATTTGTCAGAGTATTCAAAACAGCTTGTGCGAATAGTTAGGTATTCGAAGTAGTATGTATGATTGTTAAAAAAAAATCAATTACAAAAGAAACTTTGTGATTCAAGTCCAACAGTATTTCTTTCTTTGCATTTTGTTTGGTGTTGATCTGTTCTGCTTTGCCTTATGATGGATTTCTGCTTGCTTTTTTCTGCTATAACCAAAGTGGCTCCACTAATTTAGCTGGTAAAGCATCATGCTGATATCACAAGGGTCGCATGTTCAATTCTCAAGCATGCCAGTTTTTCTTTCATCACAACACAGCCTCAACTATTCCAATGACAGGCTGATACAAAAATGAGATATAAAAATCAATACACTAGGTAGGGTATGAAGACCTTGCCGACAAATAGAGCTTACGAGCAGGCTTAAGTCTTTTATCATGATTATTTTGGATCTTCTTCATGGAATATATTCCAAGTGCAGAGGCACTTTCTTCGGAAATTGAAACTGAAAACTGTCTTGTGATTTTGTTTATTTAATTGTCCTTGCTGTTTTGCTGGCCCATCTTCCACAGAGTTTAGTATTACTGCCGTGCTGCTCAGTTTGGAAAGGCCCTTTCTGTGATTCTGTGACAGTCTCAGAGCCAATGAGTCCACAAGAACTATCAGTAACAATTTATCAAGACAAATGAATCCGAACACTGACAGCAATCTGCACAGCAGCTGGATCATTTTAGAGATCAATGGTGCCTGTTCTGATCAAAGATACTTAGAAACCACATGTGGTAAGCTCCCAACAGACAATGATAACTGTGTAACCCTTTTGCATTCACAACACTTCAAACTGCCTGACAGTAGAGTGGAAACATCTTTTCACATCAACTCTCAAGTTCATCTGAAGACTTCCATCAGAGACTGGCCTTTCCTCTCTTTATCATGCAGGTCAGAATCTCAGTCACCAAGTTAACAGCAGCTTAGAGTATTATAGGATGTGATAAATGCCTCATACACCATGCACTGTGCAGAAAACATTTTGTGCTTCCAAGTGATGGGTGCTGTGGTTGTACATATCATAGTATGATACGTGAGCGTGATAACACTGTGTAAACCTTTTTCCAGTGACTGTAGAGGCTAAATTATGGCTGTGTTGAAACAAACCTTTCTTCTATAGTTTCAAGTAAGTACACAGCAGTATTTTGGTCAGTGTAATTGGTTTTCAGACAAAATGTCAAATTAATGCAAAAACTAGGTGGAGGGAGGGGGGGGGGGGGCGAGTTTTACATGTGACAAATGCAAATGCAAAAAGGGTTCATAATGAAGCAATGGACAGCTTCCCTAAAGCAGTGACTATGAAGACCTTGGTATGAAGTTACTCTGGGTGTGAAAACAGCAGAAACAAAGTAGCAGTCAGCATGAGGTGAAAAACTAAAGATCTATCACTATGTGTGAAGGGTGTCATTATTGCCGAAAGTTAGAAAAGAAAGGGAAGAACCCCATCAACTTATATTTCTACATTTCCTAAATTTCTGTCTCAACATTCATGTTCACTTTCAGATATATCCCTATTTCCACCCATCCCTTTCAAGAATATTACATATCAGTCCATAAACATAGGCTGATAATGATGCTGATTCCCCCACCCCACCCACCCACCCACCCCACCCCTCTCCCCCTGAGAAAAATTCACACTGAAATCACGTGACCTGAAATTCTGTCTAACCCCTCACACTAAGACAATATCAAACTAGACATCATCAATTCTACACTGTGGTTTGGCAAGGTACCATTTTCATTTTTTGACACTGTAGATATGTCCTATATATACACTCATTTACAGTCGACCTGAAATACTCTTTTTTTTTTCTTTAAGGAGAAAATAAAACAACTTTAACATTTTTAAGTGTACTATAAATTTTTTTAAAGTTTTTTTTTTAAATCACTACCATCGCTGCTAACATAAAGTACACACATTTCTACAAAGATTTGACAGCCCTGACCAATGACCCTACTCCAGTACTTGAATTGTAACCTGTGATCCCAAAGTCTACTTTCCTTATAACATACAGGGGTGGGCGATAACACATTAAAAGTTGTTGTTTGATAATGCTCTGTCAATGTGCTGTCCTCAGAAAACTCCCTGACGACACGTCAGTAAATGTGCACCAGTGATTTTTATTGAATTGTCCCAGAAATTGAAGATGATAAAAGAGAAGCAACTCTGGCAATTTTTGAAAGCAGAAACTCACTGTTATTAATTCCCCTGTGCAGAACACAATTTTGCCTGCTGCGCTTTGTCAGTTCATGATTTTCAAAGCTGAGAGAAAAAAGTTGGGCCCACACAAAAGGAATGTGTTCCACGCAAAAAGGCTCTCTGCCTGCCTTGCTTTGATGTCTAACACATCAAACAAGACTTATTCGGGTAGACAGCAAATTCAATAGCGTTCTATCTATGGACTGTGTCTACTTCAAATACTATCTTGCAAATGTGGGTGATTGTTCAGTTACGCACCATGTGAACAAAATAATTTCAATTACGCACCTTGTGAAAAAAATAATTTCTGTACACCCTGTTGGATACAGATTCAACATACATGTTTCAAACTGTACAAAAATATGTGACCTGTTTTCACAAAATCATCCATAGGTCACATTTTGCACATTTTTAGTTTTTCATGCCTTAAAAAGAACATTCTACAGTTAATATGATACCAATTTGATTTCTCTCCTGTGAAAACTGATGGAGATATGGCGTCTCAAAGCATGTGAATGCAGGATCGGCAATGTTGAGAAAAGCTTCAATAGTTTTAATTTAATCACACAATGATTTAGGTCCTTAACAACAGGTCGACATTTCAACAAAATACACTAAAACTTTTTTATCAAATAAAATACAACACTATTTGCAATTTTCATGCATTCCATCAACATTGGTGTCTTTTGTTAGTTTCTTTTTAACTGTTATTGTTATTTCGTTTAAAGCCCAGCTGACTGTTCAGAGCCATATCAGAACTATAACCATCTCAAAGAATACACCATACCTCACAAGATTATAAAAAAGAAACTGGAAATAAAAATTAAGTACATATATCAATGCACTCATGCACATTATCTAAGGATATGCCCGGGTGTTGACCACTTCATCTAATTTATCACCAGGGGATTTAAAAAATACACCTGGATATAAATGTACACATAACTAAGACACTAAAATATACATACAAAAATGGGCTAAATTACCTAAAACTGCTTCTGCACATCACATTTCCTTAAAGCCAAAAATGCACTAAACACATGAACGCAATTATCAATCCTAAGAGAATGCATAAAACACTTTACTGAATACATAGAGGTGAATGGACCACCAAGGAAGAAAATGATAGGAAGAAATGACAGAAAGCAAAGGAACAAGGCAGATACAAAGACAGTGACTGAAAAGAGGAAATTTCTGACAGAAGGTGGGGATACTATCTATAGTGGATGACCCCCAGAACCCTCAGGGGGGAATATTTTTTAACTACCAAGATTACTAACTGCAGGTATCGAAAACAGCAAAGCAAGAACTAAAATCATCTTTGGTAACATTAAAAGTTATTCTTTTCAAAGCATGTGAATGGAAAAGGATAGAATGGGCATCTGTGCACCTCAAAGTGAATAAAATCTTAATTTTAGCCATCTGACCCTTGATCACCTTTCCAGGTTTCTAGTGCTATGAGACCTATGCAATTTATGGATGATTATGTGAGAACAGGTCACATATGATCCTTTTTCTAAGTTCAATCTTTTTTTTTTCTTTTCTTTTTTTTTTTTTTTTTTTAGTAAGTAGTCAAAAATGGTGCATCACCAGGGTATTTCTGCCACTAATCCCCATATCTGGCCAGTTAACCTCTCTGCATCATACTGAAACTGACTGGTAGGATGAAGCACTGCTACTTGATATAGAACAATCAATCTATCTCAAACTTATTAATACTGACATGGAACAGAGTAGAAAAGGACTTGAGTCTAACGCCATATTATTCATTATCATATAACGATAGTTCTTTTCTACTTTTGTTTGGTTGATTTCTTTTCTGTATTTATCTGAACACAACTGTAACACTATCATACTGTTTGGGTTCCTTTCTACCATGAAGCTCAATCCATACAAACTCCAATCATCCTTACAAAAACAACAACAACAACAAACAACAACAACTCTTCACTTCATCATTTTCACATTTCAAACCTTCATCACTATCATGGAATCAAAGCTGACATATCATCTACAGGATGTTTTAGTAGCCGTGTAGTTTCACACTTACACACCTGTACTCTGTGACATTTCAGTTGGGGTACATGAAGACAACTCACAGCCATGCCCCCTCAAGGTTCTACAACACACAGCTGTCATGGACACAGTGTTCTGAAAGAAGCTGATGTAAAGATGAGAATCACAAAACCAAGCCTGTGGAGGGGATGCCACTCATCTTGGGGGCCCTTTGATCAAAAGCGTAAGGTGATGAGGATCAGGCAGGTACTTCCAGGGCAGGTTCACAAAAAAGTTGTTCAGACATGCTGGTCTCTGAATATCTTACTTTGTGTGCACTGACCCGGTGAATATCGCTTCTCCACTGTCCATGCAACGGGTCAAAGTGCATGCTAGAAGTGTGGAAATGGTGGGCCCTGGACTGCACACTTTCAGGGAGACAAATAATGGGACAGGAGGTGGGGAGGGTTGGGCGAATCCAGTGGAAATGATGCTAACTGACTCAGAGGATGCCTGCACCCTCAAGCTGGAGTTTGCCATAGTCTGGGTTGATGAAAGAGAAGCCACGGAACTCCTCCTGGTTGATGGCCTTCACCACTGCCACATCCACTGGGGTCAGTGTTGGCTCCTCAGATGTGAAGTCACGGTCAAAATTGTTGGCATCCACCTTCGATTTCTGTGACACAGGAAAAAATGACATCAATTGAATGAACCCATGATCTTTCCATCTAGCATTCCATTAATAATGAATGTCCAACTAATAATCTACTTTTAACTAATACAGTGTCCTCCTAATAGTCTACCCAATATCATGGTAAAGTTTTTACCTGAGAGTCTACCCACTAACATGAGTACAGTGTCCACTCAACAATCTCCTTATAATTGGTACAGTGTCTAACTGACAGTCTACCTGATGTTACAGTATTCACCAGACAAGCCTACCTCTAACCAGTACAGGGATCCCCCAACAGTCTTATCTATAACCAGTACAGTATTCACCCAACAGTCTTTTTATAACAGTACAGTATTCCCCCAACAGCTGATAAACAGTACAGAGTCCACCCAACACTCTATATATAACTAGTACAATGTCCACCCAACAGTCTATATATAACTAGTACAATGTCCACCCAACAGTCTATATATAACTAGTACAATGTCCACCCAACAGTCTATATATAACTAGTACAATGTCCACCCAACAGTCTATATATAACTAGTACAATGTCCACCAAACAGTCTATATATAACTAGTACAATGTCCACCCAACAGTCTCTCTATAACCAGTACAGGATCCATCCAACAGTCTATCTATAACCAGTACAGGATCCACCCAACAGTCTATCTATAACCAGTACAGGATCCATCCAACAGTCTATCTATAACCAGTACAGGATCCACCCAACAGTCTATCCATAACCAGTACAGGATCCATCCAACAGTCTATCTATAACCAGTACAGGATCCATCCAACAGTCTATCTATAACCAGTACAGGATCCATCCAACAGTCTATCTATAACCAGTACAGGATCCACCCAACAGTCTATCTATAACCAGTACAGGATCCATCCAACAGTATATCTATAACCAGTACAGGATCTACCCAACAGTCTATCTATAACCAGTACAGTGTCCACCCAACAGTGTACCTATAACCAGTACAATGTTTTCCCAAAATGTTTACCCATAACTAGTCAGCTAGGTGTACTGTCATCCTACAGAATCATTCCACCATCTGCCTGGTCCATAAACAAGAAGTGAGGATCATTCTATACACCACTGGTTTTAGCTGACAATGTCTCAGCTCATACAGTTACTGCAAAATACCCATTTTACATAATATAGAGGCTCTCTTCAGCTATGGTAAGATACTGATATAACAGTGATTATCCTTTGGAAACAGATATGAAAAAGAAATGTAATGTACCGAACATGAGATGACAATCATTGCTTCAATCATTGTAGTGGTATCAACTTCATGTTTCACAGGTCTCCGTCCCCCATCCCATTACAAGTCTTTACCAGCTCCTATGGTTTTGCTCATGTTCAAGGAGTTTGCCAGATCACTGCTGGCAGATTTAATAATAATATAATAATAATTACAATATTTATATAGCGCAAAAAAATCTTGATAAAAATCAAATCTAAGCGCTGAAACACACACACACGCACGCACGCACACACACCACACGCACACACCAAACACACACAACGGCTATAAATGGGGAGAAAGAATAAAAACAAAGGAAAATTATAGAGCATATTATATACAATTATATATTGCAATGTGATTCCCCTCCGAGTGGAGACAGGCTGCAGAGGGGATTGAGTGAGGTCAGGATTTTATGCAGAGGAGAAAAGGTGAGTTTTGAGAGCGGACTTGAAGGAGACAAAAGTAGGTTGCTGACGGACTGAGAGAGGAAGTTTGTTCCAGGAGAGCGGACCAGAAACAGAGAAGGCTCGTGGACCATAGGTATTGAGCTTAGTGCGTGGAAAGCGAAAAGTCAGAGGATCGGAGGCAGAGGGGAGGGTACGTGAGGGAACATAGATCTCAAGTAGGCTTGACAGGTAATCGGGGACTGCATTATTGAGGCTTTTGTAGCACATGGTTTCTAGTTTGTTTAACAAACTGCAAGCATTAAAAATGAAATTACAAAGAAGTGAGTGTTGTTGTTTTTTTCTGTGAAAACCCCTGCTAAGTTCATTCCACTGTCCCTAAAACAGGAGGCAAATATTATGCTCAAAATCAAGATTTAACAATCTATGTCACAACAGCAGCTAGTGCTTTGTGTTGTTTGTATGTTTTCATTCTTAGAGTTGCAGTTACAAGCATGTGGTCAGTGTCACAATCCACTCCTGGTCTAGATTTTGCATGAGTAAGACAACTTGGATTAAGGAACACACAATGAACGTACTCTAGCTCAGTATCTTGTGTGTGTGTGTGGTTGTGGTGTGGTGTGTGCGTGTGCTGTGGTGTGCGTGTGCGTGTGCGTGTGGTGTGCGTGCGCGTGCGTGTGTGCGGTGTGTGTGTGTGTGTGCGTGCGCGTGCGTGTGCGTGCGCGTGCGTGTGTGTGTGTGTGTGTGTGTGTGGTGCGTGTGTGTGTGTGCGTGTGCGTGTGTGCGCGCGCACCCGTGTGTATGTGTGTTTGCATGTGTTGTGTTATGTGTACAGTGAAAATTTGTATTCATTTATATCATTTTGCTCTCCTTTAATCGTTTTATACCGGTACTGGTGGTTCCTAAAACTGACCTCCACTTTGTTTTTCTGGTTCCTAATACTCATTTCCATTTGATGTTTTTCAAACTTTTACAGTTCTTAAACCTGTGATTCCCACAACATAATTATCCACTAACAATCTGCATCATCAACAATGACAGCAAGACAAAAACTTAATTCTTTGATTCACTCACCTTACAGGAGTCAAAGGCTTAATACTGATTTCCATTTCATGTTTTGTCAATGTCTGTTGTTAACAGATCAAAAGTAATAATGTTCTACTATCAGTACTGTGAAGTGAAGTGAGTATGTTTTTGACACAAGACATTTTTTGCACTATATAAGTCATCATCATCACCATCATCATCACTCGCCTTGATGGTAAGAGCCTGCCCATGTGCACCTGTCCTTTTTTTCTTAGCAACAGAGCTGTCAACTTGGTCATGACTGTGCGATGATGTCGATTCATGAGCAAAACCAAAGGTAAATGAGACAGACAGAAGTACTGGTCACTGAGGTTAGAGATTTGGTTGATGCCCTTGAACTTGAGGGAGAAGTGGCACAGGCCTGTGGATGTGCTACAGAAGATGGCTCATTTCATCCTCAAGACTAAATTTCAAGTGAGATGGTGAATGAGACGGACAGCACTGTTGCTGTAGAAATGTCTAGAGGAATCAAGCAAAAGTTAGAGGTGATTATGGTGACAGAGGATAAGAAAAACTCGGAAAAAAAGCTAGCTGGATTTTTTTCACTACCATCAGTATTCATAGTTTCAGTTGAAATGTCACACAACTAAACTAATTTTTTGTTTGTTTCAGTCATGGATTTTGCGACTATTCCAAGTTTTGTTGCTGTGCCTTGCAGAAAACTGATAAAAATAAGATCTAAGCAGTAAAGGTGTGGTTCTACAGATCACTTCTCAGAGTCAAATGAATCCATAACAAAAAACCCAAAACTATTTTTTGGAACTAACTTACAGTCCAATGTCAACTGCTGGTAAAGAATCAATGCCTCTTCTCTCCCCCCCCCCCCCCCCCCTTATACCTAGGACTTCAGCTTTCTCAATGCCCATGAACTGTCCTAGACATGTTCAATTTAAATGAACCAACCAAAATTACTTTAATTCATACCATGTGTGTGGTTCCCCCCTCCCCTTCAAGATCTTCTAAAAACTAACAGTTTTTGGTTTGAAAGGAGTTTTAAAAAAATACTTCACAAATACCAGCACACACAGAATCCTGTTTATTTAACTGATGATTAATAACTCTAAACTGCGACAGTATAATCTAGCAAAGTAAGTATGTACCTTCAATGACGGTTTAACTTTTGACTCCCACACCCTATCCACCTAACTTAACCCTTTGACTCCCTCACCCTATCCACCAGCTTCCTGCACAGGGAGTCAAAGGGTTAAGTGTTTTGCTTTGCTAGCATGGTTGACAACACAGGGTGCTGGTGGACAGGATGCAGGAGTCAAAGAGTTAAGAAAAGATAATGTTTTTCAAGAAATACCCTGAGTATGATGTAAGTCACTCACTATTTTTGGCTTGAATGGTGGCTTGACTCTCCTCTGCTCCAGCGCCTCCCAATCAATCTTCTGATGGAAGAACGCATGGACAAAGATGGCCTTCTCTGCCCCTTGGGACTTAACACAGCCGAGACGCTTGGCAGGGTTTTTCGTCATAAACTACATTTTAGAATAAAGACAAGAGTTAGATTAGAAAATTCAGTTCTTATTTCATATACATTACACATTACTTTCCTACATTTTACTTCAAAAATAGTAGCAGGCCATAAACAAACAAGACAGATGTTAAACACAGCTTTTAAAACAGATGTAAACAGAAAAAATGCTATATAAAAAAAATCTGTGAGTGCGTGTGCGTGTGCGTGTGCGTGTGCGTGTGCGTGTGTGTGTGTCTGTGTGTGTGTGTCTGTGTCTGTGCGTGTCTGTGTCTGTGTGTATATATGTATGCGTATGTGTGTGTGTGTGTGTGTGTGTGTGTGTGTGTGTGTGTGTGTGTGTGTGTGTGTGTGTGTGTGTGTGTGTGTGTGTGTGTGTGTGTGTGTGTGTGTGTGTGTGTGTGTGTGTGTGTGTGTGTGTGTGTGTGTGTGTGTGTGTGTGTGTGATCATGCAATTCAGCATACAGTAGTCCTTTCTCACCACTCAGGTCTCAAAGAGCAAATCTATCAGGAGATAATGTCAAACAATCAAAGTTCTGCTTCATGGTTCTGCAATGGCATGCAAAATAAACAGCTTTAAAAAACACAAATTTAAACATATGTCTGCTATAGCTTTAGAAACAGATTTATACATATGTTTGATAAGCATTTACAAAATGGAGACAGTGGATGAAAGGATGGACAATGAGAGACACACAGAACGGACATAAATTTTAGTTTTGGGCCACTGGCTGTACCACAGGTACATGTGAGCAAGTGGCAAATAAAAGAATTCAAGTCTTGTAGAAAATATCAACAGAGTACTGGATAATAGCAACAGAGCAAGAGCCTGCAGGCTCAGTCTCAAAATCTATCACATGATCCTGCAGGCTCAGTCTCAAAATCTATCACATGACTGTGCTCATGAGACAACTTAAAAATACCTATAAAACAAAACTTATACAGCAAGTTCCAGGTGCTTCACACTGTGCAAATGAAAGATGGACACAAATGTCAAAGTCCAGACCACTGAAACAGTCTGCAGAAATATAAAAATAAGAACACAATCTTCACACTGCAAACTCCAACAACACTGACACAATGACCACACATTGCGACATTACCCCTTTGAGTATGGAGACAGCTTCTTTACTGAGCCAGACAGGATAAAGGACGTCATCGTGGAGTATTGACTCGAACAAGTCATCTTCATTGTCGGCCTCAAAAGGAGGCTGACCTGCCATCATTTCATACATCAGCACACCCAGTGCCCACCAGTCCACAGAAGCATCATATTCCAGCTCTTGTAGAATCTGAAAAAAAAAAAACAGATCACATCTTGCCTGAAATTTATTTTATGACACAGAGCAACATCAAGACTGTATTAGCTATTAATGCTGTTATATAGGCCTTTTCAAAAAAGGCTCTACTGTCTTCTTATGCATTGTACAGTACCTACCTCCTGACTTATCAGCTCTTTACATTACTGTAACTCTTACCATTTTCTTATGCTCTGTACAGTTACTATCCTCTGACTGATAAGCTGTTCACGTTATGTAACTGCAATCGAAAAATTACTACAAATTTTCTGAAGATTATATGTGTCTGCATAAGTGGCCAGATAGTCAATGTCAGTTATATATGCACACCTGTTCCAAAGAGAATATGTCTGTTGATGTAAGAATATGCTTACTTCACAAAACAAAAACAGGAAGTGTAATGTACATGACATTTTCAAAGTCTATATAACACGTAAAAATAAATATGCGTGTGTGTGTATACATGTATACACATGTATGTATATGTATATGAAAGTGTGAAGAGAGAGACAGACAGACAGACAGACAGAAACACAGAAGACAGACAGAGACACAGAAGAGGAGAGAGAGCAGGACAGACACAGAAGAGGAGAGAGAGCAGGACAGACACACATGCAGACAGATAGAGAAAGAAGAGGGGGGAGGGAGGGAGGAGGGAGAGAGAGAGAGAGGGAGAGAGAGAAGAGAGAGAGTGGGAGAGAGAGAGAGAATAAACGAATAAAATATTTTACTGAAGACTGGCCATGGGCTTGATTTTCAAAGCAATTTGGAGGGGTGGGGGATGGTTCTGCATAGTCAAATCGTATACCTGTATAAAACTATGTAGATATGCATTTACGTGTACACATTCATATACAACCATATGCATCTCACTGCAAAACTGATAAAAAAAAGATATTGTGTCAAAGACTGCTCATTTCTTCTCTGCATGTCTTCCTGCATTTCATGTCACACTGTGACTCAAATTTCAACAAACATTATCACCCATTAATTGCATGAACTATGAACTTGGCAATTTGTATGGCATGTTTTACACATGTGCTTCAAAAATGGTAGATACAGACTGATGAACCAGATTGCTGAGGAATTTTCTTTTAAGACCTCAGCTCACAGGGCAATTAAATACAAAAAGACATTCATCTTCAATGATGTCTTTACAAAATGGACAGTTTCTTTTCGTTTTAGAAAAGGTTCAATTGTTCGCATGTAACTATTTCTTGGCATGCTTATCAGAACACTAAATAGGACAGTTTAAAGAGATCTTGGAAGATGCCCACTGTATATTAACACAAATGTTAATACTATAACATATTGGCTTAAGATTTTTCAAATGGAGCAAAACTGAATTCCTTGCAAACACACCAGATGCTATTACAATCTCATTACAATGGAAAAAAATGTTGGGCATTGAATATAAGAAAAATACTACGTGAAACTGGATTTCACATCATCTGGTTATATAGCAGGGGGTTGAAACTGTATCAAGATTTCATAATGCAAAGATTGACTGATATGTTTGGTAATGTAAAGGACAGACAGATATGCTCAATACAGTTCTCTTAAAACTATTTCTGAAAAAGAAAAATATATGTGATATTGACATACACTGCTTTTAAAATTGCAGTGACACAAGCAAGGTTTAATGTGCTGCCACTACAAAACAACACCAACAGATACAGAGAGAGAGAGAGAGAGAGAGAGAGAGAGAGAGAGAGAGAGAGAGAGAAAGAGAGAGAGAGAGAGGACAGATGCACGAACGGACGGACACACACACAGACTGAAACCTACAGAGAGATGGAGAGAGGGAAAGACAGCTGATGCTGAATACAAAATGTGTACATGGCAAGCTGCATCAAAAGTACGACTAATCTCACCTCAGGAGCAATGTAATCTGGTGTGCCACAAAAGGTCTGAGTCAGCTTGCCCTCATACATGCCCTCCTTACACATGCCAAAGTCTGCTATTTTGCAGTGCCCTTCTGCATCCAGTAAAATATTGTCTAGCTTCAGATCTCTGAAAAATAAAATACCACTTCTTTTAAGATCTAGCAAGCTGGCAATACTGTCTTACTCAATTTCAGAGAAACAAAAGTCAAACCATGCTCACAATCTCCCTTTTTCACTGAGAAAAAAGAGAAATTTTCTGAAAACACAAGCATATGAAAAGCTGTATGCACATGTGTGTGTGTGTGCGTGAGTGTGAGTGTGAGTGTGAGTGTGAGTGTGGAGTGCATGTGTGTGTGTGCATGCCTGCTCACATACTTGCAAATGTGTTTATTCCACAAGAAGGAAGGATAGCATCAGTATTTTTAGTACAGTTTGGCCATCTCAATGTTCTTCTTTTAGCTATTTACTTTGTATCCAGGAATGTCTGAGACATAAAAACATTATGTCATGTAGACTGCCTCTTTTAACACAGGCATACTCGTACTTACAACATACAGATACCATTACAGAAGTTACCTGACCTGAAAGCAACGTAATTTATTTTGTGCGTAAAATTAATTCATAAAAAATATTAGGAAGCATTTTCTGCTACACAGAAAAGAAGTAAAATTATAAGAAGTAAGCTTGTTTGAGCATTATCAAACTTCTTCCATCAATGTGTATCTTTTAGCAAATAAAAGTTCAACTTCTGTAGGAAGCAGAAACTTCTCAAAAACACTTTTTCTATATACTGACGATATTCTCTTGGCTAAACTATTGCATACTGATCGAAATGTACTGAAGAAGGAAAAAAATCAATATTGTGACATTCAGCCC
This sequence comes from Monoplex corrugatus, assembly GCA_030674185.1. Lineage (NCBI taxonomy): Eukaryota > Metazoa > Mollusca > Gastropoda > Littorinimorpha > Ranellidae > Monoplex > Monoplex corrugatus. Next base: position 34,421,460 of record CM060308.1, read on the forward strand.
AACCAGCTTGCGCATAAAATTACACAAATGAAACACACTCTTGTCCCATCCCCACTTGCAGAATCTTTGAAAAAACAACACAGCAGACCATATCAAGCGGTCAGAAAACTACCACTGTTACAGCAAAGCATCAATTAGTGCATAATTACAACTACAGAACCTTCATTCACACCAACTCTTACCTATAAATAATACCATGCCTGTGTAGAAACATCAATGCTAATGTCACTTCTGCTGCGTAGAAACGTGCTCGAGGCTCGTCAAATTTGCGAGCTCGTTGAATTTGGAACATAAGATCTCCACCATTTACATATTCCATCACAAAGAACAACCGCTCCTGCACCCAACAACAAAATACACAAATGTCAAATCATCCTACCACCAATATAAACAGCGTAGAACCAACATTTGAAAACCCAAGTCACAACACACACTGTTGAAAAGAAAGGAAATGAAATTTCAGGCATGGGAATAGCCCCCTTTCCCTGCCACGGATCGGTAGGGTTACAAAGTTTTTCCTTTGTTGTTACATTTTGTTTTGTTTTGTTTTTCTGTCTCTTTTTCTCTCTTTCCAAAGAAGTCGTATTTTCCCCCCAAGAAAACTCAGCTGTTTCCGCTAAAAAAACGGTGGCTCCAAGGAGAATTCCCATGCCTGAAGTTTACATTTCCTGTCTATGGGAGATCCTCACCCAAGCACTGTTTCCATGAGTTTATAACAATGTCACATCCTGTATTTAATTGTTTCTGTTCTTATGTCAATGAGGTTTGTTTGCATTTTAATCTATCCTCATTCGAACTTCCCATCTCTAGACAATGATGTAGACATAGTCTATTAAATAAATGTCTACTATTGGGTTTCCAAAATTCTACAATGGACTAGAGATTAAATCTAATGTACAGAAGCTTTAAGTGGGTCTGATCAGAAACATGAAGATAGAATGAGAAAGGGTATTTGATTCATAAAACGAGACTGGTGCAATATTTTCAGCCAACTGGCCTTTGTTATGTATACACATGAGACAACACAAAAATAAACACAAAACATACAACAAAAACAACAACACAATTTCCTGATGTTGCGTTGAGCTGGAGAAAATGATCGATATGGAATTATAAGAAGTTTATGAACTGTAGGAAGTGCGAAGTAGGAAAAAGAAATACAATGAATTGAAGGAAGTAAGATAATTCGACTATATTAGTATATGACTGTACTGTATTATTATTGTTACTGTATTATTATTGTTTCATCTTGAGGAAGGCCTAAGGCTAAAATACTGGAAATCAACAAATTACAATCCATTTGTTCAGTTGCTGATAGTCTTTTCTTGAACACACACACACACACACACACACACACACACACACACACACACACACACACACACACACACACACACACACACACACACACACACACACACGCATATGCACACACACACGCACGCACAAAAAATACATACATGTACATAAATAAATAAACATTAACAATTTGACCAGTCATGTCACTTAAACAAAAAATGGGGTAAAGGGGAAAGGAAGAAAAGGGACAGGCACAGAGACAGAAATGACAGAGACAAACAGAGAGACAGACAGACAGAGACAGACAGACAGAGACACAGAGAGACACACAGAGAAAAACAATGTCTAAAAGCTCACCTTTGTTTGAAAGGAGCAGTAGAGAGCTGTTAAAAAGGGGTGTTTTGCCGACAATGCCAAAATTCTTTTTTCTGTCATTGTACATTCAACATCATCATCCTGAATGATGACATCCTTTTTCAGCACCTTGACAGCAAAAACCTCCTCTGTACCTTTTCTTTCAGCAAGCATCACCTGAAATACATACAAAGAATATGAGAATCTTATTCATGCTGTTTATAATCCCGATGACTGTCCAATAGAAGGTGGAAATGTACGTTTGAGGGATATATGAAGATATCATCACATGTATCATGGCTACATTTTTTCCTTTTGAAATACCCGTCCTCATACTTCTGGAGGTACAACTGCATACAACCTGTCAACGAATTATTTCTACAATAAAACCAGTACAATTGTTTTTGAGATTTATCAAATGTATGCCCTTCTTCTATACTTACACATAGCTGAATCATATACAGTAAACATGCATATAACTTCATCGTTTTTATGTTAATCCCTTGACTGTTGTCAAAGTAAAAACTATGGAGCTCACAAAGACTTCTATGACGCATACAAATGTAGAATTAACAGAAAGAGTCCGCCATTTCCGCATAACGTAAATGGGAGAGAAGCACTGACTTATGCTATTTCAGAGAGGATTCACAAAAGTCACTGGCTTTCCTAATACGACTTGGTGACCAATGCAACTCTCATCAAATTGGTTTTATTCCTCTGAGAAACAAAGCTGGTTTTCATCAAAATGGTTACACCAGGACATGTCTAACCTCTGAAAGCATTTTAAATGATTCAAGAAATTGTGACCGACTGTACAATGATTCAGAAGACAATTCTACCAAAGAAGAGGTTGAAAATGGTGGTAATTATTCACCAGTTGTGTGAAATGTACTTCATACACAGCAGACATCACAAGCACCAAGTCCACGTGAGAAAGGGTTTGTGGCCACAGGCAATTCTGGTGATCAGCCAATACCATCAAAGTGATGAAATACATGGGCCCCTGATAGTGTAAAATCACTCACCACTTCCAAGGAACACCATTACTAGCGATAACGGGAGGAATAGGGTGATGGGGAGGGTGCTTTAGTGACACCAGACAACATGACCCATCAAGCCATTTTATCCACTGGTAGGCAGCTTCTCTTTGTAGCACATCAGGTGTCAATGATTTGTCGATAAATGGTCATCCACAGTCTGAACACTTTCTCCTTTTCTCTTTTGTTTCTATGGTAAGAACTTATGAGAGTTTTGTTTGTGTGTGTGTGTGTGGGGGGGGGGGAGATTTTCACAAAATACTATAAACATGTAATAAATTCAAGAAATTACTAAACAAATTACCAAAAAGTACAACTTGTGCATAATCATCATTCTGTGTAATATCATGCATAGATTCCAACAAACATGGAAGCTGCAGTAGTTTTAGTGTACATGGTATGACACAACTATTTTCCCTGGCATATGGAAAACATTGACCGTTAAAAAGCACTGACAATCAGCAGGTTAAAAGCAGTACAAATTTTCAGGTTCTGGTTCATATTGCTTATAGCCCAGCCGACTACAAAAGACATAATGATGGCTAAGACCATGTAAAAAACATAGCCCAGCCGACTACAAAAGACAACACCCAAGTTAAAATACAAAGACAAACAAATAACCATGCTCACCGTTATCCTTGGAAATCTAAAATACATTTAAAGAATAACATACGTAAAATCTATCAGGTGAAATCTATTGATCACACAAACCTCATGAATATATCCATGCTGGTTTGTTTTTGTCACTGCTCTAAGGAATGTCAGTGGCATTGTCCACGCACTCGTGCTGATGCCACCATTACTCTCTCTGCTACTTTCATCACTGACTGGGACAACTATACTGTCCTCACTGTCACTGCCACCATCAGACTTGCTCATTAAACCCCCTCAGACATGCTCATTACATTCCCTCTTTTTATCAACCATATTCCATAACTCTACAATATTTCTTACACGGTGAATGTCATATCTGTTTGTGTAGCATGCCAAACACACTCAGCAGAAGATGCTAGCTTTGCCATGTAGCAATACTCATCAACACACTTAGTCACACCTGACCACAGGACTTCATCAACACACTTAGTCACACCTGACCACAAGACTTCATCAACACACTTAGTCATACCTGACCACAGGACTTCATCAACACACTTAGTCACACCTGACCACAGGACTTCATCAACACAAACTTAGTCATACCTGACCACAGGACTCTATCAACACACTTAGTCATACCTGACCACAGGACTTCATCAACACACTTAGTCATACCTGAGCACAGGACTTCATCAACAGTCACACATGAGCACAGGACTTCATCAACACAGTCACACCTGAGCACAGGACTTCATCAACACAGTCACACCTGACCACAGGACTTCATCAACACACTTAGTCACACCTGACCACAGGACTTCATCAACACACTTAGTCATACCTGACCACAGGACTTCATCAACACACTTAGTCATACCTGACCACAGGACTTCATCAACACAGTCACACCTGACCACAGGACTTCAACACACTTGGTCATACCTGACACAGGACTTCATCAACACACTTAGTCACACCTGACCACAGACTTCATCAACACACTTAGTCACACCTGACCACAGGACTTCATCAACACAGTCACACCTGACCACAGGACTTCATCAACACACTTAGTCATACCTGACCACAGGACTTCATCAACACAGTCACACCTGACCACAGGACTTCATCAACACACTTAGTCACACCTGACCACAGGACTTCATCAACACACTTAGTCACACCTGACCACAGGACTACCAATGAATGAAAATAACTGACAGAAAGTAGTTCATTGAATGGGCTGTTAAAAATTGCGATGTCAGTGCCATTGGGACTGTACATGGTGTATGGTTATAGAATGTGTTCATGGTGATTACACACGCAAACTCTCCATGAGTTATTTCAGCTCTCAGAACTACACATCTAGAACAGACCAGCATGAAATGAATCTGACTTTAATGCTACTTTCACAAAACGTGTTAATGCTATCTTCACATAACAGATGTTCATGAGTTTGTCACTGTTCGTTGTTTTGTATCAAAGAAAGTTAATTTTGCCAGAAACAACATCCTAGCTGCTGTGAATTCAATTAAGGAATTTGAAGTTTTGTTCATGGGATTTAAAAAAAATTATTATTCTAACAGTAGCATTACTTACTCATTTACTTACCACCCATTATGACATTGGCATGTAGGGCAGCAAAGAAGATAACTCTGGAAGTTTATCACACACAGCAATGTTGTGTTGATTTCTTCTGATGCTGTCACTATAACAAGGCTTTTTCCCCCAAGATAAGGTTTACAACCCAGAACCCAAATCCTGGAGGATAAATGGATCACACTTTGCCTCCACTCTTCAATCCGTCTGGCTTCGGTGGAACTATCAGAAGCCAGACCTACCACTGACATAGTTCTAAGGGTCCATGAGTCACACAAGCCCCTTGACTACAACAAAGTGGCAATCATTCAAGCTCCAGTTTTTTGATCTAAGATGGGTCGAGAGCAGCATGTTTCACACCAAGCCAACACAACAACATACCTTGCCAAAGCTTCCTTTTCCTAACACCTTGATGAAATTGAAGTCATGCAGATGGAAGCGGTCTGATGAGCGTACTCTGTCAGAAGATGGTGATCTGGCTCGTTGACTACCGTGATCATTGGTAGCCAGTAGTCCCCTTTCCCCAATCAGAAATTCCTTGTCGCTGGGTAAACTAAAGTCCTGCCGGCCCCCTTCACAATCCTCAGAATCTGCAAGCCATTACTGGTAAAACAGCAGGTGGTGGGGTGGTTTTCAGTTCTGTTATCTCCCCTTACACAAATAAAGGCAGGGGTGTGTGTGTGTGTGTGTGTGTGTGTGTGTGTGTGTGTGTGTGTGTGTGTGTGTGTGTGTGTGTGTGTGTGTGTGTGTGTGTGTGTGTGTGTGCGTGCATGCATGCATGCTTGTATGTGTGTGTGTGTGTGTGTGTGTGTGTGTGTGTGTGTGTGTGTGTGTGTGTGTGTGTGTGTAAGTGTGTGCGCACGTGCATGTGTGCATGCGTGTGTGTGTGTGTCTGCGTGTGTGTGTTCGTGAGTGCACGTGTGTGTGCATTCTGCCCCGTATTTGCATGATGTCACAACAGATTTTCCATGTAAATTTTAAACTTTTACAAAATTGCATTTCTGTTTACCTATTAACTGTCTACAGCAACTTGGGGTAAAAACTTGGCAACATTCAACCCTTACTTCTGTGAAAGATTCATGTCACAGATTTCTTCATATTGTCAATTTTATTTCATTAATACTTTAGTAAAGAAATTACTTATCAATATTTGCTTAACCCTAGACATCCAGGATTGTTTCACATTTTTTAGAATCCCCTTACAACAAAACAGGTCTGAAAACTTTGCTTAAGCCACAAAAAAGTAGATAACATTCTGAAGGATGCTATGGCTGCCATAATGCACACAGTAACATGATCTTTGCATCACGCATGGAAAGTAGAACTGCTCTGCATGCACTGACCTGTGAACTGAGGACAGATCCACAACTGGAAGTGAAATTAAAGAAATGATGACAAATATTTGTTCACAGCCTCACCTCCACTAACTGGTATAGGAGAAGATAAGGAACGTTCGTGCAATGTTGCTGGAGTCTTGTTTGGAGATTCACTTATTGATGGCTGAAAACACACACACAAACACACACACACACACACATGATATAAACAATATCATATACAAACACAAACTACACATAAACACATACAATGTACAGTTACAGACATAACATTGATTTGTACTGAAAAGAAACCTATATGTGAACTTTACGCTAAAATGTGTAAATACTCACTTTTTTCCCTTTTCATCTTGTACTTGTGATATGAATTTTTTTTTCTGTGAGCCTACTGTATACCATATTCAAGCATGTCGGCATGTACCTTGCATGTTACTTAGTAAAAATCTTTTTATTTTATTTAGGAAAAAACAAACTTTTCTACAACCACAGTTTTACAGTAAGGCCCTGAGATAGATGAGTTGGGAGTGTTAGTCAAACTGTCATCTGCAACAAGTTTTTGAGAGTGTCAATCCAAATCTGCACCAAGTCACACATCATAAAGAGCAAATGTACAAATAAATTGGTGAATAAAGTCCATCAAAAAACAACCAAAAAATCAATCTGTCATTCACTTTTAATAGCTTATATAAATGTAATTTTGTATGTAAAACTGGTAACAGTTATGTACTGTTTCAATATTACAAGGTCTCCTTTTATCTGAACCTTGCTGTTAGGTCCTGTTGTCAAAACTGGTCAACATTTCATATTTTCTTTAAATTTGTATACATACTCCTTCCATCTAAATTTCGTAATTGCAATCCAAAGTTCCAAAGTTCTTTTTGCCAGACTAAGAATGTTACAGTTAGTCTCAATATAAAACTAATTGTGTAAACTAACATATCCTACAAATCATTTATATGTGCAAACGTTTCTGTATAACCATATCAAGATGTCATGACATCAAGAGACTTTACCATATAAAAGGTATGTCATACTTGAATCACTCTGTCAATGTTTGAAGACGCCAAAACATATGACAACCAAACAGATGTTTTTAATGTATTTTAGATTCCTATATCACTAACATTTTTATCTTGGAGCCTGCATAATTAGTACATTTTCAAAGAATTTCTTCAGTATGAATGCCCCATACTGTCTTAAAACAAACATAAGTTGTTGGCTCAGTGGTAAACACAGTCTGAACTGCTGTCAAAAATTATTTACACAATATACAGAAAGTAGAGAAAACAGAGTAAGAACTCTACCTTTTTTCCTTTGGGTCCTTTCTGGGGTCCCAATTTTTCCCAGGAGATGCCCATTTCCTGCAGTATCTGAGCCATGTCTCGTGTGTTGGTGCCACAGTTATTGGCCACGTTTCTTTGGCATCGTTTGTGAATGTTCATTTTGCACACTGTCCAAAAGAAACAGAGTCAAGCATACTAACAATCTCCCCATTTCTGAACAAATGAAATAGCGATGTTGCAGAGCAAAGCCCCATACCCCACCCTGCTCCTTCTATTTCCCCCTCCCCCCACTCTTCTTTCTCAGGCCTGATGCATGCACACATTTTTCAAAGAAGTTCGTTCATATACCAATTTCATAGTTATGGAATAATCCTGTTCTCTCAGGTGCTTGTACGGATACTGCTCTGACCTCCACTGCACAATCAACATATTTTGGTGCTTAGTCTGCATACTGAGTCTTTAGCGGATGAATCACTCTTCAACTGGACTCTACCCTTTGATGACTATGAATAAACATCACTTAAGAACTGTGGTGCATAATCTGTGTTTTAAGTGTTCAACCAATTCAGATATCAAAAACTGGCTTGGGGGCCAGATGTGTAGGAAAAACAATTCTGTCTGAATCCTGAAAGCCTAAGGCCAATAATGATGGAAGTTGTAACCTGTTTGAAAAATAAAGAGTCCGACTAAGGGTTACTGAGCTGAGACAGAACAAAAATCTCACTCAGTCTGAAGACGATTCAATGTTGAACCAGTTGAGCAGAGCTATCCCAGAACTAACTCAACCTTTTTTTGCTTAGAGATAAACTGGAGCCTTATCTGCGGCCATCTAGAGAGCTATATGGTTGATCTTACCATATCACCAGTTGAAAGCAGTAAATTCCTTCTTACCATATCACCAGTAGAAAGCACTAAATTCTGCTAAATTACGAGACAGCATTGCATATGTCAGGCCTTATGATCAATTGTCAAAACGAAGGACAAATGACGACATTTTATCAAATGACTCCAAAGGAAAATGCTATACAGCATCCTATTTTTATTTTTGCTTTTCCTAAAGGGGTATAATTTGGTACAAGGACAGGCCTAGCTTGTTATTATGATCAGCATGTCATTTCTTTTATGTTACAATGGATTTACCATGTGAAACTCGGGCAGCATCACCCTTTTATTATTTTTTTTTTGTAACCAAGACAACAGAAAGTTAACAAGGATAATTAGCCTTCAATGGGAGGGATCTGGGAAATGAACCTGCATCTCCTGACAGGGCAAAGTATGTGCAATTAAACAATGATTCAGGGAGCATAAACAAGCGCGAGCATGTACACACACACACACACACACACACACACACACACACACACACACACACACACACACAACACACACACACACACACACACACACACACACACACACACACACACAAAACAATTAAACAAGACAACCAAATTCAAGATGAAAACAGTGGCAACAAATGACAGTGCCCTCCGTTTCTGAAACACATCTACCACAAGAGCAAAAAAATAGAATTTAACATAATCATTACATTTAGAATGCAATACCTGATAAGGAATTTCCTTACACATACAATCCCAATCATTAACTTGGCCTAACTTACCTCCACACTGAAGGCCTTGCTTTAAGAGGCCGTAGAGCAATGAACCGCAATGATCACAAAAGGTGGGACGTTTGTAGCTGTGAACGTTGAAGCGGTGGGGAACATTGATGTTAAATCGAGTTCCACTTGTCTGTATGATGGATTGAAATGGAAGCAAACAAGGCTGAGGATATAAAAAATGTGCAAGCACACACACACACACACACCACAGAGTATATTATCTTGTTTATGACTGTATATGTGCATGTACAATTTGTAATTTATTATCTTCAAATAAACTGGCTGTATCAAAAATTTCCAATTGAACTGAAGTGTGACAATGTGTGTGTACAAGCACACATGAACGCCAACATGCAGGAGCATGTATACAGTGTTTCTACACATGTATAAAGGATCTTAAAACAAATATACACCCATGGTAACAGCAACCTTGCTAAATCTACAATATCATCTTTCTCTTCATTTCTAATATTACTGCTAAATTACTCAATATATACTGCAGCGCAGTTCAATTATCTCCTCCAAGTTCCCTGCAAACCAGTTAATGATTTCTCCATTATTAGGATAATGAGAAAATATTGTGTCTGACATCTCATAATAATAATACAACAACAACAACAAAAACAGGTGATAACTTCTCCATTACTAAGATAATGAAAAAATATTGTCTGACTGTCATGGCAGTTTCTTCATCCCCCCCCCCCCCCCCTTTTCTTATTTTGGGGACAGGGGTGTTTTGTTGGGTCAGCACATGTGGAGTTTTGCCAACTGGGACAAAACTCACCTGTCCAGTTATGGTTTACCTGGGCCTGTGTGTGTATCTTTGCGTGATTTTTGTACTGTGGTTGTGAACAGATGTTCTGTCAACTTGTTGTGTTGGCGGGCTAAATCATGGTTTACCTGGGCCTGTGTGTATGATTTTTTGCGTGCTTTTTGCGCTTTGTGAACAGTGTTCTGTCAACTTGTTGTTTGCGGCTAAATCATGTTACTGGCTGTGTTTGATTTTTTGCGTGCTTTTTGCGCTTGATTGTGAACAGTAGTTCTGTCGGGCTAATAAAAGAAGAGTCAGTTGAAGCTTGGTGGCCCTCTGCTACAGTCGGTTTGCAGTTAGGGTGGTTAGGGCCAGTTTCTGGTCAGTGGTTTCACTTGTAGTGGACTTGGTTCCTAAAAGTGGAAGAGTTTCTGTGTTTGTGAAAATGTTTAACCAGGAGTCAGTTGATGTCTGTCCCCTTCTGCAAAGTCGGTTTGCAGTTAGTGTGGTTAGGGCCAGTCACTGGTCTTGTAGTTCGTTGTTGTGTCTTAGAAATAAAGAGTTTCTGCGTGCCTTTGTCTAATGTGTAGCCTTCCGTATACCTCCCGGTCAGTAGGGGTAGGTTGCTTCTCTATTTCGTCAGTGTAGTGGGTAAAAATCAGTAGTGTCCTGCGCCACAGTTGTCGTTCATGTCTTTGTTTGGTCCAAGGCTCTACGAAAAAGGCAAACATGTCCAAGCTGCTGTAACGGTGACGAGTGTGCGGAGCACGTACGGCTGGTGGGCATTTCTGCAACAGCAACTTCCTGCAGGATTCGGCAGTTAAGTGCTGTCTTGTTGCCCCTGCGACAGCCGCCAAGGCATGGGGTGTCGAGCCAGTAATCACCATGCTAGAGCCTTCTGCCCAGCTATTTCGTCTCGGCTCATTCCTCATCATCGTCCTGCTTGTAATTCATCATTCCACCGATTCATGGGTCTTTGGTCTACTTTCATCGTTCGTTCAGTCAGCACCTGTTCGCCATTCAAGCGTTTGTGAGACTCAAGAGAAATTTGGAAATCATAGCGTCGGAACATTGTGTGAGTCAGTGAACGTCGCCCTTCATGGGTCTAGGTTGTGAAGGTGTTTTTCCTCCTCATGAGGGTTGATACATATGTGAAGCAAGGGACGGGAGCAATCGGAACAAATGTATGTTGTTGAACGCACTTATTCATTGCTGACATTGATTTTTTATTTTTTTTTTTTTTTTTTTTATTTTTTGTTGTTGTTGATTGATGTTCCAAGTGATTTTTGGGGGTGTTTTCTTTGAGGATTTGGAGTGTATGCAATGTCGGTTTCCTTGGTGCCACCTCATGTGGTGCTATATCTATGTTTATGATATATGAATGATGAGAGTCCTTGAATGTTATTAGAACCAATACTGTTGTACGGATGCAAGGCGTGGACAGTCAGCAAGCAAAGCCAGAGCAGGATCGAGGCAGCCGAGATGTGGTTTCTCAGAAGAATGTTGAGAGTTCCATGGACAGCAAAGAAAACAAACGAGACAGTCTTGATGGAGGCAGACACAAATAGATCACTCATAAGGAAGATTAGGAAAAGACAAGTAACATTTATAGGCCATTTTATTAGGAAGGGGGATTTGGAGCACCTGGTCACAACGGGAAAGCTGGAGGGAAAGAGAGCAACAGGTAGACCCAGGGAGAGAATGCTGGACAGACTTGCAGAGTGGCTGGTGATGAAGAGGGTGGGGGAGATGCTGGGGGCAACGAGAGATAGAGATGGGTGGAAGTCCATGGTCGCCAACGCCATGCGGCTGGGCACCTGATGATGATGATGATGAATATGCTCATGTCATATTGTTTGTGACTAATTAAAATTTGTGTAAATATATTTGTCCAAAGATTTCCTTATTTTGTTAGTGAAAGGGGGTGTTAGGCTGATAGGTCTGCTTCTCTGTCTTTCCACTCTAGTTCAAGCCTTAGCGAGCTTGACGCTGACATCTCATAATAATAATACAACACAAACTTAAAACAGAACATTTCTTTATTCACATATCACGTATTTACTCAAATAAAACCAAACATACATGAGACAGTAAATAGCCTGTATCTCACCTCAGCATTTGAGTCATCTTTCGAGCCAGGACACTTGGTGACTATGTGTTGATGGCAGCGTTTGTGTACCACACATGTACATACTGCAACATCACAAAACAAAGACATGTATAACCAGTCACTGTGGTGTAACAATTAGCCCAACAGACTACCAACTGGAAGGTTGCAGGTTCGAATTTCCATCAGTCCCTTCAAAAATCACTGTGGAATTTTTCAACTCCAACCCGGTCCTAACACAGAGCTGATTGTGCTATGGGGTAATTGGGAAGAATGGGAGCACACAAATTCGCAGGTGTCTGTATCTCTTGGGTCTGGTTGATGCCAGAAAATATGATGTCAAGCGTTAGAGTATAGCCTTCTCATGTAGTCTCAATCCTACATGGACCTCCACAGTATCATGATTATCATCCTCTTCTCATCATCATCACTGCATTATAAAAACTATACCAGCTTCTGAGGACATTAAGGTGACATACAAAATGGGACAAAAAAAACAAAAACAAAACAAAAAACCAATACATTATCTGTAAAACATATTGTAAAATGGGAGGCTGAAGGCTTGTTGCTCTGCAAACCAACTTCCATTCGAAAGACGAGACATTCCTCACAAACCTTTTCACTATCACCTATACTAACACTGCACATACATTTTCTTTAACCTATTCACAGATATTCTGACATAAACCCTTTCACTATCACCTATGAAAATATGCACAGCTCACAGCACTGACCTCACACTCACAGCTTTTAATGTATGACCATAAATCAGTCAGATGACTGGAAAATTTTTAGGCAATTGATTTCAAAATGCTCAGAGTGGTGGTGCGTGCGTGGTGCGTGGTGCGTGCGTGCGTGCGTGGTGCGTGCGTGCGTGGTGTGTTTTGTGTGGGCGTGTGTGTGTGGGTGTGTGTGTGGCGTGTGTGTGTGTGTGTGTGTGTGTGTGTGTGTGTGTGTGTGTGTGTGTGTGTTTTGTGTGTGTGTATGTGTGTGTGTGTGTGTCTATGTGTCTGTGTCTGTGTAGAGTGTGTATGTGCGCAAGCGCTGACTGGCAGTTACAGTGTTCTGTTTACAGGTTGCTGTCAGTAGCTATTGCACTCTAATTATAGGTTACCAATCAGCAGCTACAGTACTGATTATCTCCACGAAAATAATTGCAAAAGAGGTCAAGCATATCAACATGTTGTTTATTTCTCATGTGTAAAGCAAAATACAATAAAACAAAAACAGCACTATTACACAACTGTAAGGAAAAAGGAAGCAATGCTGGCACATTGTGCCTTTTGCATACTGCTATGCCTCACTGCCTGCACTGCACTCAGCTACTGGCAATAATTTAAAGCACTAATCTGAATCCAAAGACAGCAGAACAATTAACCAAAGCAATCTCTTCCAGCTTTCCTTAGCAAAAATCTAACACACACACACACACACACACACACACACACACACACACACACACACACACACACACACACACACACACACACACACACACACACACACACCACTCACTCACTCACTCACTCATAGGACACACATAAACACACATGACGCATTACACATAACACACAACACGCACATGCACATGCACAGACAATAACACTAGTTTTTACTTTCTATTTCAATGTGAGTTTGAAGTCTTTGGGTTTTTTTGCTTTTGTCCGTTGTTGTTTTGTTGTTGTTGTTGTTGTTGTTGTTGTTTGGCACGTTTTGGGTTTGCTTTTGTTTTGTTTTTATTTTTTGAGAGTGTGTGTTTTTCTTTAAACAGAAAAATTACAACTTTCAACAGATACTTACTTACCTGAAAATCACACACACTCTCTCTTTCTCTGTCTTCCTCTCTCTAGAGATATTTCACATTTCAAAATTTCAAAACACTTTAAGTGTTTCAAATTTGAAGTTTCTCTCTGTCTCTCTCTCTCCTCTCTCTCTCTCCACACACACACACACACACACACACACACACACACACACACACACACACACACACACACACACACACACACACACACACACACACACACACACACACACACACACACACACACACACACCACACACACACCACACACACACCACACACACACATGCATGCATGCTCATGCACACACACAAAATTGCATACACACACATCACACACATGCATGTATGCATGTCCATACATTATCTTTCTCACTTGGTCTTACCTTGACACTGGTAACCTTGCTTACACAAACCCCTGTAAGAAAAAGGTAAAATTTAAAGTTTTTCTTCTTTCCATATTACTGTGTTCAGAGCAGTTTGGCTGATATGAATGAGACTCTACATGTCTGTATTTGTCAATGTGTATGTGTTAGTGTGCATGTACATATGCATGTGTGTTTGTGTACTGCTGCATGCGCATGAAAAGCCCTGGAAGCGCAGCTTAAATTTCACATGGAAAATCCATTTTGACTACACAACTTTTTTTTCTCAAAACATAACTAACTTAATAAAGGTCACTTCATTCAAGTTCTTTTAAATTTCAGTGTTTAAAAACATAAAGCCTGACCTCAATTCCAAACCTGAAAGGCACAAAGTTAGTAGTGACTAAGAATTCAATGCTGAATGACATTTTGCCTTTTTCACTCTGATTACATCAAAATTTACACATAAGAACACGTCTTTCACATAAATCTATTGACAGATATTCTGACATCAAAATAAGCAATCTTGCCAGCAATATCACACAATGTTTTCTTGCAATTTTTTTGCAAGTATTCTTCAATCAACAAGGTAATATTACTACACTATTACATGAGAAATGATGCTTTATACTGTCTGTAACACTTAAAAAAGTTAAGGCAAACAACCATAACTTTTCAATTTAAAACGTTAAAAAGTTTGCAAAGAATGGCTAATATAAACTCAGTACCATGAAAGTATGTCTTTAGCCAATGGCTTAATATTAACATTTATTATATAACAAGGATCAAAAGTGCATAGATTCAGTTTTAATTCACCAAACAAGGCATCATTGCTTATAGACATTTCCTCATGTACCACACCATGAATGCCAATTGATGCAGATCATCCAAAATAACCATGATACCATGGCAGATTCTTAATTTTTCTGATTCGCTCAGTCTCTTCATCAACAGCCACCAACTTCCATCATGAAATTAAAGAGTTAAACATAACATAAACCTACAATCTGGCAGTCTTGTGAAAAAAATACAGTCCAACAACTACTGACAAAACTGACTTGCCAATGAACACAGAGTGGTTCTTTTTTACACAGATCTAAAAGAAGAAGGCACTTACCACATGAAGTCTTTACATAGTGAACAGAATGTGGGCTGTGGAAAAAACATGGCCATAAATTTGTGTCCGTTGACTTGATGTACTCTACGCCGCATTGCACCCCGGCGACGATTGAGCATCCCCTCCTTCTCCTTGAACACCTTCTCTTTGCATTCTGTGTAATAAAACACATTTTAAATAAATATAAAGGTATATAAGATTATAAAAGAATTTATCACTACTTTTATTACAAAGCCACTGATCAGTAATCAAGATCTTACTACCAAAATTTAAGCCTTTCTATCCAAATCAGCAATGTCTCACATTCTCACACTGCATGTGTACGCACAGCACACAAACACACATACTCTCTCTCTCTCTCTCTCTCTCTCTCTCTCTCTCTCTCTCTCTCTCTCTCTCTCTCTCTCTGATACACACGCACACAAACACACACAAACATGATGACAGTGTCACACAAACACACCTTTCTCACAGGTATTGAATCTCATCAGTCCTCTTTCCCTCACAATATGAGGGCTGATCCAAAATTCTTGTCATGTAGGCTACTATTTCTTAATTAACAAAGTAAATATTTATAATACTATAAATATACACAAAATCATAAGACTATATCTAGTTTAACTGTATGATGTCATAGAAAATATGACATAACGCACATGCGAAAAATGGATCATAGCACAGAGCAGCTCAGATTTTATGTCTTCATAAGGCTCAGACTTGGACTGAGACAGTTCCATCAAAATTCACATCAATCTGACAATTGTGTAAGGAGCCAAGTGTGTGTCATATGTATACAACAGGTTGCCACAGGACTGATAATTTCTAGCCAGGATAAATCGCTTCGGAAGACAAATATAATTGTGGATGTCCAAGTGAGACCCAGAAAAAGCAAACTGTTCAGGCTGTAATGACAGCAGCTGGAGAGGACGTACATATATTTCAGTTCATGAAATAAGTGCAACTCGTGTAATTTCATATCGCACAGTCACAGATCCTACAGTACGATCTTCAGATGAGGAAAGTGACTGGCAGATGGATACCTTATCTTTACACAGAGCAGGAAAAAAAACCCTGCTTAAAATGTTTGAGCCAGAGGGCCCGAAAAGATTACGTAATGAAAATGTGGATCATCTCTCATGGCATCTCAAACAGATGGTCCAAACAAATGTGGATGGGCGTATTATCCGTATATGACAAAAGATCACTTTAATTGAGATCTGGTTTTCAGAGCCATTATATTTCTCCATTTTCTTCAGCTCCCAGGGCTCTGTAGTGGTCAATATTTTGCGTGAAAAGTTTACTCTTAGTCCTACACATTTTATAGAAAGTACTTTGCACATAGTTATGAAGTCAATCCATAAGCAAAGTCAGAATGTGGGTTCCAGCAAAATGCTTCCTTGTGTATGACAGCGCAAGCGCCTGGAAAGCCAAGATCACTCTGACTATCTACAAAGCAATCATTTCAAATTCTGTCTCATCTGCCCAACAGTCCTAACTTTGCCTGATGAGACTTTTGGCTGTTTCCCCTTCTAAAGCAAAATCTGGCAGGTACAATTTTTTTCAAAATTCAGGACCTGGGAAATGCAGTGAAATCACAGCAAGAGAAAGGAGGAGAGTACTCTGAAGGACCAAAATTTCATATATATGCTGGATTACGTAATGAAAATGTGGAAGACAAATATAATTGTGGATGTCCAAGTGAGACCCAGAAAAAGCAAACTGTTCAGGCTGTAATGACAGCAGCTGGAGAGGACGTACATATATTTCAGTTCATGATTACGTAATGAAAATGTGCACGTGTGCATTCTGTTCTCTTGACATTTCTCCTCCTTCCCGTACCACGCGCACAGTGACTCGACGCAATCTCAAATCTATCGACCTCTCCACATTTTCATCTCCACGTCTCCTTTCTGAAAAGTCACATAACCTTGCCGATGAATTCTATACTACTCTCCACCATCTTCTGGACACTCATGCTCCAGCCACAACCCGTCTTTTACCTGACCGCCCCCCTACCCCCTGGCTCACTCATGAGATTGCCTGTGCAAAACGTGCCCGCCGCAGAGCAGAGCGCCGCTGGCGCAAATCCAAACTCACTGTACACAGGCAACTTTTCCAAGCCTCTAAAACAAAAGTATCCACCCTCATTGCATCTGCAAAAACAAGCTATTTCCAAACCAAAATCCTGAATGCCTCTTCTTCAAAAGAACTCTTTACAACCATGAATCATCTCCTTGGCACACGAAAAGACTTACCTCTCCCAACAAAACATACAAATGAAGAACTTCCATCTGTATTCTCTAAGTATTTCACCACCAAAATACAAACTCTTCGTGACAGGCTTGACAGGACACCCTGTCAACCATGCCCACCTGACCCTTCCTTCTCTGGCACACCTCTCACTACTTTTACCCCAGTCTCACAAGAAGAAATTTTCAACACAATCAGATCCATGTCGTTCAAAACCTGCGAACTGGATCCTCTTCCAGGTTCTCTCTACTCCGATTGTCTCCCTACTCTCCTCCCATTCATCACTGACATCATCAACACTTCTTTTCAAACTGGAACTGTCCCAGATTCTTTCAAGTCTGCTATTGTTCACCCTCTCCTCAAGAAACACAATTTAGACCCAAATGAACTGAAAAATTACAGGCCTATCTCTAACCTCTCTTTCTTGTCAAAACTCCTTGAAAAAGTCGTCCTCAACCAGCTGAACTCTCACCTGTCTGCCAACAATCTCCTCAATCCTTTCCAGTCAGCCTACCGCCAGTGCCATAGCACTGAAACTGCCCTACTACACATTTTCAACAATCTCCTTGCAACTGATACTGGCAAAGTCTCTCTCCTCACACTCCTTGATCTGTCTGCAGCTTTCGATACCATTGACCATGGTATTCTCCTTTCTAGACTTCATCATACTTTTGGCATCTCTGACATTGCTCTCTCCTTTTTCACTTCGTATTTATCAAACAGAAAACAAACTGTTCTCATCAATGGCACTTACTCTCAACCTGCATACCTGACCTGTGGTGTTCCACAAGGATCTGTCCTTGGCCCTGTTCTTTTCACTCTTTATACCTCCCCCCTGTCCACCATCATCAACTCCCACTCTATAAAACACCACTTCTATGCTGATGACACCCAACTTCAAGATAGTGACTCACCTGATAATATACAGCGCCTGTTGACTCGCACCACTGAGTGTTACTCGGACATTAAGAACTGGATGACACACAATAGACTTCAGCTTAATGACGACAAGACAGAAGCTATCCTCATTGGCACCCGTCAGAAACTTTCCCAGCTGCCTCCTCTTTCTCTCCCATTATGTAACACATCAGTCCCAATTTCTGATTCAGCTAAAAACCTTGGTGTCTGCATTGACTCTACCCTGTCCATGAACAACTTTGTTTCTCAAACTGCCAGATCTTGCTACTATCATCTCCATCGTATAAGCCTGATCAGGAAGTATCTCTCTGTCGAAACAACTGCAAAACTCGTTCTCTCCTTCATAATGTCTCGCATTGACTATTGCAATTCACTCCTGTCTGGTCTTCCTGCCTCCACCATTCACATCCTACAGCGCATTCAAAACAATGCTGTACGCCTTGTACTCAAAAAGAAAAAAGCTGACCACATATCTCCTCTCCTGGCACAACTTCACTGGCTCCCTGTATCAAAGCGCATACAGTACAAACTAGACACCATGTGCTACAAAAGCCTCAATAACGCAGCCCCTGATTACCTGTCAAGCCTACTTGAGATCTATGTTCCCTCACGTACCCTCCGCTCTGCCTCCGATCCTCTGACTTTTCGCTTTCCACGCACTAAGCTCAATATCTATGGTCCACGAGCCTTCTCTGTTTCTGGTCCACTCTCCTGGAACAAACTTCCTCTCTCAGTCCGTCAGCAACCTACTTTTGCCTCCTTCAAGTCCGCTCTCAAAACTCACCTTTTCTCCTCTGCATAAAATCCTAACCTCACTCAACCCCCCTCTGCAGCCTGTCTCCGCTCGGAGGGGAATCACTTTGTTTTAGTATAAAATTGTATATGATGTGCTCTCTGTGGTTTTCCATTGGTTTTATTCTTGCTTTTATTGCTTTTATTCTTTTCTCCCCATTTGTGGCCATGCATGTGTGTGTGTGTGTGTGTGTGTGTGTGTGTGTGTGTGTGTGTGTGTGTGTGTGTGTGTGTGTGTGTGCGCGTGCGTGCGTGCGTGCGTGCGTGCGTGCGTGCGTGCGTGCGTGCGTGCGTGCGTGCGTGCGTGCGTGTGTGCGTGTGTGTCTTTTCGGCGCTTGGATTTGATTTTGTCGAGATTTGCGCTATATAAATACTGTAATTATTATGTATGCATGTGCATACGTATGTATGTATGTATGTATGTATACGCTTAGATTTATGTATGTATGTATGTATGCATGTATACGCTCAGCTTAGATTTATGTATGTAAGTATGCAAGCATGTATATATGCATGTATACGCTCATATGTATGTAGGTATGTATGCATGTATACACTCAGCGCTTAGATTTGATTTTGTCAAGATTTTGCGCCATATAAATAAAATATATTATTATTATTATTATTTCAAATTTTTGTTTTAAGTGACAAGACTTCTAGATCAGCCCTTCTATTTCAGTCATGACAGGATTACTTACTTTTCTTGCTTTTAATCATTATTATGTCTCAGTGTTGTAAACAACATCATCACTCATGTTGCTGTAATACAAAACTAAGTAGGCCTATAACACTGATGGCCATAAAATCACCGATTCTGTTCCTTGACATTTTCACCTGAACAGTCCGCTCCTGCCACACCCATTAGAAGTATACATTAACAGAATCATTATTCAAAATGTCACACTACAAGAAACCTGAATCTTTACATTTAACTCTGGCGTCTGAAACTAGATGTCTGGTTACATTTTATGGGATCTGCACTGTGTTCCTGTTCCTGATCCTGAGCAATGCTGTCATCTTTTAATAAATCATATGGACATGTAACATGTTTTCTCCTGTAGATGTTGCTTTTTCCTGTATATGAATAAACATTTGTTTTCAGTTATGTAAGTGAGTGTGTTTGTGTTTCCATCTGTGTGTGTGTGTGTGTGTTTTTTTTTGTGTGAGCAAGTGTGCATATGTGGTGCATGCATGTGTGTGTGTATGCGTCTGTGTGTGTGTCTGTGTGTGTATATGTATGCGTGTGCATGTGCGTGCATGTGTGTGTGTGCACGTGTGCATTCAAACACATGTTCATATGTGTGCTTATTTGTTTCAGTGGTGCAAGAAGGGTCTAAAGGGATGGTGTACAAGCAAAACTGATACTAACATGTTGTGTTGGAAAGATGGTGGCATGGTTCAGAGACGGCACTTATTTAAGGACATATTAACTGTGGTGGCTGTGAGTAATGCCCGCAATACTTGTGATCTTAATCATGGAATGAGTGAGTGAATCATGCTCCACGTCCAAGCATGTGTGGTAGGATGGGATACTGAAGGTATGTGTACTGTGTCTGACTGGCTTGTTTTCTAAATCAATTGTACTGCCTGCATTCAAACAAATAAAAACCAGAAAAACACAAAAACAGAAATCACAGTGCGTAGTTAATACAACAAAACTAGGAATAGGGGAGACAAATACAATGTCTTGACGGAAGTGAAATGAATAAAGAATAAAATTCATCTTACTTCCCCCAAGAATATATTTGCCTCCCTTCTTCCCAATTCTTACTATTAGATTTACTCATAAACACCTCATCTTTCATACTATATCAGTCATTTTCTTCTACTGGATGAAGCAGCAGTGAAGTTTAGCTCCATTTCTCTTATGTTCTTTGTTGTCTTACATTTATGCTTGACAAAGACCAGTTGGCTGAAAATTTGCACTTGCTTTGTCTCATTGTGTTAAACATATGGTCTGATTCTGTTTTCATGTTTTTCTGGTTCATACATGTGGTTGAATGAATGCGAAAATATGAACAGGAGAAGAAAAGCTAATGTGGATTGTGCCTTGAGCAACAAATCCAGTCCAACCTTGGAAAAAGGATGAAAAAACATCTTAATCCAACAGCCGAGGGAGATGTTAAATACCTGTTCTGATTCTATTTTTGTGTTTTTCTAGAACTTTTTCCAAATCCTACTGACTGGATTGAGTTTCCGGGAACTATGCTGTGCATTTGCAATTTTAAATACTACTTTTAACACAAACATAACGGAAATCCACTGAATCAGGTAAGATGAATTAAATCAGTCAGTCAGTCACTCTACATCATCACTCCCTGGAATGCTGGCTGCCTGCACTGCTCTCCATCTCTTTATCCCCCACATCTTGTCTTTCCTCAACCAAGCTGAAAATCTCTGGACCGTTACGACCTGTCCACTCCATGATGTTTGGTACGTAATCTGTTCGTGGTCTTCCCCTTCCTCTTTTGCTGTCAACTTTTTCCTGAATGACATCTTTCATGAGTGCATTTTTTCTTTCAGCACACATGTCCAAAAAAGGTCATTTTCTTTTAAGGATGACCTGTAAAAGTTTTCACTCGGTTTTCAGTTCACCGAGTATGCTCTTGGCAATTCTCTTTGTCTTTCCAGCTCATTCTGAAGAGATGTCTATAGAACCACATCTCAGCTGAATCACACATACGTAAAAAGAGGCATGTTGCATAGATGCATAGATCTGAAAGAAGTATGACAGATCCTGCAAGTGAAGTCAGGGTAGCAGCACTGCATAGGGGGTTGTTTTTTTCTTTCTTTCTACTTTTCAAGATGGCCCATTAGCACAGTTGATTTGAACATCATACTAATAATGTGGAAGTCACGGGCTCAACCCATGGACCATACAGGATTAGGGTCTTTTTTTTATCATGGGCTCTGTTGATAGAGTTTAGGATTCAAGATCTCCAGTCTCAAATTAATCTCAGCTTGCTACATCAATTTTGGCCTGTTTATTGCCCATCTGAATTGGTTTATTAAAATGCCTTTTTTGACTGTGACTTTTATTGCCATACAGGTTTGATTTTAGGACATGCAAAGAAAAAGTGTTCAATGTAGTCCTTATCTTCGGATTTACTTCAAGTTTTGCTATAATTTCCATACAGGTCTGACATTAGGACATGCAAAGAAAAAGCGTTCACTGTAATCCTTATCTGCAGATTTACTGCAAGTTTTGCTATATTTTAGATCCATTTCTTCAGTAGCATATTTGTGGGGCATATGCTGTAGAGTATTTTCCATTGTAAGACTTTCAGTCATGTTTTTGTATTTCATGTGTATACTGATGACCAGTGGTCACTGTCTATTATTATTCAGTTTTCGTAACCAAAAGTTGAGGCATGTGGCTGTGTATCCAGGGTTAGAATCTGGACACGCACACGCCTCAAGAATTACTATAGTTATCAATTACTATACAATATGATGACACAATCATAATGAGAGCCCAAAGACTCATGACTGGTAAATTATAAACAATTTAAACTGATCTGTAATATTTGATCAAGTCTGTCAAGCACCTATTCAATTCAATGCCCGACATACCTATGTAAACAATGGCTAAGAGTTCATCAATCAAGCATAACACATCTCCCACTTCAACTGCTATCACTGTCAATATCTGACAACTACTTCTTTTTTCACCACCTTCATATCTGGAGGTAAAATATGGCCACAATGGACGAGTGTCATTTTCATCTGATCAAGATGACCCGACCATATAGATAGTTACATTACACTGCATGTTACCATGGTTTGTAAGAATATGCCACACTTCAGACTAAAAACATATGATTGTAAAACTCTGCTCACCATGGTGCCTGACTGGGACTGCTGAACCACCGCCACTATCCACTGATTCTGAAACAAAATAACAACCACCCATCAAGCGCTGCGTTTCAAGATACAACTTAACTGCTATCACTGAAGACTATATGAGTAAAAACATTCACTATCACATCAATTCATTAGTAATGTCTTTGAAGGTATAGAAAAAATCATTAACCACCAACATCAATTAATTATAAACAAGTACCACCCTAATTTACTATCAAGTCATGTTCTTTACAGCTCCACTCACTGTTACGGGCCCTATCAGGACTACCCAAAGCTACTGTATATCATTCATAAAATGTCTGGAAAATAAACATCCATTCTTAAAGTTAAACACAAAGAGACAGAGGGATGGAGGGGGAGAGAGAGAGAGGAGAGAGAGAGAGAGCAAACACACACACACACACACACACACACACACACACATACACAGAGTATGTATACACACACACACACACACACATTCAAATTAAGGACTAATGGCATTCTAACCATTCCTGTTGTGACAAATTTATATTCAAT
Source organism: Monoplex corrugatus (assembly GCA_030674185.1). NCBI lineage: Eukaryota > Metazoa > Mollusca > Gastropoda > Littorinimorpha > Ranellidae > Monoplex > Monoplex corrugatus. The sequence continues at coordinate 34,445,073 of CM060308.1, forward strand.
AAAATTACATGCTTATAACTGAACACACTTTATTTGAACAAGTCTATCAGATGTAAAATATTATTTTCTGCACTAAGTTTATCTGAGGAAAGTATTTGCGCATCATGTATTATTTTTCAGTTTCTTACTCTGGAATACCATAAGCCAAGCTTTGAAGACCATGCAATCAATATAATACTTTTTCAAATACAGTAACCTATTTTGGTTACAAAAACATACTTTTAAGTTTTAAGATAATACAAATAAATTTACATAAAACACAAAACACTGAAGAATTGTTCTCAGGACCTGTATAACTTAACAAAACAAAAGTAGACAAATGTAACAAAACAGAGGTCAAGTGATAAAAATAATCACACAGATACAGCCAATCATGGTTTTTTTTTAGTTTTCGGCACATTTAAACAAAAATGGAGAAGGGGGATATTGCCTGATATCAGGAGTTTCACATTTTCAACAAATCTTTCTTCTAAGACAATGAAGAAGTTGTTTGATGTTTGTAGTTTCAGACAAAAATTTTATGTACACCATACTAAGCCTATCTAGCCATTGATTTTCTCACAAGTTTTTGCCATCAGTATTATCTTCAGTTCAGAGCTATGTTATATTTAAAGAAAAATATTCATATCATTGTCAACTTCACGAGGGAATGAGCGATCTAAAATCATATGTTCAACCGCCACATATTGAATAATCCATTCCATGCGTCCTACTGCAACGCAAACAGCCAAACATTATCTCTTACTTTGTCCAGATTTCTGTAATGCCCATGCAGAGCTCTGTAAATCCTCCCTCAATCCAACTGCTACTGGTGTTGCAATCTTACTGACAGGCAGTGCAGAATCACAAAATCAAATGAACAAACACATTCAAAACTGTCCATGACTATATTTCAAAATCAAATTAACAACAGCCCCAAACCAGAATATATCACGTGCATGACATCAACATCAACATCATGCTTGATTCAATAAACAGGCCACTGATTAAATGGGTCACTAAATAATGAACAATTCATTAAAACTGTAATCTACAAAGCCAGAATTCATTATCAAATTTCATCTGCCTCTGATCAGTTTCATGTGATACAGATTGATCGTTCTCTCTCTATTCCTCATTCTTGATTTACGAATTTTCATACACTGTTCACCATTTAAAGTATGGATCTGCGTATAGCCACATGGTTTATCAACCATCAGGCAAAATGTGTTTGTATACTGTGTACGAGCATACTGTATAACTTTTCTGAGTTTGTTTGTGGTTTGTACAATTTGCTTAAACAAAACAAAATTAATACAAAATATATAATGCAAAATCAAAGACAACAATCCACAAGTCTGAAATAATGGTATCATAAAACTGATCTACCTCTGTGTGAAAAGTACACTTGCATTACAACAGAGTTCATGACAATGGCCAGATGCAAGTTATGTATAAATGGGTATTTATAAGCAGCTGTAGTAGTGCTTGTACATAGATCTGGGAAATTATGCCAAAGGTCTCAATACAGTAGTGTCCATCTACAACAAACCTACCTAGGACAAATTTCACGCAATAACATACTCTTTTATTTTCCCTGGCAAATTTTATTTTCCCTGCCGAATTCCTTCTCTTTCTCTCTTGTAAAATGCAGATTGCAATTAACAAAACTACTACTGCATATGACGAATTCCTCTTTGTACAAATGAGGTGTTGATTCCCAAAGGCCAAGCTTGCTATGCATAATCTTGCCCTTCAACAAACAAGTACTCAAAAATGGAGCAACTGCTCATGTATAACACAGAAATCATCATACTGTGCTAGATTTCTTCAAGCATTATTGAGATCTGATCTAACAATGTCAGCCACTTTCAATACAACTTGTTACAACAATACAAGTGACATAAGACCAGCAGTGATGTGTGCATGACATATACGCATGTGTGTATGTATGCATGTATGCACATCTGTGTATGCATTTCTTTTTGGATATTTCAATGACTTGAGTTCATGAATGTCATAATGATGACATATGAAATAAGAAATATCATGAATAATGTCAGAACGTGACCAGCAAGGCAACAATCAGCACTGTGTAATGTCACTGATTTTTCTTTCTTGATACAACAAACTACTGCTATAATGAACATGTCTCTGTCTCCCCTCAATTTCATTGTAGGCAGATTCCACTGTTGATCACCATGTGAAAAAGGTTCTGATATAAATTATAATCATGTGGGGTTTTTTTTTCAGCATTTGATTAAAGTATTCTTCAGTCTTTTGAACAGATACACACGAACACACACACACACACACACACACACACACACACACACACACACATACACACAGGTGTACACACACACACCACACAACACACACACACACACACACACACACACACACACATAACACACACACATACACACAGTGTACACACACAACACACACACACATTACACACACACACACACACACACACACACACACACACACACACACACACACACACACACACACGCACACACACACACGCACGCACGCACACACACCATACACACAAGCATACATACACACTTTGTTCACTCAACTTGTTGCACTGACATCAATTACGATAATTATGATTAACACAATCAGCCCAACAAGGCTTACACAGCCTGGACTGCCTTCCCACATTGGCTGTTTTTTGGGAAGGGCGCTTAAGTATACAACTATACTTCTGAGAACTTGTAACAACTATAACAGGAACTTTCACTTACTTAATACAGATTGGCAGTTTTATACCTAGAATGAATTTCAATAACTTGGATATAATACTTTTTTTAATAGATCTATAAATAATGAAGTGTGATAGTTTCAACATAGCATTAAAATCTAGTCAAGACAGATGATCCACCCCAAATCTCAAAGTCAGTCATATTGGGGAACCACTTGTTCCTCTTTCAATCAGATTCACTCCAAATGTTCATAATTCTGTCATCACTTTTTGGCTAAAAATCACTGAGACACCAAACATTTATCAGAGCGCTAGCTTTGTAGTTAGTAGTGAACCAAAGTCTGTTGGCCGTCTTGTTGAAAAAAACAATGCATAAAACTGGTTGATAGTTACTCAAAAAGAATAGGCTTATAAATAATGAAGTGTGATAGTTTCAACATAGCATTAAAATCTAGTCAAGATAGATGATCCACCCCGATTCTTAAGTTAAAATCAGTCATATTGGGAAACCATATTCGTCTTTCAATCAGATTCACTCTAAATTTTTATAATTCTGTCGTCACTTTTTGGCTAAAAATCACTGTCTGAGACACCAAACATTTATCAGAGCACTAGCTTTGTAGTTAGTAGTGAACAAAAGTCTGTTGGCTATCTTGTTGAAAAAAAAAAGAATGCATAGAACTAGTTGATAGTTACTCAAAAAGAGTTTGTAGTGAGTCATTGTCTGTTGGCCATGACTGTTGAGAAAAGAATGGAAAAAAAAGAAGAAAAAAAAAGTTGACAGTCACTCAAAAAGTGTGTGTAGTGAACCATTGCCTGTTGGCCATGAATGTTGAAAAAAGAATGCATAAAACTGGCTGACACTTACTCAAAAAGTGTTCTTTCTTACTCAGAAGATGAATACGAACTTGACGAAGTTAACAAGAATTATGTCCCCTTTAAAACTGATTACTTGTGTCACTTGAACACATACAGGTGAATGAACCAGCAAAGCAGAACATGATACAAACAGATGACAGAAAGCAAAAGAGCAAGCCAAAAACAGAGTGACAGAAAGCAAAAGAGCAAGCCAGAAACAAGAGTGACAGAAAAGACAAATTTCCAGCAAAGAATTCCCAGATGGTAGGGATACTACTTATAATGAAAGAGCCCCTGGCATTCCTTGAGGAGTGATCTGGTGTTTTAATTTTCAATTTCTATTAACACTTAATACTGACAATGATATGTTTACAGAGTTCACATCTCTAATAACACTGACGCTAAAAAGTTCAGCATAATGCAAAATTTCAACTGCTATTTATACATGTATATATAACATACAGTCACACAAAAAATGAAACTGAAAAATATCCTAAAGTGGACACAAACAGCTTCAGTTTCTGTTTAAGTTTCTCAAGATAACTTCTCTGCACTCAGAATATGTGCACAGATGCCGCTGATGTCATGTGATGGAAAAGATCCCAAAATGATCATGGCATAAGTCTTAAGCTATGAATGTAAGCCCTATGGGTCAGCATATCTTGAGCTCACACCTTGCATAAGGGTTTTACACCTTATATTTGTACAGGTATGTCACCGGAACAATCTAGGCTACATTGTAATATCTGCACTGCTTACAAATTAACAAACAAAATAACAACTACAATAAAACCGGATGAAAACACAATCAGCCACCCAGTACAAACTTGTCTCACCAATATCCCACCTAAACACATCACACTTCACAGACATGATCACTCCCCTCTTCCCCTTCTGGCCTCTGACCCCCCCCCCCCCCCCCCCCAGTCAACACAACACACAGCCCTAACCACCAAGATTAAATTAATGTCTCCATTACCTCCCGTAATCAACCCTAAATGCCCTCAAACAAAAGCAAACAAATAAACTACACACACACACACACACACACACACACACACACACACACACACACACACACACACACACTTGTAAGCATGTGCACTCACACATCAGTCCACCAAAATACACAAAGAATCAAGCGAGAAAACAAAACAAAGCATAAAGCAAAACAAAACAAATCAGGAAAAACAACACACACACACTCACACACATGTATACATACACACACACACACACACACACACACACACACACATACACAAATCACTATTACCAATTTAAAAATATGAAAAAAAAACAAAAAACCATTATGACAATCTTCACCATTCCTCCAACTGTCTTTTCCATTTCTTTAAATTACTAATCATCACAGTCTGTTCTTGTAAGCACACACACACACACACACACACACACACACACACACACACACACACACACACACATCTTTACCCAATGTCATACATTCATGAATAGGCTACATGTTATTTGCACACACTGAAACACACACATGCATGCATCAACCCAACCTGCCCCCATGCACAAAAAGGAGGAGGGAAGGGGATGGTGGAAATTATCTAGACATAATGTGATCTAGGATGTGGAGGTAGGGAACGATCTAGACATAATATGACCGATCATAACACTTGAAAATGTCCAAGAAACCATGAATCATGTGTACATGGTGATAGCATTCCAAATAAAATGAAAATGGGCTCTTACCTTCTGATGTTGATCCATTCAGTTCAATGACAATGTGCACCTTGCCATTTGGTTCCAAGTCAACCTGTAACATGTGACAATTCACATGGGCTAGGCCTAGGCTAACCTGTGTAAATATTGTAAACACACCCACCTCCATGGCACCTTTCGGCACCAGATGATAATTTCACTGTGTACTTACATCAACTATTCTCCCAAAACATCTAAAACAAAGACATATATATACAAAAGATAAGCCTAATAAAACAAACATACGCCAAGAAAAGGCGAGTTAGACATCTATAGATCACTTGAAAATTAGACGGACTGGCATCGACAAATAGGGCGCCTTCTGACTAGTCAATGATTTCAGAATGAAATAGGTCCCAGCAGATAATCAATCAGTAAATTCATTGACACATTCCTGCAACTTCAATCGTTAATCAATCAATGCCACTGAAATAAATCCACAGAAAAATTCATACGCACCCAGAGATCAGCTTTATCCTTCAAATCGTCAAAAGAAATGGTGCAGATGGCAACAAATTCGTCTGGTGGAATGGTGGAGTCATGGAACACTGTCAAATTAACATTTTGTCCGTTGTGAACTTCTGATGTAAAATCTTCATTCCAAACGGGTTTTGTGGTCTTTGGTTTGGTCGTTGACCTGGCCACGAATACCTCATCGATGTCGATGTTTATGTAGGGGTCTAGAATTGGTGCTGCTTTGCTTGGACCCATCGGCACAAACCGAGTCGAGAAGTCGGTAGGCTTTAGATCCACTGCTTCGCATATCTTCAGCTTTATAGACCCGTTGAAATACACCATTTTCTCCTCCAGTCGCTGCGCAATCAACACAGACAAATGGCTAAGGGTCAAGGCTAACCGTATCCGAACGTTCCGAAGACATTTAGAATCTCAACCATCCGTGAAGACAAGCACAAATACAACAAGAATACACAATGTATTAAAAAAATGTCACGGAAGTTGTAATGTGAATAATCTGCAAGCCTGTTAGAAATGCGTAAATGCTGCGCATGCGCATAAGTTAGCAGGTTTTTACCTCCGACCTCTTTGGCATCAGTCACATGTTTGTGTTCATCAGAAGTTGTCTTGAGAACAAAAAGTTATGTCACTACCGTGTCGTATTAGACTCTTGTGTTTGTCTCTCGTAACACTGGCATTGCATATGCGCTGTGTGGGTCAAGATCAAAACTCGCACATAAATATCCTCATTGAAACAATCTGCTCTCGTTAAAGTCTCCACGTTTCTTACAAGAGTGGGCTAATAGCTTTGAGTTTCCAAGTTTCATAACCGATCATCCTGTTTCCTTTGAAGTTCCTCCAGTATCTTTTTGCTCTTTTACTCCCGCACCCTGTCTGCCAGCTGCAAAATAATTAACCCTTTCATTCCCTCACCCTTTCCACCAGCTCCCTGTATGAAGCTGGTGGAAAGGGCCGTGAGCAGTGAAAGGTTAATTTTTTTGGTTTTGTTTTGTTACCATGGTTGACAATGCAGGAAACTGATGGATAGGGCGAGGAAGTCACAGGGTTAACCATGACATTCATTCACATCTACCTTTCTGCTCTTCTTGAAGAAAAGTTCCCTCTTCAGTTTCTCTAGCTGTTTATTTATGTTTGTGTGTGTGTTTCTTTCTTTCTTTGAATAAGTTCTGTTTTTCTCAATCTTCCCTCCTTCGACAGTCCTTCGCTCAACCTCCCTCTCTTACTGTCTGTATGTCATAGTGTCAATATATCCCCTTTTCCCGTCCCTAATATCGTTACTATATGTCCTCTACCCCCAACTCAATGTCACTGTGTCGGTATGTCTTTCTTCTATCCTCCATGTCACTGTGTCTATATGTCTTTCTTCTATCCTCCATGTCACTGTGTCTATATGTCTTTCTTCTATCCTCAATGTCACTGTGTCTATATGTCTTTCTTCTATCCTCCATGTCACTGTGTCTATATGTCTTTCTTCTTCCTCATGTCACTGTGTCTATATGTCTTTCTTCTCTCCTCAATGTCACTGTGTCTATATTCTTTCTTCTCTCCTCAATGTCACTGTGTCTGTATGTCTTTCTTCTATCCTCCATGTCACTGTGTCTGTATGTCTTTCTTCTCTCCTCATGTCACTGTCTATATGTCTTTCTTCTATCCTCAATGTCACTGTGTCTATATGTCTTTCTTCTTCTCATGTCACTGTGTCTATATGTCTTTCTTCTATCTCGATGTCACTGTGTCTATATGTCTTTCTTCTTCCTCAATGTCACTGTGTCTATATGTCTTTCTTCTATCTCGATGTCACTGTGTCTATGTCTTTCTTCTATCCTCATGTCACTGTGTCTATATGTCTTTCTTCTTTCTCAATGTCACTGTGTCTATATGTCTTTCTTCTGTTCTCAATGTCACTGTTGTCCTATATGTCGTTCTTCTGTTTCTCGATGTCACTGTGTCTGTAGGCCTATGTCTTTCTTCTGTCCCAGTGTCACTGTCTATATGTCTTTCTTCTATCCTCACTGTCACTGTGTCTATATGTTTTTCTTCATCCTCAGTGTCACTGTTGTCTATATGTCTTTTTTCTATCGTCAATGTCACTGTGTCTATATGTCTTTTTTCTATTCTCAATGTCACGTGTCTATATGTCTTTTTCTTTCTATGTCTCAATGTCACCTGTTTCTATAGCCTATTGTCTTTTCTTCTCTCCTCAATGTCACTGTGTCTATGTGTTGTCTTTCTTCTCTCCTCAATGTCACTGTGTCTATATATCTTTCTTCTCTCCTCAATGTCATTGTGTCTATATGTCTTTCTTCTATCCTCCATGTCACTGTGTCTATATGTCTTTCTTCTCTCCTCAATGTCACTGTGTCTATATATCTTTCTTCTCTCCTCAATGTCACTGTGTCTATATGTCTTTCTTCTATCCTCCATGTCACTGTGTCTGTATGTCTTTCTTCTCTCCTCATTGTCACTGTCTATATGTCTTTCTTCTATCCTCAATGTCACTGTGTCTATATGTCTTTCTTCTATCCTCCATGTCACTGTGTCTGTATGTCTTTCTTCTCTCCTCATTGTCACTGTCTATATGTCTTTCTTCTATCCTCAATGTCACTGTGTCTATATGTCTTTCTTCTATTCTCGATGTCACTGTGTCTATATGTCTTTCTTCTATTCTCGATGTCACTGTGTCTATATGTCTTTCTTCTGTTCTCGATGTCACTGTGTCTATATGTCCTATCCCCAACCCTAAATATCACTGTGTCTATATGTCCTATCCCCAATCCTCAATGTTAATGTGTTTATATGTCCTATTCCCAACCTTCAATGTCATTGTATCTACATGTCCTATCCCCTACTCTCAATGCCACTGTGTTTATATATCCCCTCTCTTACCCTCAGTGTCAATGTGTCTTTATGTCCTATCCCCTATCCCAATATCACTGTGTCTTTATGCCCCCCCCCCCCCCAATCCACTAAATGTCACCCCTCCAATCCTAAATGTCACCATGTGACTGTATGTCCCTTCCCCCCATCCTCAGTGTCACTGTGTCTGTGTCTTTCTCCCCCATCCTCAATGTCACTGTGACTGTATGTCCCTTCCCCCCATCCTCAATGTCACTGTGACTGTATGTCCTTTCCCCTCGTCCTCAATGTCACTGTGTATGTCCTTTCCCCCTATCCTCAATATCACTGTGTCTGTATGTCCCTTCCCCCCATCCTCAATATCAGTGTGACTGTATGTCTTTTCCCCATCCTCAATGTCACTGTGTCTGTATGTCCCCCCCTCCATCCTCAATGTCTTCATGTCTGATGTCTTTTCTCATCCTCAATGTCAATGTGTCTGTATGTCCTTTCCCCATCCTCAATGTCACTGTGTCTGTATGTCCTTTCCCTATCCTCAATGTCACTGTGTCTGTATGTCCTTCCCCCATCCTCAATGTCACTGTGTCTGTATGTCCTTCCCCCATCCTCAATGTCACCGTGTCTGTATGTCCTTCCCCCATCATCAATGTCACCGTGTCTGTATGTCCTTCCCCCATCCTCAATGTCGCTGTGTCTGTATGTCCTTCCCCCATCCTCAATGTCACCATGTCTGTATGTCCTTCCCCTCGTCCTCAATGTCACTGTGTCTGTATGTCCCTTCCCCCCACCCTCAATGTCACTGTGTCTGTATGTCCCTTCCCTCCTATCCTCAATGTCACTGTGTCTGTATGTCCTTCCCCTCGTCCTCAATGTCACTGTGTCTGTATGTCCTTCCCCTCATCCTCAATGTCACTGTGTCTGTATGTCCCTTCCCTTGTCCACAATGTCAGTGTGTCTGTATGTCATTTTCCCCAGCCTCAATGTCACAGTGTCTGAATGTCCTTTCTCCTGTTCTCAATGTCACTGTGTCTGTATGTCCTTTTCCCTGTTCTCAATGTCACCGTGTCTGTATGTCCCTTCCCCCATATCCTCAAGGTTAATGTGACTGTATGTCCCTTCGCCCCATCCTAAATGTCACTGTCTGTATGCCGTTCCCCCCCCCCCCTCCTCAATGTCATTGCGACTGTATGTCCCTTCCCCCCCTCCTCAATGTCAGTGTGTATGTCCCTTCCCCTCGTCCTCAATGTCACTGTGTCTGTATGTCCTTTCCCCCATCCTCAATGTCACTGTGTCTGTATGTCCTCCCCTCCATTCTCAATGTGACTGTGTCTGTATGTCCTATCCCCTACCCCAATATCACTATGTCTTTATGCCCCTCCCCCCAATCCTAAATGTCACCCCCCAATCCTAAATGTAACCATGTGACTGTATGTCCCTTCCCCCCATCCTCAATGTCACTGTGTCTGTATGTCCTTTCCCCATCCTCAATGTCGCTGTGTCTGTATGTCCTTTCCCCCACCCTCAATGTCGCTGTGTCTGTATGTCCTTTCCCCCATCCTCAATGTCGCTATGTCTGTATGTCCTTTCCCATCCTCAATGTCACTGTGCCTGTATGTCCTTTCCCCATCCTCAATGTCACTGTGTCTGTATGTCCTTTCCCCCATCCTCAATGTCACTGTGTCTGTATGTCCTTTCCCCCATCCTCAATGTCGCTGTGTCTGTATGTCCTTTCCCCCATCCTCAATGTCGCTATGTCTGTATGTCCTTTCCCCATCCTCAATGTCACTGTGCCTGTATGTCCTTTCCCCCATCCTCAATGTCACTGTGTCTGTATGTCCTTTCCCCCATCCTCAATGTCACTGTGTCTGTATGTCCTTTCCCCCATCCTCAATGTCACTGTGTCTGTATGTCCTTTCCCCCATCCTCAATGTCACTGTGTCTGTATGTCCTTCCCCCCATCCTCAATGTCACTGTGTCTGTATGTCCGTTTCCCCATCCTCAATGTCAATGTGTCTGTATGTCCTTTCCCCCATCCTCAATGTCACTGTGTCTGTATGTCCTTTCCCCCATCCTCAATGTCACTGTGTCTGTATGTCCTTTCCCCCATCCTCAATGTCACTGTGTCTGTATGTCCTTTCCCCCATCCTCAATGTCACTGTGTCTGTATGTCCCTTTTTTCCGTCCCCAAGGTTACGTGTTCTTTTCCCTCAGCGCTTAGATTTGATTTTATCAAGATTTTGCGCTATATAAATATTGTAATTATTATTACATTTCTCAGTGCCACTATGTCTGTATATCCCCACCCCAATATCACTGTCTATATATTCCCACCCCCAATGTCACAGTGTCCGTATGTCCCCCCCCCCCCCCCTAAATTTCACTATGTCTGTATGTCTTTTCCCCATCCTCAATGTCACTGTGTCTGTATGTCCTTTCTTTCCGTCCTCAAGGTTACAATGTGTTCTTTTCCCTCATCCCCAATGTCACTGTATGTCCCCTTCTCAGTGCCACTGTGTCTGTATATCCCCACCCCCAATGTCACTGTCTACATGTTGCCACCTCTGTCCCTAATGTCACTGTCTCTATATATCCCCTGCCTGCGTCTTGAATGTCACCGTGTCTACTACATACGTCCCCTTGAATCTTAATACTTATTGCTAAAGTGTATGTCTATGTGTTCCCTCCCGACATCCTTAATGTCACTGGTCTATTTGCCTGTTTCCTACATTCTTAATCATTGTATGCCCCCTCCCCTATCCTCAATGTCACAATGTCCCATCACTCAGTGTTATCTGTGTCTATATGCCCACTCCCTCGCACTGAGTGCCATTGTATGTATGTCCTTTCCCCGTAATCAATGTCACCATGTCTGTGTGTTCCCTCCCAACTCTACGTCACTTTGTCTATGTCCTATTCCATCCCAAATGTCAATATACCCCCTCCCTCACACTCAGCAACACTGTGTCTGTATGTCCCCTTCCCCACACTCGATGTCACTGTCTTTGTGTCCTCTCCCCTACACTGAGTGTCACTGCGTCAATGTCTCCTGCCCCCACCACTAATGGCAACGTGTCTCTATGTCTTCTCACCCCATCCTCAATGTCACTGCGTCTGTGTGTACCATCTCCCACCCTTTAATGTCACAGTCTATAAGTATCCTCTCCAACCCTATATGCCACTGTGTATATGTCCCCTCTCCCACCCTCCATGTCACTGTGTCTATATGTCCCCTTCGCCATCCTCAATATCAGTCTTTATGTCTCCTCTTCCACCCTCGGTGTCACACTGTCTGTATGTCCTCCCTGCTCCTCATTGTCACTAGTTGTCCCCTCTCCCACCCTCAATTCCACTGTGTATATGTCCCCTCTCCCACCCTCCATGTCACTGTGTCTACATGTCCCCTTCGCCATCCTCAATATCAGTCTTTGTCTCCTCTTCCACCCTCAATGTCACACTGTCTATATGTCATCCCTCCTCCTCATTGTCACTGTCTATTTGTCCCCTCTCCCACACTCAATTCCTCTGTCTCTATGTCCCCTCCTCAACATTATTGTCTGTATGTTCCCTCTCCCACCCTCAGTGTCACTGTGTCTGTGTCACTTCTCCTGTCCTCAACGTCACTGTGATTGCATGTCCCCTTTCTCACCCTCAATGTTACCGAGTCATTATGTCCTCTCTTATCGTCAATGTCACTGTGTCTATATGTCCCCTCCCCACCCTCAATGTCTCTATGTCCCCTCTCCTATCCTCAGCGTCTATGTCCCCTCTCCCGTCCACTGAATAGGGACATGTCCCCTTTCTCACCCTCAATGTTACCGAGTCATTATGTCCTCTCTTATCGTCAATGTCTGGTCTATATGTCCTCTCCCCACCCTCAATGTCCCCTCTCCTATCCTCAGCGTCTATGTCCCCTCTCCCGTCCACTGAACAGGGACATGTCCCCTTTCTCACCCTCAATGTTACCGAGCCATTATGTCCTCTCTTATCATCAATGTCTGGTCTATATGTCCTCTCCCCACCCTCAATGTCCCTATGTCCCCTCTCCTATCCTCAGCGTCTATGTCCCCTCTCCCGTCCACTGAATAGGGACATGTCCCCTTTCTCACCCTCAATGTTACCGAGTCATTATGTCCTCTCTTATCGTCAATGTCTGGTCTATATGTCCTCTCCCCACCCTCAATGTCCCTGTCTCCTCTTCTATCCTCAGCGTCACTGCGTCTATGTCCCCTCTCCCGTCCTCTGAGTAGGGATGTAGACACTCAGGACAATAACTTTGTGGGACGACACTGAAAGTTTGAGAGAGAGGGTGCATTTTGAACTACTAGTGGGAGAGTCTGTTATGGGAAGCATGTTGTTTTTGACTGCGAGGAAGACACCCTACAGAAGTTCCTCTGTCCTGCCAGAAGAACGTATAGTTCTCTAGCAGCATGCCATCAGCAGCAAGCTGGCTTCTTGCAGTGACACTATGCTGGAGTCTTTCTTCCTTAGCTCAGAGTTGATGAATGCTGTATTTTGCTGTTGTTGATCTGCTGGCTGTCTGAGAGGCCAGGGACATTGTTTTCTTTGGTTTGCTTGCTGTTTTGATAGTTGTCTACGTTTTGATCAATTCAATGCTCCAATAACACACTGAAGCAGATGGACTGCCACTGTGGCAGATCAGCACATCTTTGTCCAGTGGCTACCTGGATTAAAACCTTTTGACTACAGCACCTTGTCCACTAGCATCCTGCATTGTCAACCATGCTAGCAAAGCAAAAACTTAACCGTTTAATTCCCTCACCCTATCCACCAGCATCCTGCAAATAAAGGGTTAAGTTTTTGCAGTTGATGGATAGAATACGGGAATCAAAGGGTTAGAGTGTGCAAGAGCTGATCAGTGAGATGATCTCTCCCACCCTTGCAGGCAACTCATATAGCCTGTACCTTATGTCAATCCAGTTGGACTCTCCTGATTTAGGTAGGGTTTACTCCTCGGCCCTCTTAACTCCCAGATAACAATAACAAGCAACAATAATATAATGGTGATGATAACAACAGTAATGATAATGTCTGTATTTTCTAAGTGGATTAAAAGGATGATGCAGGCACATACACTCACAAACACATTAAGACTAATCATGTTTGAAGGATTTATTACTTAATGTGAAAAACGGGTATGATCAGATGAGATCCTCTCAACCAGTCTCCATTCTGTATTGTCACAGCGCTAAAATATACATCTGTACATTTTGGTACCATTTTTAATATATCTATAACCAAGTCAACTGGCACATGCCTCTCAATGTACACATGATTCTTTCATTCTGCACAGATAACAAACAGGCCAACTCCCATTTATTCAGGCAGCAAGGTAATAAACGAAACACAGACCAGAAGACACAGGACTCCTTTCCGTACTTTTTCCTCCAGTCTTTTTCCTGGGCACAGCTCTTTGGAGTCATAGGTTCAATTCACTAAGTGTACACATGGTGTTTCTGTTGTGAGTGGACCTTTTTCACTGTACAGAAATCAAAAACAGCAACTGTATACATAAATCAGATTTTAGACATACCTACCAATTCATTATGCACTCTCCATCTTTCTGCTGAAATGATTGAGAGTAGGAAACCCATCAGATTTCAGACATACCCAACAATTCATACATTCTCTCCCTCTTTCTGCTAAAATGATTGAGAGTAGGAAAGCCCAACACTAGGATTAGCATGAGGAAACAAAGAAACATACTCCTGCCTCATCCTGTTGACCCTTCACACCAATGTTTCTGTCACTTCTTGGGCCAAATCCACTTCTCTTTACATGGATTTACTTCAATGCTATTATGTAAACAGACCTAGAAAAAAAGTGATTTAAACCTGGACCAATTTCAAATAACTGTGTCCCCCCCCCCCCCCCCAATCTTGAATCTTAATTGTTATTGCTAAAGTGTGTAACACTGCACTTAAATTTCTATTTGTAGTTAACAAAAAGCCGTTCTACAAGCAACTCTGAGACCTGATGATGAGAACAAAAAAGTAAGTACTGATTAAAAGAAGGGAAAATGTGTTTGCAGACATGTCACTTCTCCGAAACAAATAGTGTACAATAGTATCAACACAAATATATGAGCAATAGGCATCCTCGTTCAATAGATTAAAAAAAAAAATCATAACCAGGTGTGTCATTTTGATTACAGCAGCAACCAACACGCAGTGACAATTTGGAAGATAAAATATTCTCTCTTAAAACCGACAACAATGAGCAAGTCCACGTACAATTCATTTCAACATCCACCAGAACAGATTCTTGGCACACAGTCACAGGAATGTCAAGAGTTTGTTTTAAATCATTTATTTCTTCCCTGTGAATGAAATTTGAAAGCATTTATAACCCAAACCGCTAACTGGTAGCCAAACAATGTGCAGTTCAATGTGCTGCATGCCATTACTGAGGCCACATGATGTTCTGCACCATATTGATGATACCTTACTAACTGTTACTCTTCAAATTAACAGTAACATTACACATACACTCATGGCTAATTGAAAGTTTCACTGTACACTTTCACTAAACATATCTCTATTCTAAACAACAATGTTTTAACCAGAGAAGTTCTGCAAACAAGCAAATGGACTGTTCCTAAGACCTGTTTGCTGCTGATTTGCCATGTGTGTAGTAGGGCTAAGCTAAAGATCAAGTGTAGTTTAGAGAAATAAGTCTTCTAATTACTCAAACAACAAACAGAATGACAACAAACCACAGGTTTCAACAGTAATAAAGGCTGTGTTTTACTTGCACTCATTCCCATCTTAAATATCTGTGGTGCACTCTATGTATGTATGCAAGGCTGTATTTCACTTACTAGTATTGGGAAATGAAACTAGTTGACTTCAGAGAAACATAAGGATTTTCCCCTCAAATCCCTGTTTAACTTGTGTTCTTACCAAATTAAAAAGTGCAACAAACCTGACCTGTTCAGCTTTCTGTCAATGGCTAAAATTCATGTAGCTTCCATGGCTCCCACGTGATTTACATTGACAAATCAGTGGTCCTTTCACTCACTGTGTACTGAACAGGTCCCACTGATCCTTATTTTTTTGTTTGTTTGCCCTTGCAGATATCCTTTGCTCTGACGGTTTGTTGAAATTTGTGCACCCTGACTAATGGAAGGACTAGGGCGAGTGATTCCATGAGGCCCAGGAAGATCTGCCTGACTGAAGCTTAGGGACAGCTCTGGAGAGGTGAGGCTAAGTTTGAGCTTCTGGAGCTTGCCTGAAGTCAGGAAGGCAATCATAGTAAAGATGTTGAACCCCATGTCCAGAATTCAAACAACTGCGAGGGCATGAGATAGCATTTCTGGGGTTTGTGCAAAAGCTCAAGTGAGTGCAGAGATCTAGGACTCTCTGGGTGTGAGCTTGGCCAGAATCAGCCAATCGTCCAGACAGAAGAAGAGATGGATGGATTCTCCTTGGACCAGAGTTGCTAGTTCTCTGAATAATCTTGTGAGAGATGTAGGGGGGGGGGGCCCCTGAAGGGTGTGGCCTGGAAATGTAGGACTTTATCCTTCCACAGGCATTGCAGGGAGGATGGATAAGGTTGTGGATGTACACATCCATGCGATCAATAGAGGAGGCACAATCACCCTTTCTTATCGACCAACGAAATAGGGCTGAGGTTTCGATCAATAGAAAAGGCACAATCACCCTTCCTTATTGACCATCGAAATAGGGCTGGGGTTTCCATTTTGAAGTGGATTTGCTGTGGGATGGTGCTGCGAGGTGATAGACAATCCAGTACTGGGAGCCAGCCATCCACCAGTGGACTTGGGGAGTGTAAATAGGCTGCAACAAAAATCTGGGCCAAACTGTGGAGGGAGGACTTCCATGGCCCGTTTCGAACAGGACAGTGTGGTTGGTCTTAGGATTCCCCCCCCCCCCCTTTCTAGGTGGGATTGTATACCTCTTCCACCCCCACAGACTGAGTCTTGGATGTGGAAAGTAAGGCCTCAATAAATCTGAGATTATGACAAGGAGGTCAAGGTGTCAATCAGGAGGCCAAGGTGTTGATCTGGGAACCAGTGGAGGTCAAGCTCACAAGTTTGTTGTGGATTGGCTGCAGGCTGCAAGAGCACTGGAGAGGTACGTCTACTGGCTATAATATATGGCCAGAAAATGAGGAAGGATATTTACGTCAGGTGGGGTGGAATGCCACCTGGAGGCATCTTCTGATCTTGTTGGTAAACATTGTCTTTTGGTTCTGGTTAAAAAAAGAAAAAAAAGAAAAAAGAAAAAAGCAATCATGTGCCATTTTGCATAAGTCGGATATGGTAGAGTGTACGATGCCAAATCAACGTGATCCTGGTTCAAATCAACAAAGATCAACCTGAAGATGGTGAGAAGGTAAGATTGAAGGCAGACACAAATTCAGAGACAATGAGATATTGAGAAAGTGAAAATGAAGACACAAGTCGACTTACACAAGTCCATTCTGTTTAGCATGATTAGAAAAAATGAGGTACGATGGGAAATCAGCACTCAGTTGCAGATGACACAGATTGGAAGTGAAACATGTGGATCATGTGGATCATGTGGGAGCTATGGACAGCTATAAGAATTTTGGCCAATGACAGAGAGTTGGACTGGTCAAGTTTGCTACGATTTTTGATTTGGTGCATACTAAGTTAAAAACAAGTCTATTTCAATATCACCTTTACTCATTAAAGGAAAATTCATTCAGTTTAGAATTCATGACAAAATTGATACATTCTCTTGAGACTTACTTAACTTTGACTCCTCAGCTGCCAACAGCATCTTCTTGTCAACATGTGGAAGACAAACTAACCTTTGACTCCTCACCTATCACCAGCTTCCTGCAGGAAGCTGTGGATAGGTGAGGAGTCAAGGTTAAGTTTGCAGTGTAGTAGGTCAGGTGGCAAAGGTTATCACCAACCACAATCAATCAGTCAGTCAGTCAATCAAGGTATGGACTTTTTTTTCACACAGGACAGAAGACAATTCACGTAAAATCTTTATGTATGGCTACCTCTTTTTAAGACCTCTTTCTTTTTAAGAATACATAAATGTTGATGACTAATACATAAAATAATCCAATGAATAAATAACACTGTACAGATTTACAGAAACATCAACTTTGGAAAATTGTCTGATATAAGCTGTACAGATTTACAGGAACATTTAACTCTGATATTAAAGAATAAAAAGTTAAAAAATTTTTTTTTTTTCATGTGTGTACTCCATTTAAGAAAGACTGTGTGAGAGGAAAGATGACATTACTCTCTCTCAAAGCATACAATGTGTATGTAATTGAAGCATCACATAGAAGAAAAACAAACGAACAAAAAAAGAAATGAGATATCTGCAGTTCTGATAGTTCAACTAGAGAAAATTTCTGCCTAGTTAGATGTCTCTCTTCCTCCCTCCCCACCATGTATTTTACAGATTTGCATTGTCAGATTTTCTCTACCAGTTCAACTGTTTTTCTGTCAGTTCAACCACCACTCAATGAATTAAAAGCAGTGTTCTTCATGCTCTCCTGGAAGAAACTAGCTTGACTCTAACCAGACAAACACAAAAATATAGTCAGAACGTGTCTATAATGACAAAACAAGACGCGCTAATTTTCAACCAACTGGGCCTTTGTCGTGCAAACACGAAAGACAACAAAACTTTTTGTATATGCATGGCCAGACAGCAGAAAATTTGCGCCCGTCTTGTTCTCTACGTATGCATTCTAATTTTATTTGTGTGTTTTTCTGGTTCCTAGCTGCTTGAACACCAACAGTCACTTTGACTTAGATTTAGCTTGACTGAGTTATGGTCAAAACTAAACACTGACAAAAACAAAACAAAACAAAACAACAAAAAACCCCAGAAAAAGCATTACTGCTTCCAAAACAAGGAAACTTCACCATTTGCAACATCACACTGTCATTAAAAAGCTCGACAATAGGTAAAGAAATCACAAGCCTTTTCAAAGGCAATAAATCTGGGGCCTGTGATGATGTGACACTGTTAGAACGGCAATTCTCATCGACTGATGAGCAAAATAACACATGAGCAAAACAATAACAATAATCAAAAGAATAAACAAGAAAATAGTATACATTAAAAGTATAGACTAATAACAATACCAACACAGAGCAAAATAGTATACATTAAAAGTATAGACTAATAACAATACCAACACAGAGCAGCCAGCCATTGTTGTCTTCCAACTGCTGCAAAATCAACAAAGTTTTCAACAACATTGCATCTTCATCTCTTCCTTCAGGCTATTAGAGAAGTTTCAGACAGAAAAACCTGCTGATTATGGACTGGGATGCTGATTTAGACTGTTCAACAACAAGAAATGTAAACAAAACAGTAGAACCAAATAAGAAAGCTTCTTGGTCCTAGAAATGGCAACAATCTCTGATTTTATTATCTGCACACTGTACCTCACTGCGAGTCCTAATTGTGAGAAACAAGGCCGACTGTAAAGACGAGTATAAAGTGTATTTTACGCTTTGATTACAGGTGAGAATGTATACAGTGTATAAAACAAAATGGTAGATTACAACAGCAAAGAAATAATCACTTCCATACCTTTCGTTGAATGAGACATACACACGTTACTATTGAAAGTTATTCACCATCTTGTTTGGTAATACCACACATTTTTCACAGTTCTGTTCCAAGACATGGAATGAAAACAGATCCTCCTTCCTTGACACAACACAATACAGCAAGAGCATAAACACGTTTTCATTTTATCTATTTCTCCTCTGAGGTTTTACTAATCTGTATAAAATTTTTTGTCTTATAAAGACAAACTTTTCCCCCCTTCAAAACTGACAAAAGGTAACATTATGTGCACTGCTCAAGGCTTACCAAAACGATGACTCAAGAAAAGAAAACATTTACTCCTTTCCATTCTATATTCTCATGCATCATGCAAGACCAAACTAGTCTTAGAATACTGAAAATATCTTGAGTATTCCTTTTGGGGACAAACACATTCGCACTAAAGCTGCTGATCCAAAACTTTATTTTCTTAATACACACACACAAAAAGAAGCAGACAAATGAATGATGAAATTTAAACCAAGAATGCAATTAGTACCTTATTCTATATAGCCAATGAATGAAACATACAAAATCAATTGCTTTCTGGAGTGAACATTCAACCTCTCCAAGGTGCTTCATCAGACCAAATGATTTGCTATGCAGTGAACTCTTTTGAAGGTAGCTGATGAAAACACAGCAAGCTGCACAGGACTCTGCACAGCAAACCATTCCGTTTGGCAAAGGACACAAGCTGCACAGAAAAACATTGCACAGCGAAGGACTACCAAGAAGGGTCAAACTGAAGCATATTCTTTAATTTTTTTAAAATTTTTGTTTTGAGTGGGATAAACAGCAGAGACACTCATGGCTCACAAAGATGACTTGACTAGGTGAATGCTCTACATGGGACAGAAGAGCACGAACACATTGATTCCTCACAACACAGCTGTAGAACATTTTTGACCAAGCATTGCCCACCTTGCATGTGGTAAGAATTTTTTTCACGCACAAGACAAATAAACTTTGCCTGACTGAGTATACTTGCGTTGAGACATTGCTGCTCACTTCTATTTCGATACACCAGAAACATACATGAAACAGAACAAAACTGCATGGATTTGTTTTTAGCGTGTATCATTAGTGATATAAAAATCATATATATGTATCTATCTATCTATTTATGTATGATATATATATATATATATGTTTGAGGGGTTTACTCTCTTGTTCTCTGCAATTACCCAGCAGCCCCAAGCTACGCTCCCTGTATATAACTGAGGTCAACCTGCTTCAAACTGTTATTTATTTATTAAAAAAAACTGAAGCACAGATTGCTGCACCAATATTTCACAAATTGTGAATTTCAAAGAGTTATGTCGTATTCGGAAAAGGACTGAACAATAAGGCAATCGTACAAGTTCACCCTCGTCAATAAAGCAACCAAAGATTTAAGATGTGGCACAACGCAATGTCTGCAAGCACTTTAGGAATTTCAGGATTGCCTCTACAAAGCACTGCAGAAAAAGAAACCTTACCTGACTATCATCATGGGGGCAAGAGAGAAAGACGAAGAGAAACAGGAGAGGGGGGGAACAGACAAAGAGGACAGAGAGAGAGAGAGAGAGAGAGAGAGAGAGAGAGAGAGAGAGAGAGAGAGAGAGAGAGAGAGAGAGAGAGAGAGAGAGAGCGACAGACAGACAGACAGAGAGGAGGAAGAGAAGAATGAGTGAGACTAATTTGCACAGCTTTGTTCATAAGCCCATAAAATGAAAACTTAAGATCATTCCTCTATATGATCAAATGTGAACAAGATTGCAATGGGAACTTTAATATTTGACTTAGAATAAAGCCAAAATGGCACTGGCAGTGAAATATAAATCAATTTATTTGGAAAACACAAACTACAGAGACCAAACTGAATATGATTAGTCATGCAGTTGGACTGTTTGCTATCAGAGTTTTAATTAATATCCTTTGTTATCAGAAGTCTAATGTCCAACATCCATTGCAAAAATGATATCACAGATGGGCACTGGAGAACAAACAGGCAAATGGACTAGAAGAAGAATCGACAGATGAAATCAGAAAAAAAACCATAAAAGAGGAATACCATTTTTTGGTAGTTCCAAGGACAGCACAGGTCTTAAAACTTACAGCCTGCAAAAGACAAGATTTTGAAATAGGACGCATATAGTCCAAAGAATGTAACAACATGAATGCACTCTCTACTTGATCTCACAACAAAACAGAACAGAAGAATTTCAACACATTTTACTGGCATTTTACATTTCTATTACAAATGTCTATCCTCCTCACAGACCAAGCTATTAAACAGAGAAGCAGCAATCTGACTTGCACTATTACGACAATAGTCTCCAAAGAAAAAAATATTTGCCTTTTCTGTAAGGAAGTACTTTGCAGTACTCTTTTATAGCCATTAAAAAAAAAAACACAAAAAAAACTACTACTAAATTTGTGAATATTACCACTTGTAAAATCAATACAATAAAATTGTGCATGAGCATGAAACAATGAGTGACTACAGATTGAACCAGCGATTACCTTTCCTGAAATTGACAATTTTCACAGAGAATTATGTTTGAGAGAAAACATGTAAGCTTCTTCTGACTTAATGTTTGAACAACAATCACTTTTTGCCCCCTTGTGTCTTTCAAGCCCAAGCCATCATTGTGACAGAAGATTGCCTACTCTTTTTAAACCACAGACCAGGGTGTGAGGCCAGTCTCACAATACAGTCTGCTTATTTGCATCATTGGTCTACAGTTATTAATAGTCTAGCAAGATCAAAAATGAGTGGATAATATGAGCCAATGGATAAATTTTCCCTGAAGTATCTCCCATGTAATAAACCATTAAAACAAATGGGAAAAAAAGTCCAACAAAAACCAAAACAGGAAAAAAAACCCCACCTCCCATACATGTTCAGTGCTTACTCTTACAGGCCATACTGACAGTGAAGTCAGGCATCCAGGAAAACAATCTTTTTTCACGACCAAATTTTGCACAAACATTGACTAACAAACAGAAAATAAGCTCTAACAATGTTAACAACTTGTGCCAAAAATCTGCAAAACCAGTATGACATCCAAGTTAAAAACAATGACCACCAGCCCCAACCAACATTAAAACAACCACAACAAAAAGCTGAACAAATAGATGAAAATCATCAGAAATCAAAGACTTAATTTATGAACCTATTCTGAAAGGCTTTATGGGGCAATTGCCCTTTGTAATAAACATGAGATCTCCGTCTTGTCAGAATTCCAAACAGACCTACTATATCCTTATGATGTAATTACAGTCTCAACCTGCAATTTTGCATGTTCCTTTGAAGCCTGCAATGAAGTACATATTAAAACACTTCCTTCTGCACAGCAATACAATAGCAACAATAGCAAATTTGATTCTATCACAGTTTAGAGCTGTAGTACCTCCCACTGGCACAAGAAAAGTCTTACTTTTAGTTGCAGCAAGAAAAACTCTACTGCATGATGAAACACTCAGATGATGTAATACCTCTGCAAATCTTTCACAACAAGCACACTGTCAGTCTTGCAAATACACAGACCTGCCAACCCTTGACTGAATTGAACAGTAAAAACCAAAAAATACAAACAGAAAGAAACAAGTGGTGGTAGACGGAGTAAAGGACATAACAAGAACTTTACAGGTGTGATATTCATAGGACCCCGATTTCATTGCAAGTTTTATATTTCTCTATCATTATAACAGCACAGTTACCCAAACATTATGAATGAAAATTAGGACGAAATAACAAATGATCACTTTCAATTAGATAATGCTGACGATCCCATTTCACATTACTCCCATATCTGTGTATGAATTGTATTGTTTTAAATTATCACTTCCCCCTCGTCTTAAATGCCACATAGCAAATGTTTTTCATATTATTATGCAAGCTGGCACAGCCAAAAGAACAATCTCCAAAACATTACAGCAATTTAGTGTGATAATGCTATTTTGAAGAACACTGTCAGCTGTGCCTCATTCTTCTCAACCCAGCCAAACACAACCACACACATATATACAACTTCTATCCTCCCCCTCGCCACATTAGAAAAAAAAAAAGCAGTTGTAAAAGAGCGTGTGTGTGCGCATGCACATGCGCTTGCATATAAGTGAACATGTGGGCGCGTGTGTATATCACAGTTTGTAGATGTATCGGCAAGGATTTCTTGGAGATTCAACAGCATGATGCCATTCATATATCCTTCCACTAAATCAAATTTAGACTACATCTCCCACAGGCAGTTGTGAATGCAGAAATCTGACTGGGCATGACATACTTTGGATCTGGCGACCAGAAACATGAACATGTTGCAGTACAGACTTCTCTGCTGTTTATGGACAGAACCAAGTAAAGTCTCACAAGTATTTGAACTCACAGGGGAAATTAAGACTATACAAGTTTGAGATTGGTCAAATGTTCATGGTCATGATACATATAAAATGTCTAAAGGCACCAGAGAAGGACAATGATTTCAGCACATCCTTACGAGTGTACTTGCTGAAAGACATGTATAATACATTTAAGGGCTGGCAGTTCTGAGTACCATAAACATCACAAACAACAGTCACGCAAGGTAAAAGGCTCCCCCCCCTATAATACATACATACATATACACATATATATACACACATATATGTATATGTATATATACATATAAGATTACCATCGATCATCCCCATGCATATCTCTTACCAAGATTGCTGCCATTGTTCCATTTCATTCTCTTACTTCAAAGTCCTTAAAGCTAACACAGTGACAATGTGTAGGAACTAAAAATCCTTGTCTTTCAAGTTCACATTCTGCTGCCCTGCCCAGCACATGACATAGTAACACAGAAAACTGGTTGGGACAATCTAATAATATTAAATACTAGGACTGGTACAGAGACAATGGTGCCAGGATCATTGGCGGAGCTCAGCCATGACATTTCAGTGAGTTTCATGAGCACTCTTTGTCCCCAGTGGATGCTTGCGAACCTGCACATACAAAATCTGTATTATGGATTGTTTTAGTTAGCAATCATCATTGGGAAAAGATCTTGTTACATGACTTAACTATCAAATCAATGCTAATGCAACACTATTACAGATTTCATAACTTAACTATCAAATCAATGCTAATGTAATACTATTACAGATTTCACTTTACTTGGAACAAAATATTTTGAGAAACAATATGCAACCTTTTGACATTTTGACAAAATGTTTTTCAAATCAAGTTTTAAGATAAGTTCTAACTTAACTATTTTTGCCAACCACTTGAAATCGGGTGATTCACAAGGTGTTATGTCCCCTGCCTGCCTTGTGTGACTTCCCCAGTCAGTGGATGATGGAGGGAAATAATCTCATGGTGGCACATCACCAGGAGGAATGCCACTCATCCTTTCTAGGCTGGGCGCCACACTGCATATTCACTAACAATAATGATAAAGAAAATGCCAACTAAAATCAAGAACTCAGGTTATTGGATTAAAGTGTCTCTTTATACTCACTTTCACGCTCTTTTTCCCTTCGTCGAGCACGTTTACGCTTGCGATCAATGGCTGCAACTTCAGCTTTGATGACCTGGTATACCTTGCGAATTTCCTTCATCTTCTCTAAAAGGAACTGAATACGGTCTTCTCCTTGTAAGTGTTCGCCCAGATCTGCAACATGAAAACAACTCCCTTAATTACGCTGATTCCAACTTCACAAGGCTCCCACAATCTTCCAGAGATGAAAATCAAGGACTTTAGAAGAACTTTATAAGGACTTTCTTTGCAAATTACAAGGAGTACATACATTAACAAAACTGGTAGAAAAGAAGAAAGATAGAGCAGAAGACAGATCCTTGACAGAGAAAGACCTGCAGAGGATAAACTCATCAAAATTTGCATTAAACTGTCCATCCTCTGTTCTGGCAAATATTGCCTCCTTCCTTTTTCTTCGCCTTAAAAAGCCATGATACACACACCAAGTGTTGTTCATACTTTTGTATATTCACACAACCAATGAGTAATGGTTCTGCTGCAGTCCAACTTTGTTTTTATCAGTTGGCATCGGGTGAGGGACAGGGAGACAGATGGAAGGGGTTAAGCACAGCTTGCAAAAGTTTATTTTTATAGCACCAAATACACAGTTTGCAAGAGCAGATTGAAATCAAAAAGCAGAATACACCATTATGTACACAGGCATCATCAGCTGCAGTCTAACTGGGCAAGCCTTCTTTTTTTCAAAACTTCTTCCTTCACAGTCTGGAAACTCTTGTTGTGAAGTTGTGAAGAAGAGTGACTGTTTTCTCTATTGCCACTTTCACCAAGACTTCTAGTAATGGTACCAAATCAATGCACTTTTTGGCCACTGAAGCATTTTCCAGCCACCTGTGATCTGAGAATTTTGAAAGAAACACTGTGGATCCAGTAACTTGTTGCGTTTTTGCGACCAATCATTGAACAGAAGCGGCTTGAAAAAAACAAAAAAACAACTTTTGTTTAGGGAGTTAATGCTCAATTCATCTGAAATTCTCAATTCATCTGATATATCAACATTGCCTATTAGTTTGCAAATGACTGATCTTTGACGTGAAATCATACCAAGTTAGCTAAAAAAAAAAAAACAATGTAAATTTCTAAACACTTTTTGGTGACATTTTATTTTTTCTGAAAATAAGCACCTACAAGCACACAGAACACTGAATTGGAAAATACAAGGATCTATGGTCAAATCCAAGGACCTACAAGGCCTTGGGCACTTCCACCTCAAATCCCGAAACCTATAAGCACCTGCAAGGACTGTGTGAACTCTGTTCAACATTATCACTTAATGGCTAATCTCTAGACTCGATGCTGTGGTGGAGGAATGATGGGATGCTGCAGCAGATAGGTTCCTCTATCTGTTGCACAGGAATGTGACAGCAAGCAGGCCAGGTATGCTAAGATTGGTTTATTCTTTGATGGTTACCACCAATCTCTTCCTACCTTCCTCACAGCCTCTGAATTCTAAAATTTCAAATGAAACATACTATATAAATACATGCACATTGTCCAAATTAATTTAATACATTATCAACATGGTGTCATAATAATATTCCACATCAAGACTTCTGTAACAATATAAATTCGTTATCTCAATATGAACACATCCATTAACATGAATGATTAAAAAATGAATATTATGTAGCACTAAAATATAAAAGAAAACAGTACCATCTGCGAAATGAAACTTGGGTGGTCGAGATGTCCTGCTCTTAGCATCATTGCTTCCTGCAGATGCCAGGCCACTGTCAGCACCATTCTGATGTAATGGAGACTGACTCTGGGAATCATCATCACCATCTGTAAAATAGGGTTGCCCAAGGTCAGTACATGCATATGAAAATTTACAAAATCATCATCACCATCTGTAAAATAGGGTTGCCCAAGGTCAGTACATGCATATGAAAATTTACAAACCAACTTACCAAACCAGCCACACACATAACAACAAAACACTACCCCGTTTGCTGCTCTTCTTCTTTCTTCAATACTGACAAGATCATTTTTCCCTGACTACTTATTATCAAATAATGATATGGGGTTGTGAACTGATTTGTTGGGATAGCTGTGGTGCCCTCTCTTTTCACTATTTTACCTTCTAAAACCACTGTACAAGATCAGATAATTCATTTACTAGTCTGTGTAAAGGATCTTAATGACATCTTGAAAGCATGATGGTCAAGGATCAAAAGAATGAAGAACCAGGGTACTAAGAACAATGAGACCTGCAAATGATAATCTCTCAAGCTACGCATCTGACATGATGTAGTATGTGAAAACCAGACTAAAGTGCAGAATTTTCATTTTTGAGTTTTTATCTCATCTAATAATTTCAGTTTATAAATTAACATGCATAAATCACAATTCATTTATCTAATATAGTTTTCTTTTAAGATGTGTTTGACAGGCATGGGAATTGGTCAGGGTGAAAAAGTCTAAAAATCTAGGATGGCCCTAGGGTCATGCTCTCCCAGGAAAAGTTTGAAAAACTAGGTCAAAATCTGACCAATCTGAAGCCAGTTCAAAAACACACCTTTGTGGCAATCAAATTCATGATTATTTTCATGAAAAGTGACAATGACAATCACCACAGGACTAAACCTTAATGAACAGTACTTAATTTGGCTACAACATCTCCATGTTTGGCTAATTAATCTCAGTTGGACACATCAAATATATTGCGTGCCCAGCAACACTGATTTTTTGTTATACTTCACCCAGCTCCTAAGATATCCAGTCCTACTTCCATTGATTTGCTACACCATCTTCACCAAACAGATCTCCTCTGCTGACTATAGACGTCGCCATTTTTGCTTCACTGACAGGTATGAAATAAAACTTCGTAAGGCCATTTTTGCACATAGGCCTAACTACAGCAACTCTGATATCTGGCTCGACAAAGTATTGACTCGTGACATTTAAAGTCAGAGAAAATGTTAGAGAATAAATTGGGTTCTGTTGCTCTGATAATTCTGATTGGAAAAATACATTTTCTTTGTCTATTAAAAAAGTCTGACAAATTTTTGACAAAAGAAGTAATATGCTCATAGAATTCTGAAAAGAAAAAGAAAAGTTTCATAAAAAATTGTTTTAAGGCGCTTTCAGTAATAAGATACAAAACTTTCAAAAACTGAAGATGCGATGTTAACCACTTGAAATATGGAACTTGATCTAATTTTAACCCTATCCAGCTATTTTTAAGAATAACTACGAATGTCTGGCTAATGGGGTTTTCCCATGCTATGTCTCATATCTATATCAATCTTATCTAGCATTACTCATAAATGTTGTTTTTATTTTGACAATTCCAGTCATCTCTCCATCTCTCCTTCACAAAAACATTCATAGACTTCTGTTTCTACTGCTTCTTTACACCAAATTATTTTTAGTTTTTACTTTGGGGGTGAATGACTATCTGCTATATCAGCTTGGTCAGAATGCTATAGTTCTGTTTCTGTTCTCACTGTTCATGGATTTAAAAAAACAAACAAACTTGAAACAATTAAACCCAATAACAACAAACAAAACAAAACAAACACAAAATAAATTTTAAAAAGTTAGTGTACATTGCTTATAGTTATAGCCCAGCTGACCATGACAGCCTTATCAAGGTTAATGCCACATTAATTAAAAACAACTCCAAGTTTAACTGAAAAAATAACCAAACAGTTAAAAATCAAACACACGATTATCCTTTCAAGCCTTAATGCATTTACAACTTTTTCCCATATGCATGATCTCACATAAGATGATATTTGTTGATCTTGTGTAAAAACCTGAAAATTTTTTTTCTGGAGGAACACCTCTGAATAGGTTATTGAAGAAAACAGCTGTACAGTGCTTATGTCTTACGTCATGCAAGTCCAAGCATTCCATAAGCAGGTGTTTAATGCTTAGTGGCTCATCACACAGTACATGCCATGATGCTTCTTCACTTTTTAAAAAGTAAGAGTAAGCAATAACTGACAATAACAAAAAAATCCCCACGGATATTGGTAAAGCAGATCTTTTGAGCCCTGTAATGAATCATATGGATCTTTTTAATTACTTTTACCCAATCCATACAATTCACAGCTATTATTTATACACTTACATTTTGGAGATTTTTTGTTGCGTTCTCCCCGTGTGGATCGACTAACAAGCCGCTTCTTCTTTTTGACAGGGGCTGCAGAATCGTCTTTCTTTTTTCTCTTTGTACCAACTGTTTCAGAGGATTGTGAAGGCTGACCATTGGACTGCACACCACTGCTGCTTGAGGGGAGATTTTCACTGGAAGTGCTACTCAAGCTGAAGTCACAACCAGGCGGAGATTCACTCCCACCTTTACAAGTTCTTTCAACTGAATCTAAACTGTCTAAATCCTCCTTGAGATTGTCATGGACTTCAGAGGATGAGGAAGCCGAATTAGCTTCATCTAAATCATTTTCTGGTGTGGTGGGGGGTGTATTGTCTAGCACCGTGTTGCCAACAGAACGCGAGGCTTTGGGCATGTCCCCTGCACAGTCTACCTGAAGCTCTATTCCGGACTGTTTCACCATATCACCATGAACCCCTTCTAGCAGAGGTGCGAGTCTTTCACTAGGGCCACCTCCAGCAGCACCTGATGTGCTGGGAACTGGGCGGATGGCAGCCATACTTAACATCTGCATACCAGACGGACCTGCCTTTGGAGCAGGCACACTCGCTTGTGAACAGGCACCAAGTACAGAGACAGTGGGTACATCAGCTTCCAAACGAGGCTGTTTGACAGGAACAGAAACTGACTCAGACTCTTCTATGGATGGCGGTTTTTCATGGCAAGTGATAGCTGAAGGGATATGCACATCAAGGGGAGGGAGTGATGAAGGCGTGGGATTTGCATCTGGTTCAGTGACAGTGTCTGAAGCTTTCACATCCTTTTTCTTACGACCCACTTTCCCTTTCAATGCCTTCACGGGCTTTGCAGTAGCAGGTTCTTTTTTCCCGTCCTGTAAACTGTCCACTTCCTGAACGGAGCTATACTGTAATACCTTCTTTCTTTTTTTCACCGGTTTGTCCTCTTTCGCTGGCAGTGTTGAAGGAAGTGCAAGATGTAAATAGTCATCACTTTTACATGACTCTACCACACTGTTCACAGTTTCTTCATAAGAACTGGTGTCCACTTTCACTTCACCATCAGGCACTTTCCTCTTCCTACCCTTTTTCCACAGAGATGGGGCTTTCATTTTTTTCTCATTGGGTTTTGTTGGAGATTCTACTGAAAATAGTTTGCTCCCTTCCCCACTCAATTCCTCCACTAGCTTTTTGTTCTTTTTCTTTACTTTCTTTTTCTCTGTCTCCAAGCTTTTCTTTAGTTCTAATTTCACATCTCGAAAAGTAGAAAGAGGTTTGTTGCTAGGCTCCCACTTTTTGGTGATCTCTGGCTGCCAGGGAGAAGGTGAATCTGCTTCTGTATCATTGAAGTCGTAAGGGGAGGGGGTCACATCAACAGGGGGAAGTTTCACTTCAGTGGAAGTGGTCATAGGTTCCAGGGTGGGGATTTCGGAAAAGAAGTCCGCAACTCACCCTGACGACTCTTTTTTGAATCTCGCCCCAATTTCTTTCCGGGTTTCAACCTCTCCTTTTCTTTGCTCTCCTTTTTGTCATCTGTTGGGAGATCAAGCTCAATCTTCTTCAACTGAGGAATGGTTGGATCATGCACAGGGGTAGTTTTATCTACTTCTTGCTTATTCAATGTTGAAGGTTCAAGCAAGCTCGGCTTAACATCTTCCTCTTGATCAGCTTTCAAATCTTCTTTGACCACAGCCTCTTCTTTGATTTTGAAAAGCTGAGGAGCACATTCTTCTGTTTTCTGAGCCTCTTTCACCTCTTCTGCTGCCTCTAACACCAGCTCTTGCACTTCCTCATGTTGTTCTGATGTGTCTGTAACAAGTTCCCCACTGTTTTTCATGACAACACTTTCAACAGAAGCTAGTGGTTGTGGTTGTGGTGGTGGTGGTAGTGGTGGTGGCGGCGGCGGCGGCAGAGGATCCGTCTTTTTTGACGAATCTGAATCAGTTTGGATAATTTGTGAGACCGATTCACTCTCCTGCTCTGCTGTTTTCAAGGACACAGAATCCTCTTCCAGCGACACGGCAGATTTTGATTCTGCATCAGCTTCACTTGTTGGCAGGCATTCTTCCTTAGCTTCCATGCTGTTGTCTATGATCAACTCTTTGAGCTCATCTTCCTCAAGACGCTCTAAAACATCGTCCGTCTCTACTGGACCAGATGGGGCAAGATCTACCTCTGGGTCTGACTCACTGGCTTCTTCCATCTCACCTGTGGTAACAAACAAAATGTTATTCTTGTTGTTGTCAACAAGCTCTCCCCTGCACCACCTAGAGAACAAATACACAAAAGTGAAGGACAAGTCCCTACTCCTTCATTTACATTACATGCTTATTTTCAAAACTATAAATTCTGTCCTGTCTGCAAATAGCTGAGTTGACAGAGCTACACTAGTTGGAGCAATCTATAGGACATACAGAAAAAGTCATTCCGCTTCTAATGACTTCTAATACTTATCTCCATGCTACATAAGGTCATTCATCGCGAATCTGTCTTATTTGGAAAGTCTCCTCTATTTTGTTTTTATTTCTTTTTTGTCTTTGTCCAACAGCTTTTTTTGTGTACATTACACCTGTCCATTATCAACCTTTAACAAAATCATTTTAACACAGCAACGTAAATATCAGCATCAAAACATTAGCACTTTTTAACACTTATCAAATGCACACAAGCGTGTGTTTATTCTTTCTTTAACCCTTTGACTCCCACACCCTATCCACCAGCATCCTGCATTGTCAACAATGCTAGCAAAGCAAAATCTTAACTTGGATTCCCTCACTCTATCCACCATGGTGGGGGAGTGAAAGGGTTAAGTTTTTGCAATTGGTGGGTACGTTGCACAAGTCGAAAGATTAAAAGTGACATTTTTTTTGTTTGTTTGCACGGTTCATGTTTTCTTAAGTTACGGTTACTGGTGTTGCTTTTTTTTTCCTTCTTTTTATTCACCATATCCAAACACGGGGTTGAAGGATTGGATACTCTAAATTTTGTGAGTAAGCATATGAGAGAAAGATAAAGAGATAGAAACTTGGAAGATTGAAATATTGGAAGATTACTATTATTATTGTTATTCAAAGCTCAATGGACTGCACACAGCAACATCAGATCTATTTATAACCATCTCAAGAAAACACACCATTTTGTTGATCCTTAGAAGAAAAATTGGAAAGGAAAAATTATTTCCCATAGCAATGTATTTGTGTACATAATCCAAGGATATGTCTCTGGCACTGACCATTCTGCTCAATTTATCACCATGGGGTTTAAAGAAACAATCCTGAATTCCAAGTATACAAGCACACTAACTCATATAAAAACTGGCCTAAAGTACCTGAAATTTCTTCTGCATGTAACATTTTCCTAGAGAAAAAAAAATCAGTTAATACACAGAGTTAACACATGTACTCAACGATCAATCCTAATAGAAAACACATAAGATTTTATGGAATACATAAAGGTGAATGGACCAGGAGGGCAGAAAACAATAGAATGAGATACAGAAAGTACAGGAACAAACAGAAAAGAGGAAATCTCTAGCACAGAATTTCCAGATGGTGGGGATACTAGCTATACTGCATGAGTCTCCGGCTCACCTTCAGGGAAATTTTGGAAGATAATGATACTAATACAAATAATATTTCATTCTTGTGTAGTGCTATTCTCCAGACTTGTTTAGGCTCACAATGCATTACAGATTTACAAGACACAATGTCATACATACAGAAGCATTGATAAATCACATTCACATACACAAGAATATATACATTAACCTTTAGAGTGCCATGAATGTATATATACATTGCCATAATGTGTCACCTCATTTTACAGTCAAGTCACATCAAGAACAACAGCAGACTGTCCAACTGGACCAACAATATGCCATACCAAGTGACCTTTGACTCTAAACACAGGAATACATACTGAGTTTCCTCATAACGATAAAGCAATGGTTTTCCATCACGGTAAATCCAAACGTGGACTTCCCCTGAAAATTAAAGTTCTATTTATGTTTGCACTGAAAATTAAAGTGCTATTTATGCACGCAAGTAGCTCACCTGCTGCTGGTTCATCAGGAGAGTCATTAATACCAGAACTTCGTCGTGTGATCCTGTGTTTTGCTGCACCTGCAACAGAAAGACATTGGATTTCTGTAAACTTGGATTTTCTGTTGAATAAAATCATTACACATCAAAATACTCCTCTCCTTCCACAACTGCAACTGGAAAGATTATAATACCCACAAGCCATGCTTTCCTAACACACATCAGGACTGAGACTGAGCTGTGTGGACGTCATCTAAAATCATGTCTGGCAACCTCCATTTACAATGTAAAATACCTGGTCTTTGACCTTAACCACAAGACCAGGACCAGAACCAGGGTAGGAAGACAGAACAGAATGAGAGATAAAGAGATCGAACTTGAAATGATCATTTTCAATCAAAAACCAAAACCTAAGTTACTCAGTGTTGTCTGCTTCTGATCCCCTCCCCACCCCTAACTCCAAACCCTTTTCTTTCTCCAGATCATGACTGTTTCATGCTCACCACTCCACAGAACCAGTTCAATCTTGATTAACATGAAAACAGAATCAGAATGTGTATTTAACACAACAAGACAAGACAGGCGCAAATTTTCCGCCAACTGGCCTTTGTCAAACATGAATGTAGGATCACAAACACCAAATACAAAATTAGGAGAAATAGACTGAAACTTCCCTGCTGCTTCGTCCAGTGGGAGAAGAGGACTAAATGAAACTGCAATGTGTTTGTGAGTATTGGTAAGAAGTGGGGAGTGGGGAGGCAAATACGATGTCAGAGGGGAAGCGAGATGAATTCTGCAATTTGAAAAGTGGTCGTACTGTTTTGTCCTGAAGAGGGTCCAGGGCTATAACTATGAGGTAAGGCTATGTAAATGGATCGTGCCTAAAGCAATGGATCCAGTCTTAAAGTATTAAATACGCGTTCTGATTCTATGTTCGCGTTTTTCTGGTTCCTGTTTGCTTAAATGTGGGCAGTCGCACTTGTTTTGGATTTCAATCTTGATTGTTCTTCTTATCATTATTAACAAATCATGTCATCAAAACATAACAAGATTTTTTTCTGTATAAAATTATACATCACAGAACATGTTCATACATCTATGGAAATTACTGCCTTGCATAGTACACTGACAATGCACAAAATTCTGTTTAAATACCAAAATGCTATTTAGAGGTTTGAACGTTACAACTCACCAAGTTGTGGTGTTTCTGGTTTGATCTCCGTGCTGTTGGAGCGTGCAGACCTGGTTTTGGATACAGAAGATACTGATGCCTTGCTTTTTGGGGTCTTGGTTTCACCTGTAGTGGGTGCCGACTGAACTTTGGTACTAGGGCCCCCTGGCGAGGGAACTTGTACAGCAGACTGACGTCCACGTTTCTTGATGAGAGGAGTTTCAGTTTTCGTTGTAGGAGGTGTGGTTGATCTCTGGAAATCATACTTTTATTGGCATGATTCTTCAAAAGTCAACAACAATTTGTGGAATCATTTGTATACCATTATTCAAGCATTATCCTACCATGTCTCCATTTACTTCAAGATGGCATTTGACCGAGTCTGGCAGGGCACAATGAAGAAATTTAACATAGGGAAAATGCCAGTCAATACCATCCAGTAACTCCAAAACAACCAGTGTAGTACATACACAGTGTGCTATTGGAGAGCCGTTCCATACTTCAATTGAAGTTCCTAAGGGCCGTTTTCTGTATTCCTGGAATACATCATGATTGATCCACTTAAGCATTTAAGGATCATGTCACACAACCAGCACTGTAGGCGGAACTATCACCACCACCCTTCATTTCGCAAATGACACTGATGGTCTGCGTTCAGTGTGCTTTGATCTTTCTGTACATGTCTGTTCTTTGTTTCTGTTTTGCAGGTGGTTTTGGGCAATTAAACAAAATCATCAGAAATACAACCTGAGCTAACTGCAGCACCACAATTCCTACAACTCCTTTAGATCATGAATGTAGAGTAATGCTTAATGCATGAACAGCAGGCTCTAAAGTGACTCGTTCTACATAACACTGATTACAAAACAACCTAAATACAACAGACAGCACCTTTATATTCAAATTCAAGGTCAATGAATGGGTTGGACAAGAGCTGCAAGCTGGGTCAATGATACATACCTTGGGGGCCCTGGCAGCCAATGGTTTCTTCTTCAGCTTGGTCAGCTCTGGTTTGTCTACCACCTTCACAATACGCTCAGTCTCTACCCATTCATCGTATCTGACAAACACCATGTTCAAACATTACATATTACTCTGTAAAACTTGTAAAAAACATTTAACATTCATGACAGGTGGTTCACAATTTTTAGCAGTTTTCGTACAAAATTATTTGCTGGAGATAACTTTTGCAGATGTGAGAATATGGAGGATATTCAGTACTCAGAGTATCAATATGTATACTATAGATGTATTCAATGTGTGTATTAATAGGAATATGGAAGAGTAATCAGTAGTCTATCAATGTGTATGCTACAGGTGTTTCAATTATACAGTATTTAGTCAAATGGGCAAGACTAGTCTGGTCTTACTGTGCACAATGGTAAATGGCTGAGAAGAAAAAGAAGTCTTTCCAAGGCATCCACACAGTAATGATAAAGTTTTGCTCCACAGTGTCTATACACTAACTTTTAATAGCAATAACAAAATTCAGAAAATAAATCACACTTTGACTCAAATAAAATTTTAAGTTGTAATTTAAAAGTTCCAATCTGATCAGTAAAAACACACACTTTTACCATTATCTTTTAACCCTTTCCTTTCCCAACAAGACATACAAATTAAGGTTACCTGGTATTCCATCCAGCATAGTGAACCCGGTAACGTTTGTGCGGATCAGTTGTTCTGTATTCAATGACCTGCAAATTATTCATTTTGATGATTACTCCAGTGATCATTTCCACATGGTCACAAACCCACATACAGTACCAAAAATCTGGAGGCACATCAGTCACACCAAACAGTTTGCATTAACTGGAGTTTGTTCAAGAGGGATCATTTGCACTTGTACAATTCACTAGGCACTTCAGCCAAATCTACCAGCAATTATCTGGCAGACTCCCTGAACCTGTGCAAAACCCTACATGTTAGCAAGGTCTTTAAGTGGGAAGGGGTCTATGAAACACCAAGCTGACACCATCAGAATGGCAGAAACATTGAGATGGGCAGCAAATAGGCCTAGATCCGTTTTTACTGTTGCAGGCTCCGACTGAACTGCAGACATCGGATCTTGAATATACAGCACTATCAAAAGAACCAAACCAGCTCACATGTATTCCTTGGATCTGTTTGTGTGGCATGTGCAGGTTTTTTGCACCACACCTTCCTTTCAAACTTTCTGTCTCACTCACTCACTCTCTGCCTCTTCAAGGCCAAGTCAAGGACCTTTAACCCTCTGACAGCCGCAACAACTTAACCGTTCGACTCTCCCTATTCCCCAGCTTCCAGCAGAAAGCTAGCTGGGGGATAGGTGAGAGAATCAAAGGGTTAAGTTTTTGATTTGCTATCACTGATGACAATGCAGAATGCTAGCGAATAGAGTGAGGGAGTCAAAGGGTTAAAGAAACCATAGTTTATCATGAAATAGCTTCTTGTCGTTTTCTCTTTTGTTTACATACCTTGGCTTCATAGATTTTGTGGTTTCTTCCACGTCCATAGCGAACTTTCAGCCTAGTACCCAGAGACAGAACATCCTGATTCTGGGTACTGGAGGGACCTTCCTCCTCACTTTCGTTCTCAGACCTGAAATGTTTAATATAAGGCCTCTTTAAACATCTTTAAAAAAATAAAATAAAATAAAATAAAATAATATATATATATACACACACATATATACACACACAATATATATATATATATACATATATGATTTTTTTTTTTTTCATATTTATATAGTCATGATATAATGTCTGCTTTATACAGCTTTCTTTTTACACATTTGCACAGTCTTGTTCATAACAGGGGAAATCTCACATTGCAGTCTTACTTGCTTTGTTGAACATAATCTGGTCAGTATGGTTGGGTGTGAATGCATACTTACACATACAAAAATGTGATGGTGTGTATGAATGTACATGTGCTTTTGAGTGTAACATGTGTGTGTGTGTGTGTGTGTGTGTGTGTGTGTGTGGTGTGTGTGTGTGTGTGTGTGTGTGTGTGTGTGTGTGTGTGTGTGTGTGTGTGTGAGCGTGTGCTCATGCCTCAAAGCTTGCATTCATATAATATGCATGTGTACATCAGTGAAAACAATATGCACTAGTCTCATAATAATTAGTAAACTTGCAGACAGGTTAAAGCATGACTTAAAACTAGCCATTCAGATATGTTTATTTATAAATTGTATGAAAACCCTTTTATCCACCCAGCAGTTGATGTATGAACATACACCTGGTCTGTAAAACACAATTTAAAAAAAAAACAAACACAAGTGACACTCACTCTTTGTCTTTCACATCATTCTCCTCTTCATCAGCTTTCTTCTTAGGGGTAGTCTTCTCCTTCTTGCCAGTGGCAGGCTGTTTCTTGTCTTTCTTTTTTTCATCTGTTTTCTCCTCTTCCTCTTCTTTGTCATCACCCTCTTTCTTTTCTTCTTCTACTCGAGCAGATTTTCTACGGGACACCTGTAGTAATTTCCAAACAGCAAATGTACACAGACTCTATTGTATACACAGTTTCCAGAATTTTTAGAATATTTTCATGGATACATATATTTCAGCTGAAGTGTCAGCCCCTAAAATTGTTATTATTGTTTACAAAACTTTGTCGCAATTTCCGAACATCCCTTAGTTTTTTCCCTTACCTTGCAAGCTAACGTGTGTAACATTTGGTCAATACTTAGCTGAGTGTTCACATCAAACTTTTATTAACATTCACATTAAATTACAGAAAATAAACACAGAGTATGCCAACACTGTCGTGTTTTCAATCAGAAAATGTCAACTGAACACTCAACAAAAAAAATGCTGCATAAATGATTATACAATTAAATTGAAAAGACAGTTTATAACTGATATCTGATCTAAAAGGAAATTTTCCTTCTAAAATTACGTTTAATCTAACATACTTACCGTGGCTCACAAATGCAATAAGCGGCAGCGGTTTGCCAATTCTGCCTCGTAACAATAAAGTCCGAAGGGACAGTAACTCTGAGAGTGTCTACGTCTTGCGCATGCGCAGGTGCTCTTCCTCTTTTCGAGGAGACCTTGACCTTGACCCTGACTGTGGCTAGAAGGAACCAGGAAGGCGGGGAGGTCGGGAGGGACTCTGCGTGAGCCACGGTAAGTATGTTAGATTAAACGTAATTTTAGAAGGAAAATTTCCTTTTAATTACACATACTATACCGTGGCTCACAAATGCAGAATAGCACTACCCGGATGGAGGGCTTACCTGGTTAACGCCTGGAGGAATGGCAGGAGTCAGGGCGTGTGGCTGAGATGGGGTGTTGGGCCACCACAGCGGAAGCGATACCCCTGGACCCATCTTCGCGCAGACGGGAGACGTCGCGCAGGTAGAACTGGATGAAAGTGCCCGGGGAACGCCAGTACGCGGCGTCTAGGACGTTTTGGATGCTGGCATTGTGGATGACTGCCAGCGAAGAAGCCCATGCTCTGATCTCATGGGGCCTTGGGGAGAAGACAGCTAGCTCGGCGCTCGACCTGGCATACGCAGCCTTGATGACTTCCCTCAGCCATCGAGAGATGGACGTGCGTCTAATGTCCTTTCTATAGTTTTCGTTGTAAGAGAGAAAAAGGTGGCGCCGCTGCTGGCGAGAAGATTTCGTCCGCTTTCTGTACGCTCGCAGTGCGCGAACCGGGCAGAGAGTGCGATCCTCGTCGTCCGGAGCGAGGATAGACGTGAGGGGATGGATGTGGATGGCCGGCGAAGGAGAACCTGGAGACTGGTTCTTGGCCAAGAATTCCGGGAGTAGGCGGAGAGACATCGAGCCATCAGGTTCGAGAGCAACATCTCCGGGGAGACCACTAAGGGCGTGCACTTCGCTGCAGCGCCTCCCCGATGCGAGAGAGACGAGAAAGGCCGTCTTGAAAGAGAGGAACTTCAGGGAACACTCCCTGATGGGTTCGTAAGGGGGGAGTCTAAGGGATGAGAGGACGAGAAAGAGATCCCACGCCGGGGTTCGGCGGGGGTTCCTGGCTTCCTGGAGAGAAGCCCCTCTGACGAGATTCCGCAATAGAGGATCGTGCTCAAAGGACGGACCACCCAACTGACGGATGGTGGTGCAGATGGCCGCCCTGTGGACCTTCACTGAGGATGCGGAAAGCTTTTTCTCTGTGGACAGAAAGCCGAGGTAGTTGGCCAACTGCAAGCGAGAGGGTGAATGGGGTGACACCTCATTTGAGGTGCACCAAGAGACCCAGCCATTCCAGTGGGCATTGTACACCCCCTGTGTGCCCGGCCTGTGAGCTTGCTGCACAAGGCCGATTACGGCCGGGGACAGGCCTAATGAAGACATCGAGTCCCGCACAGCATCCAGGCGTGAAGGTTTAGAACGTCTGGATTGCCGTGCGGAATGCCTGACCTGGGTTGGAGGATGGAGCGGCTCGATACCGCGAGTTTTAGCGGCGGCACATGGGACAGGTGCAGAAGTTCTGGGTACCATGCCTGTGCTGGCCATTTGGGTGCGACAAGGATTAATGTCGCTGCGTCCTCCCTGGCTTTCCTCAGCACTTTCCCCATAATGGGGAACGGGGGAAAGGCATAGCCGATGAGGTTCGACCATGGAATGGATAGGGCATCTACAGCCCAGGCCGCTGGGTCCGGAACTGGAGAGACGTACAAAGGGAGGCGGTGATTGAACCTGGTGGCAAAGAGGTCCACGTGTGGTTTGAACCATGCTGCCCATACTGGCTCCAGGACTGCATGGACCAGTGTCCATTCCGATGGAAGAATCATGTGGGATCTGCTGAGAGAGTCCGCAAGTATGTTGATCTTCCCCGGGACATGCTTTGCTGAGAGCTGAATCGAGTGTTCCTCGCACCAGATGAGGAGCTGTTCCGCTCTCCGAGACAAGGAGTGGGAGCGGGCGCCCCCTTGCTTGTTGATGTAACAAGCTACTGTGGTGTTGTCCGTGTTGATGCGGACATGTTTTCCCTTCAGAAAGGGGAGAAACTCCCCGAGTGCCAGGCAAACTGCCTCCAGTTCCAACATGTTTATGTGGCAGGGCATGAGGTCGGTCGACCACCGACCTGCGGCTGTCAGCGTGCCGACATGGGCTCCCCACCCGGAGGTGGACGCGTCCGTGAACAAGTGCTCCTGAGGAGGGGGCAGTGTGATGGGGACTCCCTGGGCCAGGCGTGACTGGGAGCGCCATTTGGTCACTGCTGATATGAACCAAGGGCCCAGGTGGACCGGGAGGTCCCATGGCTGAAGCGACTGTGACCAACGCTTCCTGAAGCCGCGTTGGAATTGCCGCTTGAGAAGACGACCCAGTGGCACTAGGGGTGCCAGCGACTCCATAAGGCCCAGTAGGGAGGCCAGCTTCCTTGCTGGCGCTTGGAGTTGGGGGAGCAGTTGGGCTAAGAGGCCCTGAAGGCGCAGTAAGCGCTGGGGAGACGGGGTGACCCTCCACTTGGAGGTGTCGAAGGACATGCCCAGGAACTGGAATTGTTTGGAGGGAGTTAGGTCCGACTTCTCCTCGTTGCAGACAAAGCCCAGGTTGTGACAGAGTTGCAGGACCTGGGATGCTTGTTGCGCACACTGTTCTTTGGAGGAGGCGAGTAGAAGCCAATCGTCTAGATAGGCCTTGAGGCGGATGCCCTTCTCCCGAACATGCATGCAGAGTTCCCTCGCCACCTTCGTGAAGAGCCAAGGGGCGGGTGCCAGACCGAAGGGCAGTGCCCTGAATTGGAAGATCCGGTTCCTCCAGACGAATCTGAGGTACTTCCTGTCCCTGGGGTGAATGAGGAGATGGAAGTATGCATCCTTGAGGTCGATGGATATCCCCCAGTCGCCCGGGTGCAAGGCCTCGCGGATGGACATAGGGGTCTCCATACGGAAATGGAGGACGCGGAGGAACCGGTTTAGGGAGGAGAGGTCCAGGACGGGCCTCCAGCCCCCCGAAGTTTTGGGGACCACAAAGATGCGTCCATAGAATCCCGGGGACGCAGCGAAGGAAACTTCCTCCGTAGCCCCCTTGGCTAACATCGAAAGAACCTCCTGATCCAGGGCCTGCGAGGCCGAGCGATCTTGAGGAAGTGCGAAAGCAGGGGGAGAGAGCGTGAGAGGAGCCTTCCTTGGGCCCCAAGGAAGGCGGAACCCCGACCTGATCACCCGCAGGGCCCACGGGCTGGCGGGCAGCCTCTCCCACGCGTCGATGTGTCTGGAGAGACTGCCCACAGGATCGCCCGTGGGGGGTGATGGCCTCAGGCCGGGG
Organism: Monoplex corrugatus; assembly: GCA_030674185.1. Classification (NCBI taxonomy): domain Eukaryota; kingdom Metazoa; phylum Mollusca; class Gastropoda; order Littorinimorpha; family Ranellidae; genus Monoplex; species Monoplex corrugatus. The sequence goes on from CM060308.1 coordinate 34,486,327, forward strand.
GTGAGTCATTGGGGGTTGGCCGGCTGAGAGGGAGCCGGCCTGCGGGCCTTAGGCCGGGCCACCGGCCTGCCCGAATGCTGTTGCGGTCTCCTGTGCCCTTGGGGCCTGGGATCGGCCCGAAACTTGGTGTGGGTGGGCCTGTTTGGCGGGTAGGCCGCTGGAGCCGGGCGCTTCACGGCAGGGCGAGAGGGCCTCGAATGGAGGGCGAGGTCCCTTTTTATGTCCGCCTGGTGCTTCAGGACGGCCTGAACATGGTTCCCGAAGAGGGAGCCCGGCTGGATGGGCACCGCGCGCAAGGAGGCCCTTGCCGACGGTGAGGTGGCAACCGAGGATGCCGCGAGAATGGCATCCCGCCTCGCCATGACGGCGTTCAGATACGTGCGTGCTTGCGATTCGGCCACGGATCTGAGCCCCTGCGCCATGGCCTGGATAAAGGCCACGATGGTTGCCTGGTCAGGCGCCTGGCGGAGCGTGAAGGACTGCTGGTTGGGGTCCTTCAGGGCTTCCCCTAGGCCGCCCAAGAATGAGTCTAGGGCGGAGGTTGCCGCCAGCCCCCGTCTCGCGTTCTCCTCCCATTCCGTCAAGCATTTCTCCGTGATGGAGATATGCTGCGGCTGGGCCCGAGAGCGATCGTTCACAAGGAGGAGGTTCTCCTGTGTGAGCGAGAGGGGAGCGTCAGGGATAGGCCCATGGGCCATGAAGGGCTTCCGCTGGAAGGGGAGCGGTGCCGGCTTCAGGAATTTCCTGAAGGGCAAGGCTCCCGGGAAGTCAGGCACAGATCCTGGAACGAAATCTTGTGCCTCTTTCCCCCTGGCGGTGTCCTGGGCTTGCCTGAGGCAGTCAGCCACCATGTCGGACTGTTTTAGCAAGGAGGCCCGTGGGGCTGAGGTAGGGTGAGCGCTGAAAAGGCGCTCGGCCGAGCCAAGCTTGGGAGCCTTGGGCTCTGGCACAGTGGACACCGCCTCCGGTGTGAGTTGTGCCAGCCGGTCCATGGCATCCTGGAAGCAGAATGCCATGTGGGCAGGGGCCTCATCCTCTGAGGCCGAGTCCGAGTCCTCTGGCCCGCCTATGGAGGGGGCGAGAGTCTGCGGAGAGTCTGACCGGGGTGCCACGGTTGTGGGACCCGGGTCAGAGCCCCCAGGAGGCAGCCCCGGTGTTGTGTCCAACACGGGTGGTGCCGGGGGGGCTGGGCAGGGTGAGTCCTGCGCTGGTGGGGCGCCGGGCATAAAGCCGGGCCACCACGTGCATCCCGTGGCCGAGGCCGGGGGAAATCCCAAGGATGGGTGCCACGGTACCATGTGCGGTGCCATGGGATGCGGCATGGGCTGAGCCCAAGGGGCATCAGGACCCTGACCCCATGAAGGGTAGGGCCTGGCCCGGTCCCCAGTGCCCAAAGGGCCAGCCTGCTGGGGGCGGCTAGGCATGTGCCAAGGCGCCCAAGTGCTCTGTCCGGAATGGGACAGAGATGTGGCAGCCCGCCATGGGTCGCTTGGTAGTTGCCAAGGCGCCCAAGTGCTCTGTCCGGAATGGGACAGAGAGGTTGTGGCGGGTGCAGCAGCAGGCTGTGGGGGAGGAAGGGAGACAACCGGGGCGGATCGACGATCTGACGCCCGTAAGGGTGGGGTTGTCTCCCTTGGCCCACCTGGCGAACCAGGGGGTGTCCCGCCTGGCGAACCAGGGGGTGAGCCGGTTCCGCTCACATTACGGTCCATCTTGCCTCCCGAAGGAGACCCATGCCCAATGCGCCCATCAGCCATGGAGGCTGAAACAGTACCAGCAGAACCGGAGTTAAGCTGTACGAAGGGGGCGAGCACAGAATCGACAGAACCGGAGTTGAGTCGATCACCGTGCCGGGCAGTGTGAGGGCCGTAAAATGCCGAAAATTCAACTGAGCCGGAGCTGAGTTGAGGGCTCGTGGTCACCGCAACCGAACCGTAGCTGGGTTGCGATGACTTGTCGATAGTGTGAAAGAAAGAAGACGTAAAAGGGAGAGACGAAGTTGAAGGGAGAGCGGTTTGTGCACCGGTGGAACCACCCCTTTGTGGGTTTGAGAATTCGGCGGACGAAATCTTCTTAACCCTCGCTTTGCCACCCAATCGCTTCACATAAGTTTCTCCCTTAAACGAAAACATAGGCAAGACACAAAAACAACAACGACAATCGATCGATCGCGTAGCGAAATCGAAAAATACTTAGCTGCTCAGAGCGTACGAGGCGAGCTGGAAGATGGCTGCCGAGAAAAGAGGAAGAGCACCTGCGCATGCGCAAGACGTAGACACTCTCAGAGTTACTGTCCCTTCGGACTTTATTGTTACGAGGCAGAATTGGCAAACCGCTGCCGCTTATTGCATTTGTGAGCCACGGTATAGTATGTGTAATTAAATACAGGATTTTCCAATATAATTTGGTAAGACAAGGTACAAATCATGAAGAATCGCAGAAAATCATTTTGCTTTCCACCGAACTGGGCATATGCTTTTCCCTTGGAGAAGGACAAAACCAAAAATGAACAAGCGGACAAATGACTGATTGCAAAAAGAAATTTAAAAAAAAAAAAAAAAAATCATTCAGCTGAAATAGTAGCATAGATAGGGAAAAAAATGGCTGCTGGAAAGAGGAAGTTACAGGACTTATGCTATGTGCTTATAGATAACGATTTCCATACTCGGCCAACTAGTATTGGTATGGGGCAAATAAGCCAGGACTGCCAGCTATTGCCTCTGTGAGACACAGTATAGTATGTGTAATTAAACACATGTTACAGGCTATCAGCAAAATGACAGAGGACTGCAGCATATGACATTTAACATGTAGCCTAAAGAACTGTACTTTACGATATTTCAAAATTCAAACCAGGTAACTGGTATATGACATTTTACAATTCAAACTAAAGTGTGGCATATGACAGTTTAAACTTGAGAAATGCAGAACGTAACAATAAAACACAACAAAACTTTGGCACATCCCAACGATATATCAAAGATTCAACAAGAATGGGGGAAGGGGGAAGAGAGAGAAAAGCAAAGAGGAGAGGAAACAGAGAATGAGACGGGGAGAGGGAGAGACTGAAGTTTTTGTAGAGTGAAAGGGCATATGAATAGAACTAGAAGATTAAAATAGGCCTACCCTTTTCTTCTGTGCTTCCTTTGGATCTTCTGGCTCTTTCTTCTCCTCCTCTTCCTTTTCATTGAGGTCTTTCCTAAGGACTCTGTCGGTCTTTCCTTCATCCTTTTTCACTTCTTTCTTCTCATCATCCTTTGCTTTACTAGCCTCCTTCTTCTCATCTTCCTTCTCTTTCTGACTCTGCCGTAAAGACTTTCGCTCCTCACGCTTTTCTTCTCTCTTTTTTTCTTCCTTTGGTGCTTCTTCTTTCTTCTCTTCTTCTTTCCGAGTTTTTGGATCTTCTTTCTTTTCCGATTTGGGCTCTTCTTTCTGAGCCTTCTCTCTGCGTGTTGTAGCACGACGTACTACTTCAGAGTCAGGTTCTTCCACAGGTGTGGATTCAGCTGTGTCTTCTGTTACTTCCTCTGTACGACTGCTTTCTTCAGGTTTTGCTTTATTTTTTTCATCTTCTTTGCTCTGTCAAAAAAGAAAAAAGATATTATATGGAGGAAAGCAAACACACTGGGCACTAAAGACAATATAATATTTAAGCAAACACAACACATCACCTTCATTAAGTATTTTATGAGCCTTTGTAGACTATTCTGTCTTATTGTTATTTCTGTTTAAAGCCCAGCCGACTGCGTAGAGCCATACCAGGGCTTTAACCATTTCAAAACATACACAATACTTCAACATGAAAAAAAATGAAGAAGAAAATTAAGTACACATATCAATGCATTCGCGCACATATCTAAGGAAATGCCCCTTGCGTTGACCACTCCGTCCAATTTATCACTCAGGGGATTTAAAAAACATTCCTGAATACAAATTTGAACATATTTATGGACACTAAAACATGTATAAAAATGAGCCTGAACTACCTAAAACTGCTTCACTAGAGCCAAAAATGCACTTAATACATGTACCCAATTATCACTTGAATTGGAACCAACTGTCTGGATAGGTGGGTAGGCTCGACAGCGACACCTGGTGGTGGATGTCTTTTCAGATTTCTTAACCACACAATCCAATATTTTGCAGTTTTGTTTGATGATTTTACAGTCAGGTATGCTACAAATATAAAATGCTATGCACTGTCAAGACTATAATGTTGCAAATGAGGTTATAAGATCAGATCTTTGAAAATGAAAGTGATATTATGCTACCAGCAAGCATGTTTTCTAGCAAGTTTTATTCATTATGAAGTACATAAAACTGTAACCTGTATCTTAAGAAAAAGCACACAAAAATGTTCACATACATGTTATCAGAGAGGGTTATCTGTTTACGTATGTATGATAAAGAGGGTACATACACACAAAGGGAATAAGCTGGCTGATAGGTACACCAAGTCTTCTTTAATTTATGTACACACCTTGTCATCTTTAGCAGTTGATCTCTCAGTACGTGGGGAGCGCGGGGATAAGTCTTTCTCACGACCACGAAAAGCCAAAATTCCTCGGCTAGGGGTCTGTCGACTCTGTCGACCTGGTCGGCTGATTGTACCCATAATACTCCCCAGTTTCCGATAGAAATCTTCAAATGCATGCAAGTACCTGTAGAACAAATGAATGATGTACGGCCAGTTAGAATGTTAAGAACACCAAAAACAGAAATCTACAGTTCTACAACTTATGGTGAACTATTTTACTGATGTTTTAACCTAAAAAACTGGAAGGAGGGAGGGGAAGTTGGATTTTTTGATAAATTTAAATGAAATTAAGTGGGGTCTGTGTGAATAAACATGGATAAACTGTTCATTTAAACCTTCACTTAAACAGGGTTCATACAGATTTTCAGACAAAAAATTTAAGGACTTTTGAAGCACTTTTTAAAAAAATGCCTTCACATGAAGCTGTAATCAGTAATGACTTGTCACTACTTTTAAAGTCAACAGTAGTTCAGCTTTCACTGCCTCTGTTTTAGTACGGCTCAGGCTGTTCACTGACATCTGAGTTTGAACAGAACAGTTGGTTGATGAACTGCAGGATGACGAACTGCTAGAAGTGATGGGATCGCTCATTGTAGAATTTTTTTGTAAAAAAAATTCGAAAGATGAACTGCAGGATTTGAAGCCTTCATCAGGTCGCAGTTTTTTTCCCCTTTTCCATGGGTATTTACAGCCGATCCTCCCATTGAATGAATGTCTATGGTCTTCTTACAAATGCGACAAAAGGCCTTGCATCTGTCTACACTTGCGTCTGCCTGCAGCCATTCTTTGTATTTGTCTTTTTCCAGCCAAACCACGTTAAACAAACACTTCCCCGGCATGTTGACTTCTCAATTTCAAAATGGTGGAACATTCTTTCACGTACGTGCATGCACCATGAAGGCCCGTAACTCTGGTGTTTTGACCTATAGCAGACGACGTATCGGCGAGATCGTCGATCTTAACTCCGACTTTCTTTTTTTTTCCAATTCAATTTCAACCTTTTTTTTTTTTTTTCAAACTCAAGATTTTACACAGACTTTATTAAAAAATCATAGGCAGTGACAAAACTTAAGGACGTTTTAAAGATTTTTCAGCAAAAGCCTGATTTTTAAGGACTTTTAAGGCCTAAAAGAGCATGCCCTCAAAATTAAGGACTTTGCGAACCCTGTTAACCACCTGTAGAAAGAACGGTAGATTAAACGTGCCAGCCCTGATGAAACGTGGTCCAATGACGGGACATGGACAGACAGGCTGGGTATAGATGTGGTTCTTTGTTTCTTGTAAATTATGAAAGCGAGGATTTTCTTTTTCTTTTGTGTGATCTCAAGAAAATCTGTCACTTGCAGAGAAGCAACATACAATGACTTACTTTTTATAAGCGTTCTTGATCTGATGAGCAGCCGAGTTCGACGGTGGCAGACCCATCTTGGAGTAGACTAGTCTCCACTTCATTTGGTTTGTAGCCTGTGGAAAAACAAAACAGTGGTCAGTCCACATCTATCCAGCTGGATTTTTAGTGGCAACTGGCTCTCAACCAAGCCTGCACTCACAATATACAGAGCAAAATAGTAATGGAGGGGAAACCCCCCCCCCCCCCAAAAAAAAACAACAACATATGGAATCACTAGTCCACCAGCTATGTGTTAATAGGGACATGAACCTCTTTTTGTTTTTTTTTGTTTTTGTTTTGAAGACTCCAGTGCAAGTTCAACAAGATGATAGCTGGGAACAGGACTAACAATCCAGTCTTGGAAAAAGACTTGTTATGAAAACAGCGAAAGAAGAAACCAGCACTTTTAAGTGTGAGAGCTTCCAGAGCCACTGAATGATACTGAGGATGGCGCAGCATTAACAGGAATGGAGAACCTTTTCTGCTGGCCTACATGCCAATGGCATAATGGGCAGTAAATAAAAATAAATGACAAGATGATGAAATTTCAAAGTAATGTACATTATACCTCCACTTGAAAAATAGTCAACATTTCAATGTCAAGAATGGTACCATAAATCATATCACATAACAGGTACCTTATTGTATCCTCCAATGTTCTGCACCACTCTGAAGAGACGGTAAAGGTTTAAATCTTTGTTCCCGATGCATGGACCCTTGTTGATAGGAGTACCTGCATAATGCACAGCAATGATCACATATGAGTTTGTGTGTAAAAAAGAGCAGTTAAATATGTTCATCAACATTATGCATGCAAAACATCAAGTACATGCAAAATACCTTCAGGATCTTTTAAATTCAAAAAACATACAAACCAGTTTTGTTTTATTTCTGTTCAAAGCCATTTAAAAGAACAGTGATAAACTAATTCTAATAAATGCTCTCAATACTCTGAGGGGAAAAAACTATTCTATGTTAAGCACTGATATTCAATTCATTATTTGCATTATTCAACTTGTGAAGTCAAACAATCACTGAAATTTATAACTTCCATTATTCAACTTGTGAAGTCAAACAATCTTACTGGAAATGTCTGCACAAGAAAGCATAACGCAAATGAATGTATGCATAAGTGTGTGTGTGATAGTGTGTGTGTGTGTGATATCTCTTACCTCTGTCATCCATGAATTTATACAGCTGAGCTACAAAACGATCTTTTTCCTCACACTGCTCATCGTCATCAGAAGACTGGAGACAAACAAAATTGCACAACTGTAATATAAACTGAAACAAATGTTAGTAATGGAACAAACCTTCGACTAAAAATGTAGATACTTTTTTTTAGACTGAAACTGATGGCAAATTACTCTTGGGTGGGGTGGGGGTGGGGATTGAGGGAAGAAGCATCTAAATGTTTATTTGGTCTCAAAGCTAATTATTAATCCTCTACTGACAAATCAGACAAGAAATTCTAAGCTTTACATAATCATCTGTTAACACTGACAGAAGCTGGCGGACTTTCTTGATATCTCTATACTTCTTACTTTTATGTTAAAAGAAATATGAGATAGTAAACTCACTGCCAATTTCTATCTCCAGTGACAGGACTGATCTTTTCTAACCAGTTGCCTCTTTACATAACGAAACAATTGTTTCAGCAGCTGATGAATGGAAAAAAACTCTTGTCAACATTCACATTATCTTAAGAACCAGAAAATTCATATTTGTGAATGACATGTAATTCAAGGTCAAGAAAGGACCATTCTTAATCATACTTAAATCAGTCCTCAGGAAAACTAAAGCATGATCATACCAAAAACTCAAACTCCCAACTTCCTATCGTCTGCCCTCACACAACCCTCAATTCCACATTTTTAAATCCTCAATAAACATTCTCAATCACCTCATCCCCTTCATCTCCTTCTTCGTCATCCGGGCCCAGCAGCTCCTCGCGATTCCAATTCATTGGTAACTCGCAGCCATCAAAATACAGCAAAGCTTTTTCAAAAGCTGGAAAAATAAAAAATTAAGCAGAGTGGAAGAAAACTGAACAAAGTTTTGCAGACATTGTGAGTATACAACTACAGAAGAATTTTTTTTTTAAAAATCACAAAAACCCCTCAAATTATTTGTATTTCAGACATGAATAATGACACAGACATACATACAGACAGAGAACGTCTCATTTAAATAACATACACATCAACATTTATGTAGGTTGTGAAAACACCAAAACTGAAATGAAAATTCAGAAAGCATAACAGACTTTAAAGGTAAACTTTTTAAAGTAAGACAATTATGAGGGCATAGAGACTTTATTGGTAACAACTTTTTAAGTAAGGCAATTCAAACAAGTTTAACATACTTCATATACAACAAACGCATACATACAGCCCTTAATTAATAAAACCGCACATTTTCACACACAAACTACATTTCTGAACACTTGATGTAGATACCCATTACCACAACTGCATCATACTCTTCACACATCAACATATGTACAGAAGAATACATTCACACTCATTCACAAACACAATTCATTGGATTGGGGCAACACAATAAGTTTTAAAGTAAACTGCATTTCAAAATTTGAAAACTACTCACCTGCTTTTAAGGCTTTATCTTCATTTTTTATGGCAGCTTCACGAGAAAATTCTTTCAGATCTTTGCGATTCACGGCCATACTGAAAAACGAAAGATTTCAATTTCAAGAAAAATTGTATCATGAAGGAGTTACAGACTACACACAAACATACATCCAAGAAACACTTTCATCATAGCAATATTTTTCTTGTTATTTTGCACATGTTCAAATAATATTTTTTCCTGAAACATGTAAAAAATGCTCTTAACAGATTCTTGAATCTGAAAAGAACTTTGCAGAAAAAAAAAATCTCTCTGAATCCCTCACCCTATCTACAAACGCCCCGCAAAAGTTCCTGCTGATGAAGATAAGAAGCTTGCATTTGGAACCGCAGTGACTCTCAGTGCGGTGAAGATAATATTTCAGGCACCTGACTGGGCACAGCAAATGATCAAGCTTCAGGGTCTTGGACAAGCAAGTCATATGTGGCCAATCTCTTTCTAAACTTGGTTGTGAATAGGTCTGTCATGGGATGAAACCAGCTTCCTATACCCACTGTACAACCTGGGATTAGGGAGGCTGGAAGAGGGATTTAGGAAGAGAGAGAGAGAGAGAGAGAGAGAGAGAGAGAGAGAGAGAGAGAGAGAGAGAGAGAGAGAGAGAGAGAGAGAGAGAGAGAGAGAGAGAGAGAGAGAGAGAGAGAGAGAGAGCTGATGACCAAGTAAATAAACAAAACCACACCGCCAAGAAAAAAAGAAACACTATCAACAACAGTGAAATACAAACAAAAAGACTGCACCCCTATATGCAAACATAACCTCCAATAGAGGACAGGTAATGACCTGTTTTTAAATATACTAACAAGTTACCCAGCCTGTTGATGTATTCACTTGTTTCACACTTTCTTATCTCCACAAACTCTCTGCCTTTAATGCTGATATACCCTGGAGTAATATTATATTGATCATACCATGGCAACATAACACCAAATACCCCGAACACAAACAAGTTTTTCAGTGTACTCACAACTTTGTGTCCCTGAAGGAACGGACAAGCAGATGGTCACGATTCTTGAGTTCCACAGGTGTGCGCGTCTGGCAGCACAACAAGTACTGGTGTTAGCGCCCCTTTGCGTTTGTCAGCCACTTCTACCAGCATCACCTTACCAACCAACTCCTGGTGACGGCTTTTGTAGGAAGCACGCCTGGGAGATTCATCTTCTGAACTGCTATCCTCCTTTTCTGATTCCGACTCCCTGATATCCAAACGATCACAGTAGTATATATATTACTCTTCAAATTAAATATAAGAAATGGAGGGTAGGTTTGTCAAGGATGCATACGTTCATTACCTTAATTTACATAAAAAAAAACAATTATAAAAAAAAAGTGGCATTTCAAGACAATGCTATATGACTAACTGATAACATTTATAATCATATACCATTTCATGATATTTACAATCATATACAATTTTGTGCCTATGTGGCCTGGTCAGCTTAGAAGCAGCAGACTTCACCAGTTCAAGTCTGGGAGAGAATTGTGTGCATAGTTTCCAGTCCACCCAGCCGTGAATGAATAACTGGCCTTGTTCAAGATTTGGGAAGGTAAAGCAGTGAGGGATGGCCGGGTACAGCCCCACGAACAGTTGCAGTTTCCACCATCTCACTAACACTGCAACCTCAGGTCTATTGGAAGACCTTTACAATCATGTTTGAATGAAAAACTGCTGATAGAAGATGGCTACAGAATATCTACTGTAATTTCTAGACTGTACAGTGCTCTGGTATCCAAAACACACCATGTCCCCAATTTTCAAAATCAAACCTAACAATTACTAACAGAAAAAAATGCCTACTGATTAATAATTACAATCACTTTCTGAGGAATTTCAGTTTGGTAGGTTGCAAAACTAATGACAAAAAAATCTAAATTCATGATAATTAACAGAAACAAACTCAAAAAGGAAATTTTCCTTCTAAAATTACATTTAATCTAACATACTTACCGTGGCTCACTGATGCAACTAGCGGCAGCGGTTTGCCAAAGGACCGTAACTCTGATGAGAGAACTAGTGCCTTGCGCATGCATATATCAGTCCTCTTTTCGAGGAAACCAACACCCTGACTGTGAAACTGAAGGAACCAGGAAGGTGGAGAGGAAGGGAGGGACTCTGTGTGAGCCACGGTATGTTAGATTAAACGTAATTTTAGAAGGAAAATCTCTTTTTAATTACACATACTGTACCGTGGCTCACTAATGCAGAATAGCACTACATGGAAGGAGGGCTTACATGGTCAATGCCTGGAGAAATGAGACAAGTCAGGGCGTATGGCAGAGATGGGGTGTTGAGCCACCACAGCTGAAGTGATACCCTGGAGCCACCTTTGCGCAGACGGGAGACGTTGCGCAGGTAGAATTGAATGAACATGCCTGGGGAACGCCAATACGCGGCGTCCAGGACACTCTGGAGGCTGGCATTGTGTGATTGCCAGTGACGAAGCCCATGCTCGAATCTCATGGGGCTTCGGGGAGAAGACAGTCAAATCTGAGCCTGGCCTTGCATATGCAGCCTTGATGACTTCCCTCAGCCATCGAGAGATTGACGTGCGTCTAATGTCCTTCTTATAACTTTCGTTGTAAGAGAGAAACAGGTGGCGCTGCTTCTGGAGAGAAGATTTCGTCTGCTTTCTATACACTCGCAGGGCGCGAACAGGGCAGAGCGTGTGGTCTGCGTCATCCGGAGCAAGGATAGACGATACGGGATGAAAGGAGAACCTGACGACTGGTTCTTGGCCATGAATTCCAGTAGGCGGAGAGACATTGAGCCATCAGGTTCGAAAGCTACATCACCGGGAAGTCCACTAAGGGCGTGCACTTCACTACAGCGCCTCCCCGACGCGAGAGAAATGAGAAAGGCCGTCTTGAACGAGAGGAACTTGAGAGAACACTCCCTGATGCCCTCGTAAGGAGGAAGTCTCAGGGAGGAGAGAGCGAGAAAGAGATCCCACGCCGGGATGCGGCGGGGGTTTGGGCTTCCCAAAGAGAAGCCCCTCTGACGAGATCCTGCAGGAGAGGTTCGTCCGCAAAGGAAGGACCACCCAATTGGCTGATGGTGGTGCAGATGGCTGCCCTGTGTACCTTCACTGAGGAGGATGAAAGGTTTTTCTGCATGTGGTTCCCAAGGAGGGGACCAGACCGAACTGGCACAGCTGTCAAGGAAGCCCTGGCAGATTAGGAGCGGGCAACCGAAGATGCCAAGAGAACAGCATCTCGCCTCGCCAGGACAGAATTGAGGTGCAGTCTGGCAAAGGCATCGGCCGAATACTTGAGGCCTTCCGCCATGGACTGTATGAAAGCCACAATGGCGGGAGAGTCAGGCGACTGACGGGGAGAAAAGGACTCGTAGTCTGGGTCCTTAAGAGCGGACACCAGACCCCCCAAGGAGGAGTCCATCACTGAGACCGCCTCCAGACCCCTCCTTGCAGTCTCCTCCCAATGGCTACCGAGAAAAGAGGACTGGTATACGCATACGCAAGTACTCTCAGAGTTACTGTCCTGTGGCAAACCGCTCCCGCTAATTGCATCAATGAGCCACGGTACAGTATGTGTAATTAAATTATCCTTTCTACTGCAATGCAACAGAATCTTGGCCAGTTAGTCAAGAGTGCACAGCTGTCATTTTAGTGTCCTAAGACCAAAACTAAGTGGTGTCAAATAATACTTCATTATTTGTTCTTTCAATCAATGAAAAACAAAAAAAGGAATTTCTGGTCCTCTACCCAATCTAGAACTTGACTGACTGAGCTAGAAGTAATAAAATTTCACAATAGATTAGTTCATTTTATGATACATGATCTTGACCTTGCCTGCCTGGAACAGTTGCGGTTTAACACTGAGATAATGCAACGGGTTTCTCATGTATACCCAGACACAGCACAACCAGGTTTAACAGATCATATGAAAACTGATGTCAGGCAGGATAATCAAGTGGTTAGAATGTCTGACTTCTAATCTGCAGGTACTGCCTGGGTACAGCTTGGCGGATGCTGGGGAAGATTCTTCTGATCTACATGGTCAACACATGCGCAGATTTACTAGTGTCTGATCCCCCTTTGTGTGGACATGTGAACACAACATCAAATGTAAAGATCCTGTATGTCATGTCAGGGTTGGTGGCTTATGGAAACATGAAAACATCTGCAAGCACACCCATCAAAAACAATGTATGCAGACTGCACAGCAACATATCACCTGCATAGTTCGGGCCAAAAAACAGGTACTTATATGCATCCAAGAAAATATTACTTCAAAAAAGAAGGGAGCGGGAAACAGCCAAGCCAACCAAGACGAAAAATAACACGACACAAACAAAACCACCATCACCACCAACAAAAAAAACAAAACAAACAAACACACACACACAAAACTTAAATTCACACACACACTCACAAATGATAAAAACAACAACAAAAACACCGAACAGAAACAGAAACTTACCCTGTTTTGGAACGTGCTGTCTTTTTACTCTTCTGCACTGGTGTTCCAAAGTGTTCAGGATGAGACAACGGTAGATTGTCAAGTGTCTGTTCATAAAATATATATGTTATTGTTACGACACAGTAAAAGCAAGTACAGTGGAGAAAACCTGACTGCCATTTTCATCTCAATAATTTCAGTAAACAAAAATTACTACATACTAAACAATTACTACACGTTCCTACAGTATCAAATTCAAGCAATTAAGCTTAAAAAATGAGTAAAATATCCTCTGTAGCAACTGGGATACAACAAACATCAATGTGGGTGTTCAGTAAACATGATCAATATTTTTAATGTTCAAGTTATGTGTAATTATAAAAAAACTAATCTTCATCAATATTCATAACTGTTAATTTTACTGACCTCCTTGCAGATTGAAATGACGAACATTTGTTTAATCATACTTAAAAACAACAGAAATATCCCTTCCGAACTTTCACTTGCTTGTACCCAAAACACTCACAACGACTAAAATCATGCAAATTATTCAGTGTAATCTAAACCAACAAATTAAACATAATTTAAACAGATTTTTTTCCCAAAGAGTGTAAGAGTGTGGGACAGGACCAAGGAGTACAGAACTCAAGTTCTTGAAAATTTCATTCTAAAGAAACACAAACTGTCTCACCTCACTGACATCAAAATGTTTATCTCCTTTCAAGCACAACTGGTTTCTACGTAATGTTCGCTCATCACCATCGTTGAAGACTGAAAATATGAACAGAAATATTAATTCCCATTTTCCACATAAATCTATCAGTGTGCTAACATTCAGCACTCCAGGTACAATAACCAAATGCTTTAACAGTTAATACTACAATTCAAACAATGCCACAGATGTCGTCACGGATTTTATAGATTCAAGTGCAAACATTTGCATTTCAACAGTTGACACCTCAATCTAAACAATACTACATATATTGTTATGGACTTTCCAGTACTCCAAACACAATAACCAATTGGATTTAAACAGTTAATACCATGATCCACACAATACTACAAATGCTGTGTCTGACTTTCCAGTGTTCCTAGTACAATAACCAATTGTATTTTAACAGTTAATAACAAAATCCAAACAATACTACAGATGTTGTTGTGGGCTTTCTAGCATTCCTAGTACAATAGACAATTGTGTTTAACAGTTAATACAACAATCCAAAAATACCGTGGAGGTTGTCAGGACATTGCACTGGACAAGCTGATCTTTAAGCATTAGTTTTTCCATTTGCTGTTTGCTTCTTTGTTTGACTGGATTTGGTGCATGCGTGCATGTGTGTATGTGAAAAATTAAATTTTCATTTATGATACTATGTACAGACCAGTTATTTGCAAAAAAAAATGGAGACCACCATCTCTTCTTTTCTTATGAAGTGGGGAAAAATACACTGTTTTGGGAAAAGAAACAACTACCAACCAACAAGTTTCAAATAAGCTGCTTAACCTTTGTAGCTTCGGTACAGCCGCAGCTGACTGTAAAAGTCGGCCACATGCATAGACTATTTTGATCACGTACTGATGGCGTGTTTCTCACACTGGCAATTTAGTTTATCATCCAATGAGATGATCTTGGTAAATTTAGAACTACACACACATCCATTCACTACAGATCAAGCATGTAAAAGAGTGATGGGGATATTTTCATTCATACCATGTAGCGTGTGAAAAAATGGCGATGCCCTTTGTAGCAGACGGTTTTCAGGATACAGATGATTCTCCAGATTATTCAGAGGAGGAATTAAATACCACTGTTTGTGAATTAGAAAAACACGAAGAAGATGTAGCTGAATCAGACATTGAGGTTGGTGAGAGGGAAGATGATGAAAACTGTGATTTAGGAGAGCAGACCGACACAGAAGCTAATGCACCGCTGGCTGCATTCCAGCGATCGTGGCACCCAGCACTGGTTCCGCTGACAGTAAAGAAATTTGATCTCCCGGTCCGACCAAATCGTACACTGCCAGCTGATGCCAAGCCTTTAGATTATTTCTTTTTGTTTTTGTACTGACAATTAGTAAACTGTAGTATGAACATTGAATGTAGTTTTGTCGTGGAAAGAAAAATAGTGAAAAAAACTACCTGTGTAAATACCTGAAGAGTACTTGGTGACCACTGTGAGTACTATCACACGGAAATGCTGTTAGACGCTTTAGCTAGGCCATACTCCAATTCACGACTCATCTTATGTGTTGTGGTCACGTATAGGTGTGCTTCTCTTGTTCTCATATATATGTCACTTATTTATTCATGTCTGGTGACATCTTTGGTGACAATGACACGACAGGCAGTGGTTAGAAAGACATACTCATTTGGATATGCAAGTGAAGCATGATTACCGACATCTGACAAATTTCTAGCTTTATATCTGATCAGACATGCTCACAGTGCACTCATAAACAGAGTAACCCCATTTTGGGGGGAAAAGCTTGAGAAAATTTGAAATCTAGGGGCAGTTCAGCTCTCTAGAATACAAATACAAGAGGGTTAAGGGGGGAAATCCAAACTAACAACAAAAGTTTCAAACATTGACAACAGTTCCCTTTCTTTCATCCACCTGCTAATACCGATGCTTTTGTACTTACCAACTGTATAGGTGCTATGGTCATTCAACTTGTTAACGACACCCTCCATCACCTGGCCAGATTCTGGTTGCTTGAACTCTACAATATTCCCCACCTGTTATACATACAACAGACCTGTTTTACTAAAAAAAAAACTAAAAAAAACAACAAACAAAAACCACCCTGTATATTCTACTGCATTTGTTGTATCATTGTACTTGTGAATCTGATCATGACAGACTTTCCAAATGTAGGCTCCTCTCCCTAGGGAGAATGTGTTGCCACAGAATTAACTTTTTTCTTGTATGTATTTTCGCTTATCCTTAACAGTATTTCCATATGATCATGGACAGCTGCGAATTCGTTCACATGTGCTGAATTCATGCTGCAAATGGGACCTAGGTTTACTGTTTCTTCTGGAAGACATAGCACCCAAACCACCTAACAAAGTCTACTGTGAAGGGGGAGAAAATGCCTGATCAAAAAATCAAATCTCAGAACTCTCATGACATGGCTGTCAATCCTCTATTACATAATTCTGATATAGCTTAGATAGTTCTACAAAACCCAAAGCACAGACACTGCTGTCAAAATACCTGACTGGCAGGTTTTTAAAAAAAATAATTTTTTTTCTCATTTCTTTCATCATTCATGCCACTAATTTGGCCTGTCCAATGCATCATCAAACACAAATTTATCCAGCCACAGTCCTCCTTGTTGCTGTTATTGTTGTTTAAAGCCCAGCCAACTGTGTAGAGCCATATTTGGGCTACAACCATTTCAAAACAGATGAAACTTCAAAAGGAATAAAAAAAGAAATAAAAAAAAGAAGAAAATTAACCACACATTTCAATGCATTAGCACACATAATCTAAAGACATGCCCCTGGTGTTGACCACTCCATCTAATTTATCGCACAGGGGATATAAAAAACACAACTGAATATAAATTTAAGCATATCTAAGGACACCAAAACATATAAAAACGGGCATTAAATTACCTGAAACTGCTTCCGCATATTTCATCTCCCTAGAGCCAAAGATGCACTTAATACATGTACCCAATTATCAATCCTAACAAAAAGTACGCAAGACTTTATCGAACACATACAGGTGAATGGACCAGCAAGGCAGAAAATGATAGGAAGAAATGACAGAAAGCAATGGAACAAGGCAGAAACAAAGAGAGTGACAGAAAAGAGTAAATTTCTAGCACAGAATTTCCAGAAGGTGGGATACTCAATACACTGAAAGAGCCCCCAGCATCCCCACGGGGGGTGCCACAGTCCTAGTGCCACGAAGTATGTGGAAGCTAACAAATTAATCTAGTGTAATGAGTCCACTCAGCAAAGGGAAGTCTGTGCTGGAGTTGATGACCCCTGTTAAGGAAACAGACACCTTGTCTTTTTAACAGCCTCCCCCCATGACCTACTGGCACCAAGACATTAAGATTTTGAAATGAACTGTCTCCAAACACTACCTCCATGACTTACTGACATGAAGACTTAAGATTCTGAAGTGAATTGTCCTGAAACACCAAAGGAAAAAAACAACAACAAAACAACCAAAACTGGTGCCACAATGGGAGCACAACATAAAGAATTGTTTCCCCTCAAATTCTGAAACAAATTCTGTAATGCTGCAATGATTTGTGAGAATGAGAATGATTATCATTATCGACAATGCTACAGAGTTTGATTAGAATATGACAAGGCTACAGTCTATGCTTTCTTTCATAATATAAAACCACCACTCCCTACCCCTCATGACATTAACATCTGATGTGTTACTCAAGATGATGGAGCAATGGCATAAATCAAGATGCGCTTATGAAGGGGACCGAATTTAACTCTTTGGTTCGTCTTTCAAACTGTGCCACAGCACACTCAACAAGGGTAGAACTAGAAGTTGATTAGGACTGAAAAATCCCACAATAACATGAACTGATCTTGGTGATCGATGTTCGAAGCTATCTAGCTCTCCAGTCATCAGTTCATCTGCTAAACAATACTATCATAATATCCCACACACCACTAAGTTTAAGTACAATCATTGTTCCAACAATACACAAATGAAAAGAAACAGCAGCAACCAAGACTATTGTTTTTTGAAGCAAGTGGAACTCTTATCACAAACACAATATAGCAGGACTTCCAGACAAGCAAGGATTTTTAGCTGATGACATCTGCTAATACAATCTTATTAAGCCTACCAATATATCAAGGGAACATTCGAATTCAGGAGCTGAAGAAATGGTTATCACACAACTACTCACTGAAAAAGAAATGAAAAACTACTGTTAACTATCAATACTTTCATCAGCATGCATCCTCTATACAAGAGTGTTGCAAACTTCAAATTTTCTATTTCTAACAAATTAAAAACAAACAAACAAACAAAAAAACAACTTTGAACTATAAAAAGAGTATAAACAACAGAAAGCAACACCAGATCAAAGCTCCAAATGATGAAAGTGCAAGAATATCCTTCCAGAAAAGTAACACAGAGCATGTTAAGCCATCAAGGTCAGAAAAATAAAAAGCTGACATTTGTAACAAAAGGTGGAAGCACGTTTGCAAAAATTCATGAGTTGTGGCAAAAATAAATCTAACACAATGAGACTTTCTGTGATGAAAAGAGGGTCACGTTTTAATAGGGTATGCCCAATGGTTTGAGGACTGTGGAAATAAATACTGTTTAAGAATGAGTGATCTTAGAAAATGAATTAGTTAAATGAAATCCAATCATTCCCAGAAAATCATCTCTCATCAAACACCGAGGGACCGATTCATGGCCACTATATATACATAAAAACAGATACAATACCTTCATAGTTCCAGTAACAATTTGTTCATCAGTGATCCACATAGATGACTGAGAGTCCTTTCCAGCAACCTGTGAAAAAGACAACGTTGAAGAGCAATGCCATTATTTATCCGAATTAAAATGAAACGGTCAGGCTCTAGTTCCTTCCTCTTTATGTTCTTTCAACAAATTCTGGCAATATCTATTCTAATATTTTCCAACGATTCATTTTCTAGTATGCTCACACATAAACATAAAAACATATGTACTAAACAGCAACTGATCTTAAATTTGTCAAAATCCATTCATAAATGACTAAGAAATCCTTCCTGATATAATATAGTTATCTCAACCTCAATGGAATTTACTCTGAATAAATGTCATGAAAACCAAAAAAGTATAAAATTTACCCAATAAAATTCATGTTCAGACAGTCAAGATACATTTAAGAAAAGATGAGAAAATTCTGATTCACACCAGTCCAAATATTGAATGATTCTTGTCCATACTTTTTGTTCACAACTACTTATTCTATACTGAAAGAAAACTATTAAGCAAGTTTGGAGAAAATCCACCCCCATATATTACTGCAACACATTTTCCACATACACATTCCTCACATCATTATCACAGGGAGAATCAAAGATGGAAAATCAACTGAAAGGAAGGCGTAAGCTTATGTATACTAATATGTGTACATGAATGTCTGACTATGGCGTCAAAGGCCTTATTTCAAATGTTTGTGAACAAAAATATCTAACTGAATGAAAATTAACAATATGAGACAACAATGTGACACTGAAACCAATCAAAACATGATTCAAAGCTTCCCCACGTTCTTCCCTGTAACACTAACAGCAATTAAAAATTTTAAGGAGTATCTAAATATGCTTTTAATTCTCATTCATAGACCTGGATCTCCAAAGATGAAAGATAAAAACTGGCTTCTACAGTAAGTTCTGAATTTGTCCAATAATACTTCATGATCAGTTGAGTTAGGTGCGTCCGGCATGGAATAACAGCACAGTTTGTCAGTGTCGTATTGGCAATATATCACTCAATGATATGTACAAAATTATAACAGTTTACTATTAACTGTAGTGGCGTGCCTGTGCTTACAACACTATAAAACATGGACATGTCTGTCATAGCCACTCAATGACAAAACAGGGCACACTGAAACAAAACATAACTCACGATTATCTGGGAGTGCGATATCAAATCTATGAGACAGGCAAGTATTCCTGGAGAAAATTCTCCTTTCAAAATCTTTTATCAAAGATTTTTATCAAAGTAAAATATGAGCTAAACAGAAAAAAATTATTTATTTCAGAGATGTCTGCAGTAAGAAGAACCAAAGAACAGGAAAGATGACGTCAGCTGATTTTGATTAATTCAAGTTCACAGTAATGAAGACAAGATGAGTAATCAAAACTTACAAGATGAGTAATCAAAACAAACAAACTTACCCGTAGTTTCACAAGCTTTATAGCTTTCTTCACCTTTGCCTCGCAAAATGCACCTCGGTATTTTGCACTTACTTCAGTCCCAATCGGTAGATAGGCTGGATACGTTGCCTGCAACACAGAAAGCTTGAGGTAATACAAAACAAAAGGCCAGATCACTAAAATTTTTCTAGCAGCCAGTTGAGTGGATTCTAGAATATACTAGCCTTCAGACTTTTTTTTATTAGCCCAACAACTTCCTCCTACAAACAGTAAACACTTTGCAGTCGCAGTGAGTTTATCATCCTTTGTGTGCTGATGGCCACAGTCTGCAGAATACACTGTATAAAAATAAACGAACTAGCAAAATACTGTTACAACAAAGACAGTCAAACTGTTTTGGAGACCTTGTGGGTGGGTTAAGAGAAAAGTATGCATAAAATGTAAACTAAGGTAGATGACTGATCTCTAGTTTACATGTATTTTCTTCAGAGAGAGAGAGAGAGAGAGAGAGAGAGAGAGAGAGAGAGAGAGAGAGAGAGAGAGAGAGAGAGAGAGAGAGAGAGAGAGAGAGAGAGAGAGAGAGAGAAAGAGACAGAGACAGAGAGCAATTTTTCAATACCTACATTAGTCATTTGGTGTGATTAGAAATGAAGAAAGAGGAAAATCTGTCAGATGTTAATTTACAATGCATAACAAATGACCAATCAGATTAACATGAACTCTACATTCTGTTGGCACCTACCACTTATTCTGGCTCAACAATACACCTTCAACCCCAAGTTCATTCAGTCAAGTCTCAGTGCCAGACAGCCCAATGGGATCCAGAGATGTCAAGCTGAATTATATGTTCACCCACCAAAGGCGACCCTGCACCACTGCTGGGTTACTTCCACTGGGTTACTTCCATGGATTTCAACTCTGCCTGTTCTGATCCAACTTACTTCAGACTCTTGCCTACAAAGTTTCATTTTCTCAAGATGACATCTCCGTGTTAGGAACGAATTCCATATACACTAATGCCACAGGTGCCATGTGATGGAGAAGATCCAGAACGATCATGGCACAAGCCTTAAGACTGCACATAATAAACCCACGAGCTGGTTAGGTCTTTAGGTCCTATCTAGACAGTTCCATAACCCTGGGGTTGTACGGGGTAAAGTGGCAGAGACCTCAACTTTTCCCGGGGTCAGCAACCATGACGGCAGCGCCTATCCCCTCTCCCTCGTTTCAAATTCATATTCACATTTATTTTAAACCAAGATTTCGGAAAGGCAAGAAGGCTAATTGGTCTTCAACGGGAGGGACCTGAGAAATCAACCTATCTCTTCAATGTTTTATACCAAGGCAGCCAGGCAATGCCCTGTTCTTCATGATTTTCAACTGCCATGGGATCTTTAACATGCGCAGCCAGAATTCACACGGGTCCGACTTGTTTTTTGCCCCCTTCCGAAGGACTAGATGTTCAGTTCGAGTTTCTGGTCAAATGCCTTCAAAACCCACTGCTAATAGCATGTAATCACTGAGTCACAGAGCCAGACTGAGTAATAGACCTGCTGGCAAAGAGACCAGCACCAGTTACAGCCATCATGAACCACTGACACCAAAAATACCAACTTGAAGTCACCTCCGACAAGGAAGCAGTAGAAGAACCAAAAGTGAAGTCATCTTGAGATCAAGGCATGAAGGGACACACAATACGAGACAATTTTTACAAAGCTATAATGGATATATAAATAACTGTTGACTTCATGATAATAGAGATGATGACGATGCTATGGAGTTCAATCCTGGATTGAGACTGTGTAATAGGGCTGTGCTCTATGTTTACTTTCATGATATATCCTGGTGTCAGCAGGCCCAAGAGATGTACACACCTGCTGTATTAGTCATGCAATTTAAGCAACAATCTCAATAACACATATATATCTATAGACATTTTTTTTGAGTGGTTGAGACTTGACTGTGTGGTCCAAGTCTTTCCAATGAACCCACAGCATGCTCAACTCTGGGTAGGAAACAGTTTGGGCAGAAAAATCCCACAATTTTGTTTAACAGGCACCCTGACACATTTTCTGGTCAACACGAATCCCTCTCACCCACCCCAACCCCATCTCCAATGGTGATTCACTGACTCATGGAAATAGCATGATCAACAGAAGTGAATACACATCAACATGCATGCACACATATAATCATAACTACTAAAAGAGAGTGAGTGGACGTTTTTTCAAGAGGGATTTATCGCACTTGGACAATTCCACCAAATCTGCAAGCTATCATTTGCAGACTCCCTGAGCCTGAGCAAAATTGTGTATCCATGACTACTGCCAAAGAAAGCATGCACATCTACATGATCTAGCAAAGTTAACTTCATGACACTGATATCAATAATTTATATTGTGCAATGAGACTGGCTCAGTCAGAAGACACTGGCCAATCAAACTGGGGCTAATAGTTTCTCACTTTCTGGCCACTTGCAGATGACACAAAGGCATACATCGAGTTGAACAAGTGGCCAAGGCAGTAAAGATTTTTGATGTCCCCCAAAAGAAATCTTCCAGACAAGGCCTTTTGTTTGGTTTTGACATGGTGATATACAGTCGCCTTTGGTAATCACCAATTCAGGAGCTATTTATGCTCTCCTCATCCATTCTGAAGAGATCCGGAGTTTGGAATTTGTTCAAGAGGGGTTCATGGCACTTGGATCATTCCATATGTGCTCTACCCAAATCTGTCAGCAATTCTGACAGACTCCCTAAGCCTGAACAAAACCACATGTGCTGGCAAAGTTTTTTTATATCCTATCCATGACAACTGCCAAAGCAAGCCAATATCCATAGCAGTTGCAAACGAGGCTTTCGACAATGAAAATCACCAAGGATGACTGGATAAGCAATCTCTGTTCCAGCACTCTGTCCAAACTTATGACCTAAAAGAATATCCACTGTGGGCCCAACCACCAATGAGAAAAATTGGAGAAGCAAATTCTGTTCCAGCACTCTGTTTAAAATAAAAATCCAGCCACTGACGATTACAACTGTCTACATGCAATTTAGAGCCAAATTTGGAATTGACCCCTGGAGATATGGAACCTGAACCTCTGCTCAGCGAAGTTGAATCTGCCATTAAAGATCTAAAATGCAGAAAGTCTCCTGGTCTTGACAATATTCCTGGAGAGTTGTTGAAACACTCAGGTGATGGTGGACTCAAAGTAATGCATCACTTATGCTGCAAGATATGGAAGACTTGTCAATGGCCTACAGACTGGAAGCTCCAAGAATTTGTCATGTTATATAAGAGTGGAAATGTCAAAGACTGCAACAATTATAGAACAATTGCACTGATCAGTCATGCCAGTAAAATACTGCTGATAATAATTTTAAACAGGTTAAAGCCAAAAGTAGAGGAAGAGCTATCCGACTGTCAGGCAGGCTATAGGAAAAACAGGGGAACAATAGATATGCTGTTTGTACTCCAGATATTGATAGAAAAGATTAGAAACACAGACCAAGAGATGTTCATCGTTTTCATTGACTACAGCAAAGCGTTTGATAGCGTGATTCGCCAAAGTCTTTTCCACTTCATGATCAAAATGGGTTTTCCAAGACATCTGGTTTCCCTCATAGCTTCATTATATAA
The DNA here is from genome assembly GCA_030674185.1 of Monoplex corrugatus. NCBI lineage: Eukaryota > Metazoa > Mollusca > Gastropoda > Littorinimorpha > Ranellidae > Monoplex > Monoplex corrugatus. The sequence goes on from CM060308.1 coordinate 34,509,831, forward strand.
TGATCAAAAAGCAACAATCAGATGGAATAATCAAAACTGCAAATTTTTTAACATCACTAAAGGGGTAAGGCAGGGTTGCATCCTGTCTCCACATCTCTTCAGCATATACACTGAACATATCATGAGAGAAGCAGACATAGAAGACATGGGAGTAAATATTGGTGGTAGAAACCTGTCAAATTTACGCTATGCAGATGACACAGGATTACTGACAGACAACATTACAGGCTCTAGGAGGATCCTGAGCAGGGTAGACCGGGTTGGAAAGGCAGCTGGGCTGGACTTAAATTCAAAGAAGACAAAGGTTATGCATGTTGCAGGCAAATATAACACTAGACAGGACCAGATCATGCTAAACCAAGTCCCTCTAGAAAATGTCAAGGACTTTAGATATTTAGGTTCAGTCAAGACACACGATGGAACATGCTCAAAAGACATAAAGATGAGAATTGGAATGGCCAAGAACAGAATGGTTCAATTGAACAATATTTGGAAAGACCACAGCATAACAGCAGACCTTAAGATAAAACTCTTAAAATGTCTTGTCTGGCCAGTGATGTTATACGGCTGCGAGGCATGGACAATGAAGAAAGAGGATGAAAGACGAGTGGAAGCAGCAGAGCTGTGGTTTTACCTAAGACTGCTGAGGGTCAGATGGACGGATAGGCGCTCAAATGAAAGCATACTGAATGAGTTGGGTACTACATGCAAGCTCCTAGTACTCATACAACGGAGGAAACTGAAATATGTTGGACACGCAATCCGTAATGAGAGAACAGACTTGATGTCCACTGTCCTCCAGGGTAAAGTGGAAGGAAAGAGAAATAGAGGACGGCCACCTGCATCACTTGCTAGAAACATCACAAACATCAGTGGCAAGAAACTCCAGGAGGTGGTCAGACTTAGCCAAGATCGAGAGTGCTGGAGGCAGCTTGTGAGGACATCATGTGCAGCGGCCAACACTGTTCCCGGTGACGCCGACGGGTGAGACGGGTGAGACATGCAATTCAAAGATGATAGGATAATGAACAGAGAAAATGTAAGCCAATAGGCTGGAACTGGGCTTGCTTCTCCAGCCAATTTCTTGATTCAAAGGCTTGGTAGAACATAAGCTCAGGTTTATGCATCACAGATCAGTAAAGAAGCCTGAGAATGGATTTGTACGAGCCTGAGTTTGAAGGTCTTTAGAGTTCATTCAACTTTCAAGGAAGGATTCACTGCACTGGGGCAATTCTTACATGTGCTTCACCTAATCTGCCATCTGTTAGCTGACAGACTCCTTAAGCATGTGCAAAACCTTATGCGCTGGCAAGGTCTTGAAATCAAAGGGAATGGGGAGAGGGACCTATGAAACACTAAGCTACACCATAGAGAATGGGTCAGTTTATATTTTGTGGGTTGGGTTAGACTCATGATATCAAATCTTGTGAGCCAGCAGGCACAATGAGTGGTGTTAGAATGTGTCTGTATCACAGTGTGTGTAATGAAAGTATGTCTGTTACTAGTGTTAGTTGGGTTGTGTGCAATGTGTTTTCCTATTGTTCTCTCAATATTTCATGAAACTGTTGCTGACTAGTGGGCAAGTGGCTCTGCCTGTGGGGCAAGCAGAAATTCTACCTACCTGCTAGGGCAAGTAGAGAAAAAAATTGTCCTGTCCAAAAGGGACCTATGAAGCACAATGCTGACACCACCAGAATAATGGAAACATTAAAATGGGCAGCAAACAGACCTGTTTTTAAAGTCGTGGACTCATGAGTCAGATTGAACAAAAAGAACACTGGACAAACTGCTCATATCCAAAGTTTACATATGTTAAACTTGAAAGCCAAGGCTGCTTGCACAAGCTCAAGCTGAAGGTTTTCTGCCAGGATTAATAACAATACTAAATTCCTTTAGTATTGTGCGAACAGTCCATGTATAATTCTGTGAAGGTGGGGTGGGGTAGCCATGTCAATACAATAATGCAGTCAAACATCCTTGAATATACGCATCAATACATCAAAACCAAAACAGAAAACAAACAAAAACAAACAAACAAAAGTTGCTCAAAAACAACAAAACATCACAGCATGAAATCAGAAATAAATGATAATGATTCTAGTCAAAAACAATGACTTCAAACATAAGGAAGCAGAAAGTTTTTAAATCACCTGATAAAAAGTCTTTCAGAAACACATACACAAGAAAGCAATCACACAGATATACTCGCATACATGCGCATACATACATGTATTCACGTCAAGAAGAAGGTAGGTAGATTACTGGGTCAATACAGAAATGCAGCAACAAATACACTGCTACTAGTACTACTGTACAAAAAAAACAAACAAAAACAACAACAAATGAACAGAATTATTTTGACTAAAATATCAGTGTGGAATTTGACACATGAAAACACACACTGCAAAATGACTGGACCTAGAACAGCCACTTGTCAGCATTTTTAATTTATGTAATTTTGTATATATTTCTAATAAAGATATATTCTGAGATGTTATTTGAAAGTGAGCAAAAAATTGCTTTAACTTTAAAAACAATGAGATGGAGTTTCATGTCATGACATGTCCCCCCCACAAGAAGCTAATGAGAACCAAGGTATGATTAAGAGGTATATGGTCATGGCAACGAAATGGTGTCTAAAAAGTGTGCCACACAAGCAACAAAATGAAACACCTGTCAATGGAAGAATATTGTGCAAACCAAACAGCAGGACAAAAACCATGACAAATAATCCAACTTGCAAATCAATCGGACATTTATCACTCCTGTAAACAGAGATATTATTATGTTCCTTTGTACGTAACATCACACGATGTCACAGACCTTGTAAAGGAAAGAACCTGAGAAGGTACAGATATTTTGCTCAACATAATGTGAACACGTTAAGAGCAGGTCCAGTTGGTACATCTGAAGGTAGGACAGGAAAATCAAACACACTAATTACAAGAAAATAAAAGAAGATTTTGTACATAAACTAGTAACAACACAACAGTTCTTTAGTGCATAAATTTTAGAGCTGTACCACGGAAGATAAAACAGACTTCTGCTGTTTTGAAAATGAGCAGTGTAAAGACAGCTGACGAAATAATTGTGCAAAGCACTCAGGTAATGCCTAATTATGAATGTTTTCATATTAAGGCTTACTATATGTACGTTACTGGAATGTCCTCTCACCTCCAACATTTAAGAGATGTCAAAAGCTGAAAATTCTTATTGTTGTGCAAAACAGCTTATGAGTAACTCAAATGACATGTTCCAAACAAAAACAGGCTGTGAAAATGAAAATATTACAAGAGCACATACCAGAACAGCACCCAAATAGTCATCTGTACATAACTTCACAACAAAACATTGTACTGCAACATCCTCTGAAATGCAAACCTTGGCATCAAACTATCTTTCACTTGAAATAAGAAGAACCAAAATGCTGTACATGACAGTTTCTTTTTAAGTGTAATTGTGGCTTGCTGAATTCAGTAAAGATCTCTTTAGTACATAACTTCACAACATTCTTGGAGAGAATCTCCCTTTTGTTCAGTAAAACAGTACTTGTATTGATTAATTTCCACAAAAACATGGGTACAAGACCTCAGGGGATTGTATCAGCATGTTTTGAATACATTTGGGATTGATAATGAGGGTGGAAAACCGACTATTCTCTAGAATGTTCATAGCTTAACATACCAGTTCATAACTTTACAACAGTCACAACATAATATTGTACTTAACATTCCTCTAAAAAGCAAAAGATGGCATCAAACCATCTGTTATTTGAGATAATAAGAACCAAATGTCACGTATGATACTTTCTTTTTAAGTGAATTGTGATTTCCTAAATTCAGTAAAGATCTCTTTAGTACATAATTTCACAACATTCTGAGAGAATCTACCTTTTCTTCAGAAAAAAAGAGCAAATATGCTGATGATTTTGTGTGTGTATAAAAACAGTTAAAAAGAACCTACAGGGAATGAGGGATTGTATCTGCATGTTTTGAGGGATGGGCGCCGCCAGGCTATTCATGCCCAAGACACACTACATGATGATGGACCAAAAACCAATGTTGATACCGGCTCGGTCGTCGCCCGGACCAAGGACCGCGCCTTCCGTTGGACACCAGGGCGGAGGTGACAAGTATGCGACTGGTGGAACCTCTTCAAAAAAGATCCGAGGAAGAGAAACTCTCACCATCGCCACATGGAATGTTAGAACACTTGCACAGCCAGGCAAATTGCACGAACTTACGCATGAGCTGGAAAGATATTCCTGGCATGTAGTTGGACTGAGCGAAGTCAGGTGGAAAGATCATGGAGAACACCAAACTGAGGAAGGACATGTATTGTACTACAGTGGAGACTTGAAAAAACACATCCACGGCGTAGGATTTCTTGTCAACAAGAACGTCAAGAACTCAATACTCGGGTGCCGCCCAATATCCAACAGGCTCATTTCCAACCGCCTCCGAGCAGCACCATTCAACATCACAGCGATACAAACCTATGCACCGACAACAGACTATGATGATGAGGATGTGGAGGAATTCTACACACAACTTCAAGAAATCATTGACGAGGTTGACAAAAAAGACATCCTTATCATTCAGGGAGACTGGAATGCTAAAGTGGGCGCTGATGCATTAAAAGACTGGAAGAACCATTGTGGGCCCTCCTGTAATGCAATTTCCAATGAGCGAGGACTGCGCCTACTTGAGTTCGCCGGATACAACAACATGACACTGGCTAACACCCTTGGTGAACACAAGGCGTCACGATGCTGGACTTGGCATGCACCAAATGGGACCAACCACCAGATCGACTACATCTTGGTCCCAATCCGTTTTAGATCTGGAATCTGCAGAGCCAAGACGCAAACATTTCTAGGTGCAGATGTGGGTAGTGACCATGACCTGGTGATAATGAACTTCAAGGTCAGGCTGAAGAAGATCAAGAAGCCCAAGAACACCAGACTGAAGTTCAACTTGGACAGACTCAAGGACCCCTCCATTGCAGAGTCCTTCCAAGCAACAATAGGCGGAAAGTTTGCAGCATTGAGCACACAAGAAGAAACTGCGGAGGAAATGACCACCAAGTTTAACACAGTGATGACAGAGACTGCAAATGACCTCTTAGGAAAACAACGCCGGAAAACCCAACCCTGGATTACAGACAAAATCCTTGAAATGTGTGACAAAAGAAGAGAAATCAAGAAAGTCAAAAATACAACAGACAGAGCCCTAGCCTACAGAAACATCAACAAAGAAATCAGAAAAGGCATGAGGGAGGCCAAAGAAGGATGGATACAAAATAAATGCACAGAAATAGAAGACAGCCTAAGCAAGAACAACAGCATAAAGGCGTACAAAGTGGTGAAAGAACTCACCACACAGAGACAGGCAAGGATCAGTACCATTCAAGACAAACAAGGAAAGTGCCTGACAGAAGATAAAGAAATCATCCATAGATGGACAGAATACTGCTCTGACCTCTACAACCACCAGACACAGGGTGACTCAACTGTCCTTACATGCCAGGAATCAACAAATGACGATGACCACCCCAATCTACGCGAAGAAGTCGAAACAGCAATACGATCGCTGAAAGATGGAAAAGCTGCTGGAGTGGACAACATCCCAGCAGAACTGATCAGGCATGGAGGGGAGGCAGTGACTGACATTCTCTGGAAAATCTGCAACAAAATCTGGCAGACGGGAGAATGGCCGACACCTTGGACCCAGTCACTAATCATCACACTTTCCAAGAAAGGCAATTTACAACTATGCCAGAATTACAGAACGATCAGCCTTATCAGCCATGCTAGCAAAGTGATGCTGAAAGTCATTTTGAACAGACTGAAACCACAGGCAGAGGAGATCATTGCCGAAGAACAAGCGGGATTTCGCAGTGGTAGAAGCACAACAGAACAAATATTCAATCTCAGAGTCCTATGCGAAAAATACAGCCAACACCAACAGGACATCTACCACGTTTTTATCGACTTCAAAAAGGCATTTGACAGAGTATGGCATGAAGCACTGTGGGCCACCATGAGGAAGTACAACATGGGAAGGAAGCTTATTGACACCATCACACAGCTATACGCAAAAGCGAGCAGCGCAATGCTTGTTGGGGGCACAGTGGGGGACTGGTTTCACACATCAGTTGGAGTTCGCCAGGGCTGTCTCCTCTCTCCAACCTTGTTCAACATCTTCCTTGAGCGCATTATGACGGATGCCCTTGAAAACCATCACGGCTCAGTCAGTATTGGAGGAAGGACAATCACCAACTTGAGATTTGCCGACGACATCGATGGGTTGGCTGGAAATGAAGACGAACTTGCCAACCTGGTGAAACACCTGGACGAGACATCATCCAGATATGGCATGGAGATCAGTGCCGAAAAGACAAAGTTGATGACAAACAGCACAAAACCAATAGAAAAGAAGATTACAGTCAGCGGGAGTGAGCTGGAAACCGTGGCTCAGTTCAAATATCTCGGAGCCATTATCAGTGAACAGGGATCGAAAACCGAAGTTCTTGCAAGAGCAGCACAGACAACAGCAGCACTAGCCAAGCTGAAGCCCATCTGGAGGGACAAAAACATCGCCCTCACTTCCAAACTGAAGCTAATGCACGCATTGGTCCTGTCAATCTTTCTCTACGCGTGCGAGTCATGGACACTAACAGCAGAACTGCAAAAGAAGATCCTGGCAGTAGAAATGAGATGCTTTAGAAGAGTGCTTGGCATCTCATACAAAGACCACATTACCAATGAGGAAGTACGAAGAACAATTTCACAGCATGTCAAAAACTATGAAAACCTTCTGACAACAGTAAGAAAAAGGAAACTTCGGTGGTATGGTCACGTGACAAGAACTAACGGACTATCAAAAACAATACTCCAAGGAACAGTTCAGGGGGGAAGAAAAAGAGGCAGACAGAGAAAAAGGTGGATGGACAATATTGACGAATGGACAGGAAAAAGCTTTGCCACGACCCAGACCCTTGCTCATGACAGACAGAGGTGGAGACAGACGGTGCGACGTTCATCCATGTGGAGCCCCCACGACCCTGGATAGGGTTAAGGGACAGGAAGGAAGGAGGGAAGGTTTTGAATACACGTGGGATTAATAAAAAGTTATTTAAAAAAAAAGTACAGTTATTTCAGAAAAAAGCATAATTTTCTATAAAATGTTCATAACTTCACATGATTACAGAAAACAACATCGTTTGCAACACTGAACACTTAAAAGCATAAGCCACTGTGTGTAATATCGATAAGATTTACTTAAAACTGTACCAAACAAACTATAGAGTCAATAGCAAGTATGTATTTGTAATAAAAAGCATCCACTAAAATTTTTCTTTGTTCATAACATCACAAGAGATAATTATACTGCATTTTTGTGTGAGGTTATGTACATCATGCAAGTTGCTGGCAAATTTTAAGGCATAAAGTATTTCAATTCAGAATTCTCAAATATAACTGTATTGACCTGCAGAAGGCATTTTAACAGATTTTACATTAGTATACAAAATTTAACATCAGTAGCAACTAGCATATGTTCATAACTTCACAAAATCCAGACCATGCAGATGCTGCTGTGATGTTATGTACATCATGAAAAGTACACAACTTTGTCCAAAATCCACGAAAAAGCCTAAAATCATTATTGAAATAATCCAAGAGCACCAGCATGTCAACAAACTCTTTTTTCAACATTATTCTTAAATCAAATGGCAATTGTGAACAGTGGTTTGGTTTGGTATGATTTTTGTTGCTGTGAAGTTATGCACTGACCTGTGAACAATAAGGCCAACACATGCTGGGACCACGTATCACTAATCAGTGCTTTTTATTAACTTCATGAATGAAAGAATGATGAATGTACATTTTCTGCCTGTGGTAAACAATAAAACAAGAAGTCATAGGTGTACATCACCATCACAACAATCGGTCCCTACAAACACAAGGCAAAACCAACACTAAACTGAAGAACTAAGTCAGCAAATTCATAGAGTGAGGCTAAAGGAATGTTGATTATCAGTTATAACAACTGTAATAGGACAGAAGGACATATCAATATATAACAGAAAAAGCAAGCGATCCTGGCCAGATTCTGTTGTACTTGTACATAACATAGGAAAATGATTCACAACAAAAACTTGATCAGCTTTTTTGCCTTCCTGCCATTCCACAGAGCAATTTTCGCTTCACGGGGCGAAAGGCACAAAGCCATATCAATGAAACAACCAAGTCAATGCCATCAGTGAGCGAAAGCTGAAATGTCAGTCCGCATCAAAAAAAAAAGTACATAACACTGTGTTCACAACAGAAAACAGAAGCTGAATTTTATGGCAGACTGCGCATATTGTAAACATCACATCGCTCTTTTGAATAAGACAAACTTAAATACATTCATTTTTGAGGAACTGATTATTTTTACTTCATGGGTTTTACCCGGATTAGTGCTAAATTGACGATTCTTACGCGCAAGGGAAATTTCACCAAGAACAATTATGTACTTAAAGCAGATTTTGCTTGGCAATTTTCTACTTCCTATGCCCACCATTTGCCGATGTAGAAGTACGAGGGCTTTATGCATTCAATTTTATGTTGATCAAGTCCAAGACGTAACAGTTTCTTGTACTCGTGGCGTATCGCTCATTCGATTGCGCACACTCTCTTTAGTATCACAAAAATGATCTCCGACGATAGTGTAAACAAACGACAAAATATTGATTTTCGGAACTGTTATCAGTTGCTGAGGGGGGAAATGCACCCAGGCACAAAGGTCATTACTTCACTTTCACGTTACATTAATTTTGTGGCTATATTTGAGGTATAGAGGTCATTACTTCACTTTCACGTTACATTAATTTTGTGGCTATGTTTGAGGTATAGAGTGCGTAAATTTAGCTCCGAAGTTCTGTAGTAACGCGCGCAGCCCGTTCGATGCCATTTTGTAGCCATGACCATACACATTATATTTCATAAGCCGCTGATTGTATTTTCACCCATCTCCATGTTGTTCTGTTAAAACATTACAGACTGACATACACATTTCATTGCAACATAGCCAACATTATTCTACTGACTGATTAATACAAATATTAGATACAAAACAGAGGTAAGAATTATCAAATGAAGAAGAAAAGTAGAAAGCTGGGGGAAGGCAGGAGCCCTAGGGTATGCTCCCCTTGAAAAGTTTTTATTTCTGCAATCTGATGCATTTTCAGGTATCACATCAGATATTCAGGGTACTTAAAAACAGTCTTTTTTGCACTTTACAACTTCTATGCATTTCTATTAAATCAGAAAACTGTACTCATTTTGCTTACTCTTCTTTGAAACAAAAAGGGCTGGATATGGATTTTCCAAGGACAGAACCCATGTAATCCAAGAAAATTGATTTTCTCTTTTGATAATTTGCGGACCTGAGGAGAGTTTCTACCCCTGATAAAACCCATACACTAGGTAGAACTTCCAAGACCTTACCAATGCACCTATAGCCAGAACAGGGAATATGTGTAGGTTAACGCTTATGCATTGTTTATTTTGGATCTTCATCCATCACATGGCAAAAAGGCTGATCTAAACTTGAACGCCAAGAAAACAAAAGTGCTACATATCAAAGGCAAAGACATTGAAAACAATTCTTACATCTTAATTAACAAAGTTTCTTTTGAAAACGTTTAGGATTTAGAATATCTTGGCTCTGTAATAACTGATAATGGAACCTGCTCCAAAGACATCAAAATTAAGAATTGGAATGGCAAAGCAAAAAATGGTCCAACTCAACAATATCTGGAAAGACAAAGGCATACCAAATGGCCTGAAAGTTACACTTTTAAAATGTTTCATCTGGCCAGTCATGATTTATGTCGAGAAGCCTGGACTCTGAGAAAAACTGATTGCAGAAGAATGAAGGTGGCAGACAAGTGGTTTTATTAGAGACTCCTATGTGTCAAATGCACAAACAGAAGTAACGAAAGTGTCCTGGAAGAACTTGATACCACCAGAAAACTACTAGCACTAGCAGACATCAACAAGAGAAGACTGAAATACATTGGCCATGTGTCACGCAACAAGAACACAAACTTCATGGCAACCATCTTTCAAGAAAAAACAATGGCAAAAAAGGAAGAAAGGCAGACCTCCAATCTCATACACCGAGAATATAACCAACATCATCATCATCATCTGATTCATCAGGTGCCCTGCCTCATTGCGTTGGCGACCATGGACTTCCAGCCATCTCTATCTCTTGTTGCCCCAAGCATCTCCCCCACCCTCCTCATCCCCAGCCACTCTGCAAGTCCGTCCAGCATTCTCTCCCCGGGTCCACCCGGCGCTCTCCTTCCCTCCAGCTTTCCCATTGTGACCAGGTGCTCCAAATCCCCCTTCCTCATAAAATGGCCTACAGATGTTGCTTGTCTTTTCCTAATCTTCCTTATGAGTGATCTACTTGTGTCTGTCTCCATCAAGACTGTCCTGTTTGTTTTCTTTGCTGTCCATCGAACTCTCAACATTCTTCTGAGAAAACACATCTCAGCTGCCTCAATCTTGCTCTGGCTTTGCTTGCTGACTGTCCACACCTTGCATCCGTACAACAGCATTGGTTCTATAGAACATTCAAGGACTCTCTTTCAGATGTTAATTGATAGGCATTTGTTGGTAAGAATGCTTGTCATCTTCTTGAATGCTGTTTTGGCTTGGCCGATTCTGCCAGCCATAATCCGATGTGCATCTGCCATCTGATGAAATGACTGTTCTGGGGTATTTGAACTTATTAACCTGTGTCAAGGTTGTGCCATTTGCTGTTATTTTGCATGAGGGGATTTCATGTTTTTTACTGATCACCATGACTTCAGTCTTCTTGCTGTTTAGTTCCAACCCCCTACCCTCGCCCTCTACCTCCAGTACATTCACAAGGTTTTGTAGGTCCCTCTCATTTTCTGCAATTAGCACGGTGTCATCTGCGTACCGAAATATTCAAGAAACTGTCCATAAAAGTCAACACAGAGCAGCCTGGAGGGTAATGGTGGAGTCCAGAAGTGCAGCAGCCAACACCAAACCCTGTGATGCCGACAAGTGAGACCCATCACATGGCTTTAGTGGCGACAGTGAGTATAGAATTCATTCCAAGCAGAGATGTTATTTTGAGAAACTGAAACTGAAATCCGTGTCAGTCATGGTTTCTGCAACTGACACAAGTGAGATGAAAATCAAAGAGCCCATGACTGATATCACAAAACTGAATATAGTTATATAAGTGGTTCTTCATTCTTAATGAGGGCATCTCCCTTTTTCAAAATTTTTTTTTCTACCATAATACATGTATATTTTCATGACCAATCCTGACGGCACATGTTCTTCCACAGGTGCTGCATGGGAAGGGATCATGCAGCTTTTGATGAGCTGAAACTCTACACTTGATTACTCACACTTCTTAAAAAAGCTTGACATTGATCTTGCAATGTGATGTTGCAGATCCAATGCAGATATCTTAAGTGGAACCCTTCCAGCTGCAAAATGTGCTGTCGGCATATAATGCAGATTTCACAGTACAGCAGGGCGCCTAAGACTACTTGTCTGTATACAGTACCCTTTGTGGTAAGCCTGATGCAATGATCTTGCAGCAACCTGTTGGACAACCTTTCAAAGCAAAGCCTCAGCATCTAGAGACCCAGTACTGCTCATTGTTTTGCCCAAGTAGCAAGATTTGTATACAGTCTTCATCTCCTGGTTGTTGGTAACAATCCAGGATGGTGAACTGACAGAAACTTGTGATGATGTTGGCTGAACACAGCCCATAGTTTTGTAGCAAATGATAAGGCCCAACCAAATCATATGTTTGTTTTGATTGTCTGAAATGAAACTAAACTATTACTAGTATTAGCAAATGTAGCTCATAGAAATGGGCCTAATAATCAATCGGAAAGAAGAAAAGGTCCATCTATGGTCAAAACTATGGCTAAAATCAATGTTAAAAACCGGAAGCCCCCAGACTTACCAGCCAACACACGCCTACACAGGAACTGACAGGGATTTGGCAGTATGCACAAATCAGTCACCAGTTCTACTGGTACAAGAAGCTGCAAATTGCCACTCACCTGAGTTTATATGCCGATACTCTGACAGTACTGCCACAACTGGGACCAACAGCAAATTGATATTAGTCGTTTCAAAATACGTCTTCTACTGCTGATCTCGGTTGCAAAACTGCAAATCCTTCCTAGTGAATCCAAATCATAACAGTCAAGTTACAACACGTTTTCGATCTTACCAAAAGATACAGCACTGTAAAATGCAAAATTATCAATCACTTACAAACTTGTAAAAAGCTACATGCGCTCCGTTTTCATTGTTGAGAAAATGCCAACTACAGAAGGTTTGCGCGCCTTGTTCCGATCAGCTGCGGTATGGCGTATGACAATCACAATTATTTTGATCGTTTGCCGGCTGTCTGAACATCATGCACAACTTCAACAAACAAAACAAAAGAACAGAAAACAGTATTTTGAACTAAAGACCGTAATAATTCCAAGTAAATACAAATACAGTACGAAAAGTCTACAGAATGATGAATGAACGAGAACGAATACAATGATACACGTTGAATACGTCTGTTCGCTGTGGCTGTGTGTGGGACGGGAGTATAACATCCCCGGGTGACCAAATAATAGAAGACTAATATATACTTACCATGGCAAGATTTTTTTCTCCAATAATTCCACAGCTATATAGGATCAATGCCAAGTTTTCGTGACATGTGATCGAGCTTTTTCGGCGATTATTTTACTCAACAACTCCAGAAATTGTCTGCATTACTCTTCCTGCGAAACAACAACTTGTCCTGAACATGCCGATTCCTGATTGGCTGAAGGTCACGTGGTAAATGAATTGCGCCTTTGGCATGCGCGTCAGTGATGTGACCTTCTGTGTCTGCGTATGGATGTACCTCCCGTTTTTGTGCATTTTAAAGTTTAGTTCAACTGATTTGAGCTGTTCAAACTGTTTGCTGTAAAGATCAAAAGGTATTTCATATTATTATTATTTAAACATATATATTTTGTCGTGAATAGCCTTGGGTCACTGTATTAAAATTACAGATGTGTTAACTTTTGTGAACATCCGGGTCTCTCCGCGATTTGCCACTAGGCGGTGCTGCGGGCTATGGCAATACACGTTTTGGACACAAAATCTACACACTCATGACGACCTGAAAGACCTACCCACTTTGGTGTCACGACCTGAAAATGATAGAAAGCTCGGTAGAAAATTCATTACTGTCTGGAGTTCAAACTGTTGTTTCAATTGTATAAAGATTATGATTATGGTATTAAACTATTGATAGGCCTATGCTAATTCAGTAATTGACTGATTAGGCCTATGGCTATAGGCTTGTTTGTACCCTTGCACTGTGGTGTAAGCATAATGGATGGTAATAAACAATGATCCCCCCTCCCCCAAAGAAAAAAAAACCACCAATGTGATACAGGCTGTAGACTATAATAAGCTTCATTGATTCAGTCTGACAGTTTTTAGGCTTGTATTTAGGCCAAATCAAAGTTATTCTTGGGCTGATTCCAGGCGTCCACCACATGCCTCATGATCAAGTTCTAAATTTTGTCAGATAAACTATCAGAATAATTCACAGAATTCTGTAGGCCTACACAGACACTGAGAAATTGAAGTGATGGACAGCAAAGAATCCTGCTTGTGTTGTAAAGAAAGGGTTAACTCAGTGTCTATGGGCCTGGTTGCACAAAAAATCTTTAGGGGCCTATCAGATTTTAAGATTTTTTTTTTCGCATTCAGTTGGTACTGATGGTCTTGAAACCAAAAGCTTAGAACTATTGTTCAAATCTGTTGGTTATGATAATTCAGCAGACAGGTTTGAAAGATATTTGATGCCAATCTTAGTATTTAAGTATCTGCAGAATATGAAAACTTTGATACCTGTACTGTGCAGTTTAAAAATGTGCTTGAAGAAAGAAGTTATAGATTAATGCCTTGCTGAATCATTTTAGGCTACCGAATTTGTTTAGAACTCTCAACAATTTGGCAGAAGTGCATGCCAAGGAGAATATTTTACATGATTTGATGAGATTCATCAACGCAAGAAATATTTGTGTATTTGAATGTTTTTTCAATTTTTTGATTGAGAACAACTGCCTTCGCTGCCTCTCCTGACTGACATCAGTTTGTGCTTTCACTTTCAGGGTTTTTAAAACTTAAGTGTCAGTGTCATTTCAGACATAACACAGTCGTAATTGTATGTCTAAAAAGATAGACGGTGTCCAGAATGTCCAAATCATCAGTGATAGCAATTACTGTAGAGGCACTAGTAGACTTTACAAAATAGTCTTGTGATGTTTCCCATTGGTGTCTTTTGAATCTGTCTGATTAAAGATTTTTACACCATGAGCAGAATAAAGTGTTTTAGCTAGAATTTTCAGGTAAGCATTTGAAGATGCCATTGTTAATTTTTTTTTTTTCATGTTGAGTGGGGTTAAATCATGTCATGTGTCAGCCAAGCCAATGAGGAAACATTGGCATGAAATGGTTGTAAACAGAACATTCCTGATCAGGATTGTTAATGTTAGTACAAAGAGATTTTTTAAAACTAATTTTATTAAAAATGGCTGGCTTGGGTGCAGTTTTGCTACCAAATTTGTTAGGATAGGGGTCTTAAACTGCTACTTTTGATATGAGGTAAAATATAGCATTTGTGCTTTACTAGTCTGCAATTTGATAATCTTAGAACACACTGCAGTCAAAAATTGACACCCCTGTTTGTGATACTTTTCATTCTAGCTCAGAACTGGGCAAAGTAACTGGGTTTTGGGGATAACCTGCCCCTGTTTATATATTTTTTTTCAGAGCGTTAATTTCAAGTCCGTGTTGGTATTCTTCTCTCAGACATCCATGAGCAGGAGCTGGGTGTACCACATGGGAGCATTTTCTCTCTTGCACTGTTCAAAAATAAGATCAACAATATAGTCACAAGTAAGTACAGCAGGCCTCTGACTGTTCCCTTTTTGTGGATGATTTTGCAGTATACGCAGGTGAAAGTGTATGTGGGCGTTCAGGGTAGCTCCAGCTCTGAGTAAATAGAATCCAGCAGTAGGCAGAGATAAGTGTAAATGGCTTGGCTTTCTCTGCAACCACAACACAGTCATATCAGTGCGTAAAGAAACTATATTTCTGGGAGTTATTTTTGATCAGAAGTTGAATTTCCTTAGTCATATCTAACATCTTAACCCTTTGAGTCCCACACCCTGCCCACCAGCAACCTGCAATGTCAACCATGCTAGCAATAGCAAAGCAAAAATTTAACCCTTTGACTCCCTCACCATATCCACCAGCTTCTTGTAGGTGAGCTTTCTGCAGGAAGCTGGTGGATAGGGTGAGGGAATCTAAGGGTTACATTTTTGCAGTTGGTGGATAGGGTGCAAGAGTTGGAGGGTTAAAACCTCATGCCAAAAAGCTTTGACCATTCTTCCAAGTCATAGCTCACAGGATTGGGGTGCTGACAAGAAAACACTGCTTCACCAGCATAAAGTCCCCCATGGGGATGCCGAGGTCTCTTTCACTGTGGTATCCCCACCTGAAGAAAATTCTGTGCTAGAAATTTTCCTCTTCTGTCACTCTCATTGTTTCTGCCTTATTCCTTTGCTTTCTGTCATTTCTTCCTATCATTCTGCCTTGCTGGTCCATTCATATATATATGTTCAATTAAGTCTTATGTACTTCTCTTAGGACTGATAATTGTGTAAATTTATTAAGTGCGTTTTGGGCTGTAGAGAAATGAGATATGCAGTTCTAAGCAATTCTAGGTAATTTAGGCCCATTTTTATGCTTTAGTGTCCTTAGTTATGTTTAAATTTGTATTCAGGTACATTTTTTTTTTATTCCCCTGTATGATAAATTGGACGGAGTGGTCAGCATCAGAGGCATATCCTTAGATTATGTGCGACAATGTATTGATATGTGCATTTAATTTTTTTCTTTTTTTCCAGTTGAAATATTGTGTGTGTGTATTGAAATGGTTATAGCCCTGATATGGCTGTACGCAGTCAGCTGGGCTTTAAACAAAAATAACAATAACAAGAACAATAACAATAACAATACCAATAACCTGTACAGAGCTTTAATTTGCTCTAAACTGGACTATAGCTGTGCAGTTTATGGCTCTGCAAGACCCTCCTACCTAAGAATATTGGATCCCACTCACAATGAAGGGTTTTGCCTCTGTCTTGGTCATTTTTGCATATTCAGAACAGCTCCTGTGTCCAGTTTATATGCAGAGGCAAGGGAATCCTCCCTCTCCACCTGTAGATTAACCTTAAACTTCTTTTTGTTAAAGCTGTTCTCTGAACTGGAAAACCCAGCTTACAACTGTGTCATCAACCCCAAATTTCAAACCAATTTAAAAAAAATCTAATTAGGTTATTTTTCCACTGGGATTCTGTATCCATCATCACGTGCAAAAGGCAGGTACAGATTTAGCTATTGTTTCAGACTTCTCCAAATTTTCAGACAGCCCAGCATGGACCTTGAAAATACCTAATGCCCATTTTGATCTTGCTCCTTTCCTTTAAAGACTCTACCAGTTCATTGGCATACATGTTGTTTTATGCAGAACTGTCATCCCACAAAATATTCACAGATGGATCAAAGTCTGATGACAGTGTCGCTGCAACTGCCTTTTGTTCAGCTGTTCCCAATCTTTCATTTTCAAAACATATTGAATATTCCCTCTAACAGCTCCGTTTATGAATACTACTGAACTGATTACTCTGGTTTGGGCACTAAAGATGGTGTCCCAATCCAAGCATAAAGATTTTCTTATCCTTTCAGACTCCCTTCCACTTTGCAGACAGTTGGTGGCCAAAATTTTCATCAGAGCTTCAGAAATTCTTGAACTCTTTTTCTCTCTTACAACAAAAGGTTACCACATTGTTTCTGCCTTGGTTGCTGGTCATGTTGGTATTTGAGGATTGTTTTCACTTGGGTTCCTGCACAATGAGGCATAAGCACTATATAGTATATCGTGGATTCCTTAAAGAACATCTTCAGAGATATTCCTCTGGTTGCAGTTGTCAAGGTTTTTCAAGAGATAGTAGATTTCATCTGATACAATTATGTATTGGAAAGGTTTTTATGCATTTTACTAGACTTGACAGGATAATGATGTGATTTTTCAGTGCTGTCTTTTTACTGTTAAACTTGTGAGTTTTTAACATGTTGTTAGTCCTGATATGGCATTAATAGTCGACTGGGATACAAGGAATATGAACCTGAACACACAAGACGACTCATTCTGTGGTGGAGGGTCACATTTATTCATTTGTTTTGTCTTGACTAATTAAGTAATTTATTTGTTGTGCACTTTTGTTTGGTCTTCCAAAATGTCTTCTCCACAGGCTGTTGAAACTGTTTGATGTAAAGATCAGTATAGTTCAAAGTTCAAAGTGATCCTAGTTATTTATTTATTATAAAAAATTTATTTTTCAGAATTATGCTGCCTGGCTAGTTTCAAATTTATCTTCAAATATACGCATACCTGCCCTCTTCTCAAATCATTGCATTGAATTCCTGTTCAGTCTAGAATCAGTTATAAATATCCATTGTGCTTTGCATCTTCCTTTGGAGCAAGCTGTCAGTATTTCTCTGACATTCTTAACATCTTAGATAAAATAACCCAAGCAGAAAAAATTTCTCTCATTTTGATATCAGAAATGGCAGAATGTTTTGTGTTCCATATTTCGAACCAAATTTTTTTTATCACCACATATTTAATTAAATTACCAGTGTCCAGTAATTAACTCTTTGGAGACGCATCCTAAAATGGCTTCTGAAACTCTCGAGACGCACAGTTTTTGGTACTTTTTAAAAAGTTATGGACAATATCGAATGACAGAATAAACCTATCCTGTTATAATATATGTTTTAAAAGGTCAATGGTTAAACTCTGCTGTCAGTATAATCTCCCTTATTATAGTATGTATACATGTAGTCTTGATGAAAAAACCCATAACATCTCTGCAGCTATAGCTGTGGAGCATCACAGTTGAGACATGGAGCTCCGCAGCTATAGCTGCGGAGTGTCGCCATCAAGTTAATATGAAAAGAACTTTCAGCCCACATTAGACATTGAGCTTCAACCACTTCCTTTGAATCTGAAATCTGCTCTGAAAGTGGTTTTTTTAAAACTACAGTGTCAGCAAAAAAAATCTTTAAGTGTACATTGCCTATGAGCTATCACAAACCCTAAGTGGTTTGATGCTGAGTGTTGTGTGTGCCTGGGACGGCAGTGTTCTTGCTTGACTGTTGCACACTCTTTGTGAGCATAATATCGTGTGTTCTATTTTTAGCACCGATGTAATGAGCCTGCCCTTCAGTATGCTTCTTTGAAGGCTAGTTAGCCTGGTAACTGCATCACAACTGACTGACGATGGGTCGAAAGAAGCTTTCCAGTGAAGAAAGAGTTTGTGCTTTAACTCTTTTAGAACAAGGAATATCAGTAATAAGAGTTGCTGCAGATTTAGGGGTGACAAGACAAGCTGTTTAGGACCTGAAGAGAAGGGCCAAGTCTTTGCCTCCAGGTACCTGTCCGACAAGAAAAGAAGGGTCTGGCAGGAAAAGAAAAACAACACAGAGTACTGATACTAGTGATAGCATCTTAAAACGTGAAGTGCAGTCAGACCCATTCATAACTGCTGCAGCATTGAAGAAAATCCATCCAGCTCTGCTTCAAGATGTGTCAACTAGAACAGTAAGACATTGTCTTCAGAAGGACCTAGTGTTACGAGCTCGCCGGGCTGCAAGGAAACCTCTCTTAACCAAGGCCATGAGAAAGAAAAGGGTGGCTTTTTGCAAGAGATATCTGCACTGGACAGCAGAGGACTGGAAAAAGGTGGTTTTCTCAGATGAACTGGGAACTGGATATGTCCTGTATTGATAGTACATCTTTTAACTGCATCCATGGCAGACCTGCATTATAATTTATATCTACAGGTGTAAGTCTGTATCCATGTTTCTTGGGGATACCTTTTTTCGAGCATAGCCAGAGTCAGAGTTTTCTTGCTCATGGCAGTGTGCTCGTCATTTGTACTGAGACAAAGAACTGAGGTGTGGATGGCTATGTTCTTCAGCCTGTCTTCCTGGGATGGAGGACCACTGTGGGTTTAGCAGGCTCTACTTTTGTTGGCAGCTGTTTGTCTGTTGACAGCAAAGAAAACAAATGAGAGTCTTAACCCTTTAACTCCCGCACCCTGTCTACATTGGTTTCTGTTCCAGTTGTGTGTGTGTGTGTGTGTGTGTGTGTGTGTGTGTGTGTGTGTGTGTGTGTGTGTGTGTGTGTGTGTGTGTGTGTGTGTGTTGTCTTCATTGGTTTTCTGTTCCAGTTGTGTGTGTGTGTGTGTGTGTGTGTGTGTGTGTGTGTGTGTGTGTGTGTGTGTGTGCTTAATTATTTTAGATTAAAGAAAAAATTCTCTTTTACACAAAGAAAGCCAATTTGTTCCGTCAAAATGTAGGGACACTAAATGAACTGCCGATTGCTGTGTAGGTTGTAGAGCGAGTTTTAAATACTAAATGTATAGTTCAGGACTGTTTTGCCCACATTGTGTAGGCGATGTGTTGCTACAGTCTGTATACTCCCATCTTCGGTGAACATGCATGCTATGTATTTTCATATTTCCATAAGGCATGGGACACTGACATGATTTACTTTTACAGAATCTTTGGCATCTGTTTTCAGAGTGTTTACTTTAATGTATTGATGAATTTATATTTTGATGTTCTGCGTGTGTATCTCAGAAACTCATCAGGTGGTTCAGTCTGTTGTTCCCAGTCTGCAGGGGGTGGATAATGACATGCTGGAAGCTGATTGTAATTGTTTCTGGGCTGCTCTGAACAGACTTGATGATGGTTTTCAGCTCTGTGAGGCTGATGTTATTTTTTTGTTTTGTTTGTTTGTTTGTTCATGCTCTGCTCCTTGCTGCTGCTTGTTCGTTTCCTGAGAACCACATTATGAGGGGATCCACTGCAGTACCTGTCTGGTGCACCTGATGTTGTGCAGTGCTTCTTGCAGATGTGGGAGTTTGCTTGCAGTGTTTGCTTCCAGGACTGACATAACATAGATCTGATCTGTACTGTAAGGAATACTTATTTGGTTGTTATGGTCTGCAGTGTTGTTTATGATGTTTGCTGCATGGATTAGGATCTCAACTTCGGCTCTGCAGTTTGTGCAGTGAAGATCAGTTGGTATTACTTCAGCCTGCCATTATCAATTTGGGAACTGAATTAGTGAATATGTCCTGTATTGATAGTACATCTTTTAACTGCATCCGTGGCAGACCTACATTATAATTTATATCTACAGGTGTAAGTCTGTATCCATGTTTCTTGGGGATACCTTTTTTCGAGCATAGCCAGAGTCAAGAGTTTTCTTGCTCATGGCAGTGTGCTCGTCATTTGTACTGAGACGAAGAACTGAGGTGTGGATAGCTATGTTCTTCAGCCTGTCTTCCTGGGATGGAGGACCACTGTGGGTTTAGCAGGCTCTACTTTTGTTGGCAGCTGTTTGTCTGTTGACAGCAAAGAAAACAAATGAGAGTCTTAACCCTTTAACTCCTGCACCCTGTCTACAACCGCAAAAACTTAACCCTTTGACTCCCCCACCCTATCTACCAACTGCAAAAACTTTACCCTTTGACTCCTGCATCCTGTCAACCAAGCTAGCAAAGCAAAAACTTAACCTTGACTTTTTCACCCTTGATAGGGTGAGAGAGTCAAAGGGTTAAAAGAGGCAAATACAAAAAGAACATTATTGGAGATAAGGAAAAGACAAGTGACATTTATAGGATATTGTATGAGATAAGGGAAATTTGAGCACCTAGTCACAACATGAAAGCTGGAGGGAAAAAGCTCCAAATAGACCAAGAGATAAATCATTGAATGGTTTTCCCGGTGGGAAATACAGGTGCAGTGACAAAAGATTTATAGGGAGGGTCATGAACCCCAACACTGTATGGCAATGTACATGATGATGATGATGATTTTGGAGACTTCTCTTCGGCAGTCTGGTATCTCTGATGAAGTCTGATCTTTTCAGTCTTCCTGAACCAACTTCCTTCTTTTTTTTGTTTGTTTTGTTTTGTTTGTTTGTTTTTGTTTAGGTGTGTGTGTGTGTGTGTGTGTGTGTGTGTGTGTGTGTGTGTGTGTGTGTGTGTGTGTGTGTGTGTGTGTGTGTGTGAGTGGGCGCGCGCACATCAAGTGATCTTCTGAGGCACTTTAAATGTGTTTTCCCATGCTGCATCACATGTGATTTATAGGGAAAATATATGCTTCATTGTATTCAAGGAAACAAAGACTAATGTACCAGTATAGACTCATTGAGAAGGAAATGCACTGATTTTTTTTTTAACTTAATTTAAAGAACTTAGTAATCATGAGAATGACTTCTCTCTTCATAATCTGATACAGATATGTTGCAATTTGAATTGCAGTGATAATGCTTGAAAAATGTTAAGTGTATTATTTATAATGCATTTTATACATGTTTTTGTTGTTGTTCCATCTTTCATTGGTTCTTTTGTTTTCTGTTTATATATGTGATCAGATTCACAGAGTAGGGTTTGTTTTATCATCTTGTTACAGGAGGTCTGACACCTCAGAATCTGGCATCCTCAAGTCCAGCTACTGATCCTCTCACCACTGCTGACTCCGACCAACTGGCCAAGACATGTTTTGCAAGGTTATCTGTCCATCATTACCACCACTCAGGCAGACATGGCGTTTGCCTGCACATCCAAGTTCCACCAACCTAATGTCACCATTTCAACACCAGCTAGATTCGCTCAGCAGATCCTATGGCCACCTCCATCTGACTCTTGACAACGCTATGTGACACTGACAGCCAGCCTCCAGAAATGCTGCTGTAAATACAAGTAATCCTGTCTTGTGTCGTGGCATTTTTAAAGATTTCAGTATCCTTAAATTAGAAAAAAAAAGGGGGGTGAGGGAGTAGATTGTTTCTCATTGACTGGGAGAAATGTGCGTATGTGGCAGAAATGTGTTAGCAAATTCTCTTGGTGTTTTATGGATGGATTGAGATCATTGAGGAGTCATCAATGCATACCTTTGGAATCATAGCACCAAGATCAAGTTCACATGGATCAAGAAGGTGGTTATAACTTATATTATAATCATTACTTTTTAGGAAGATGCATAAATTCCTCTTTATCAGGAACTTGTGATAATACTTACATTTTGTTTTCAGTATTATGGCAGTCTACCACTGTCCTGGCTTCACATCAACAGTTTTACTTCATCTGATGCTGCTTCATGATCACAGTGTAGGAAATCTTGTCAGCATGGCTTTACCGTCTTGCTTGTTATTTCATTTTATATTGTTCGTTAGTTTGCTTTCTTTTCTCCAAACCATTTGACAGAAATAAGACAAATAAGGGACTTGACTATCACTCATGGAAGAGAATAGACAGGTTTTGCTGCATCTGCTATCTCGGCATGGTTTTGCACTGAGATTTATGTAATACCTCACCTGTTGTAGTGTTTTGTATTTGTTGAAACTGTGAAGCAGCTGTAAGCATTAAGCAGGGCTTAAAACGTTCCGCGTCTGGGCGGAATTCCACGATTTCGGTTTGTCAAAAAACCAAACAAACAAACAAAAATACAAACAAACAAACAAACAAAAACCGAAAGGAGCAAGGCATCCGTGATCAGCTTGCAAGCGTTCATAGCAACAGCGCGCAAGTTATGGCCCCTGATTTGCCCCTGGACCCCCCTAGTTTCAGTGTTTTTTTCCTCCTCCTGCTTTAAGCCCTGATTAAGGTAGTATCTATTTCTAACCAGTGAATACCATGAAAGGATGTGGATGTACTGTTGTAACAATTTTGTAAATAGTGAACAATGTCTAAAATTAGGAATCCTCCGTAAATTTGCAGGAATAGTAAGGAAGTATAATGGAGGTACAGAATAAGGTGTTATCGTGTGTGTAAAGATGAGTAAAGATAACAAAATGTTTTGTGAGTGCAAAAGGAAAAAAATAATGGAAGTAAGCGAGTAATACTCCTGGTAGCCCTGAAACTGACAATGTTGTGAAACAAGGGTAGGAAAAAAAATCACGGCAGGACAGTGTGTGTGCTTTGAATACAGAAGTGGATTCTGACAAACTTACTCTAGAGACAATTAATCAAAAATTGTTAGATTGTCGCACAAAAGAAGATATTTACGAAGTTATCAGAGCTGAAATCAGCCCTGTCACCGAAGCTTTTATCAAACATGTGGACTTTTTGGAAGGTAAAGAATTTGACATGGAGACAAGATAGAGATAAACTGTCTACTGAACTTTGAAAAGTAAAGAATGATAACCGGGAGCTACATGATAAACTGTCCCAATGCTCTACTAAAGAGACAAGTGATCTACGCTGGGCAGTAAACAACCGTGAAACCAGTCACCATGGTGTAGTGGTTAGCGCAGTGGACTATCAACTGGTTGTGGTTGTAGGTTTGAATCCCCATTAGTCCCTCTTAAAATTATTGTGGGATTTTTCGATTCCATCTGGCTTCTGCCATGAGTTGAGTGTGGTGTGGGCTCATTGGGAAGACTGTGACCACACAGTTGAGTCTCATCCATTTCACGGATGTTTTATCGAAGATGTTGCTCAAATCTTCTGACCAACACGCAGGTGTCTGTGTCTCTCAAGCCTGGTAGATGCCAGGATGTATTATTATACTTTATAGTAAGTGTAGAGTACAACTTTGTCACGCAGTCTTAATCCAAGATGGAACTCCATTGCTTCATGAGTATCATCCTCATCTCCATCATCATCACATATAACAACTGTGCCAGCTTCTTTGGCCGTTAACCCTTTGACTCCTGCATCCTGTCCACTAGCCCCCCTGCATTGTCAGCCATCCTAGCAAAGCAAAAACATAACCATTTGACTCCCGTGCCTTATCCACCAGCTTCCTGCAGGGAGTCGAAGAGTTAAGTTTTTGCAGTTGGTAGGATGTGGGAATCAAAGGGTTAAGGTCACAGAAATTGGGGGGGGGGGGGGGGGGGTGAGCACAAGGGAAATCTCCCTAATGATTTTTATTGCTTTTCACATTTCTTGAGGTGTTAATTCTCTTCTGTTTTAAATATTGAACATATTATGACCAGAGAAGAAAACACTTGAATTGTAATTTTATAGTTCTGGTTTAAATTGTAAATTGTTCTGGGATATGACACCTGGGGCGGGAAACCCACCTCCCCCATCATACGTGCTTATATCGGCAGGTCAGCTGTATCAGCATGCCAGTTTTCACATCATGTTTATGTAAACATGGGTATGTGTATGTATTGGTCACTTGGTGTATGGAAATATGTATACACATATTTGATCATTGATGTATACATTACATGTGTTTTGTTAGTTGTAAATATTGGAATGGCTCCAGTTGTTTTGAAAATGGATACTGGTGTTTATCCTCTTGTCACTAAAGACATTTTTTTCTGTAGTGTGCATCATGAGAGAACCAATTGTTATGGGGGCTAGGAAGGTTGTGGACTGGCTGGGAATGGTGGCTGAGCTTGTCATGTCTTATAGTTTCCAAATAGAGGGATTGCACACTGTGCACAAGTCTGTAAAACATCACATGCTTTCTTGTTCGCGTGTGCATGCCGCCATTTCTTTTATTACTGAGCACTAGTAGATGATTCATAAATGGTGAATCATTCATTTCTATTACATTCATACTATGGAAGTTTGGGATAGTTTGGAATGGTTTCAAGATACATTTGAAGTGATCTTCATGGACATGCCCAGTTTTATTTTAACTTGCAAGACAGGTCCAAGAATATATGCTGTATGGGTTTCTGCAGGAATAAACATGTAAAAGCTGCTGTAATGGGCAGTGGGCAGATATCTCTGTGGTTTCCTATTTTGAGAGGATGTTTATAAGGTGGCTCAATATTGCCCTACCTTTTTGTTTTATCATTTATGTGTCAAAATTTGGTTGACGAGGATTCACTAGAATAACGCAATTGAATGAATTACATTTTGAAAAACTGAGCATAAAATATCATGGTATGTTGATGATATATAGATTATATTCATTAAATGGGGACAGAAAATAGTTTGAGGAATCAGTAAAAGCAGTTGCCTTACTTAGAGATAGGTCAGACGTGTTCAAGATTATGCAGACAAGTGCAGTGCCTTATGGCTTGATAGCAGACGAAATTCCCCATTGAAACCTATGCAGCATTTAGAAACAGCATATTATCCGTCTACACTTAAAGTAATTGGTATTTTGTTTAGAAATTACTCAAAAATCTGTGAAACTACCAACTTTCATGAAATTTTTCAGAAATAAGATATTTATATAAAATGTGGGTGAAAAAACTAGTAATATTACCCCACTGGGAAGAATACCTGTTCTCAGATCATTTATAGTTATACTTTCAAAAATTGTTCACTTGTGGATTATCTTGACATAATCCACCAGACCATATGCTTGACATGTTATAAAAAAACCATATTCAGACTTGTTTGGAAGAAAAAAACAAGACAGGATAAGTAAGAAAACAGCAATGAAAATGGAAGGTTTTAGAATACTGAGTCTAAAGCAACATCTAAGTGCATTGAAGCTAATATGTATAGAAATTTTCTCTTTCTTGTCACTGTCTTTGTTTTTTCCTTCCTCCTTTGCTTTTTGTCATCTCTTTCTATCATTTTGTGTTGCTAGTCCAGTCACCTGTGTGTGTTCTGTAAAGCCTTGCATACTTTCTCTTAGGATTGATGATTGGGTACATATATTTACTGCATGTTTGGCTAAGGAAATGTGCTGTGCAGGAGCAATTGTAGGTAATTAGGCCATTGCTTATTAAGCATGTTTTACTTTTAGTGTCCTTAGTTATGTTCACATTTGTATTAAGATTTTAAAAAAAAATTCTAAGGTCATAAATTGGATGGAATGGTCAACGCCAGGGGCATATCCCTAGCTCATGTGCATGCATGCATTGATATGTGTTTCTTAGATTTTTTTCAGCTGTTTTTTCTCAACCAGATGTTGTGTACCTTTTGACATGGTTATATGCCTGATATGGCTGTGTGCAGCCAGCTGGGCTTTAAACAAAAAAAAAAGGTTATGTAAATAACCAGGTATAATTTCTCGTACATTGTGAACCAGTTGGATGTAAACATAAAGACAAGAAGAAATTATATATGTTTAAAAAAAAACTAGCATAGTGTACTCATATGTGTACACACACACACACACACACACACACACACACACACACACACACCCACACACCACACACACACACACACACACACACACACACACACACACACACACACACACACACACACACACACACACACACACATATATATATATATACACACATTTTGATTTGTGTGATTTTCTTGGTAATGATAATGTGATTTATATCCCCAGGTAGACTCTCATGACAGTGAAAACAGAAATATTTAAGCATTCTTAGAAAGTGCCATTTACACACCTTCTCGATAACTGCTGATTTGGACACATTTTGTGTGATCTTGTCTTTGATGCCATGACTTCTAAACTTGAGCATAGGTGATTCCTCAATGATCACAACTTTGATAAAAATTAGAAGATAGGTCCATAGACAACTGAGAAATTCTTGATAACAATTTTGTTACAGACACACCTCACTCTCCAGTCAGTATGAAATAGAGAAACAAAACTATTCTTTTCCTTAGTTTGTTTGATATGTTATCCTCACGATTAAACATTTGTTCTTTTCTCCTTGTCTCAGTTTTTTAGCATAATTTGCCACATCATAGTGACAGTGATGTCTGATGATGATGAAAATGTGTGAGTATGTTGAAATTGAAAGGCAGGGAGACTTGATCATTTCTTTAAAACTGGGTTATCTTTCCATGATTGTGAGTTATCTCATCCTGTTAATACTGAAAATATGATGATTGCATTTTCCTTTCATTTTCCTGTAATTAAGTTTTTAAAATTTGGTTTTTATGGATTATTTAAGTTTTTGTGTTTTCTTTTTTTTAGTCGAAGTCGGTGTTTTCTTTTTGCAAAGTAATTCCGGGAGTTAAAGGGTTAAGAGTACCCCACTAAGTTATTGTCATTGCGTAAATCAAGTGCAAATGTTTTTGAAATTAAATACAGCCATATATCAGTCTAAATGGACTTTTATTAGCAGGTAGCAGTACACTGAAGAAGATCAAGAAGCCCAAGAACACCAGACTGAAGTTCAACTTGGACAGACTCAAGGACCCCTCCATTGCAGAGTCCTTCCAAGCAACAATAGGCGGAAAGTTTGCAGCATTGAGCACACAAGAAGAAACTGCGGAGGAAATGACCACCAAGTTTAACACAGTGATGACAGAGACTGCAAATGACCTCTTAGGAAAACAACGCCGGAAAACCCAACCCTGGATTACAGACGAAATCCTTGAAATGTGTGACAAAAGAAGAGAAATCAAGAAAGTCAAAAATACAACAGACGGAGCCCTAGCCTACAGAAACATCAACAAAGAAATCAGAAAAGGCATGAGGGAGGCCAAAGAAGGATGGATACAAAATAAATGCACAGAAATAGAAGACAGCCTAAACAAGAACAACAGCATAAAGGCGTACAAAGTGGTGAAAGAACTCACCACACAGAGACAGGCAAGGATCAGTACCATTCAAGACAAACAAGGAAAGTGCCTGACAGAAGATAAAGAAATCATCCATAGATGGACAGAATACTGCTCTGACCTCTACAACCACCAGACACAGGGTGACTCAACTGTCCTTACATGCCAGGAATCAACAAATGACGATGACCACCCTATTCTACGCGAAGAAGTCGAAACAGCAATACGATCGCTGAAAGATGGAAAAGCTGCTGGAGTGGACAACATCCCAGCAGAACTGATCAGGCATGGAGGGGAGGCAGTGACTGACATCCTCTGGAAAATCTGCAACAAAATCTGGCAGACGGGAGAATGGCCGACACCTTGGACCCAGTCACTAATCATCACACTTTCCGAGAAAGGCAATTTACAACTATGCCAGAATTACAGAACGATCAGCCTTATCAGCCATGCTAGCAAAGTGATGCTGAAAGTCATTTTGAACAGACTGAAACCACAGGCAGAGGAGATCATTGCCGAAGAACAAGCGGGATTTCGCAGTGGTAGAAGCACAACAGAACAAATATTCAATCTCAGAGTCCTATGCGAAAAATACAGCCAACACCAACAGGACATCTACCACGTTTTTATCGACTTCAAAAAGGCATTTGACAGAGTATGGCATGAAGCACTGTGGGCCACCATGAGGAAGTACAACATGGGAAGGAAGCTTATTGACACCATCACACAGCTATACGCAAAAGCGAGCAGCGCAATGCTTGTTGGGGGCACAGTGGGGGACTGGTTTCACACATCAGTTGGAGTTCGCCAGGGCTGTCTCCTCTCTCCAACCTTGTTCAACATCTTCCTTGAGCGCATTATGACGGATGCCCTTGAAAACCATCACGGCTCAGTCAGTATTGGAGGAAGGACAATCACCAACTTGAGATTTGCCGACGACATCGATGGGTTGGCTGGAAATGAAGACGAACTTGCCAACCTGGTGAAACACCTGGACGAGACATCATCCAGATATGGCATGGAGATCAGTGCCGCAAAGACAAAGTTGATGACAAACAGCACAAAACCATAGAAAAGAAGATTACAGTCAGCGGGAGTGAGCTGGAAACCGTGGCTCAGTTCAAATATCTCGGAGCCATTATCAGTGAACAGGGATCGAAAACCGAAGTTCTTGCAAGAGCAGCACAGACAACAGCAGCACTAGCCAAGCTGAAGCCCATCTGGAGGGACAAAAACATCGCCCTCACTTCCAAACTGAAGCTAATGCACGCATTGGTCCTGTCAATCTTTCTCTACGCGTGCGAGTCATGGACACTAACAGCAGAACTGCAAAAGAAGATCCTGGCAGTAGAAATGAGATGCTTTAGAAGAGTGCTTGAATCTCATACAAAGACCACATTACCAATGAGGAAGTACGAAGAACAATTTCACAGCATGTCAAAAACTATGAAAACCTTCTGACAACAGTAAGAAAAAGGAAACTTCGGTGGTATGGTCACGTGACAAGAACTAACGGACTATCAAAAACAATACTCCAAGGAACAGTTCAGGGGGGAAGAAAGAGAGGCAGACAGAGAAAAAGGTGGATGGACAATATTGACGAATGGACAGGAAAAAGCTTTGCCACGACCCAGACCCTTGCTCATGACAGACAGAGGTGGAGACAGACGGTGCGACGTTCATCCATGTGGAGCCCCCACGACCCTGGATAGGTTAAGGGACAGGAAGGAAGGAAGGAAGCAGTACACCTGAATTGTCCATACGTCAAATATTTGTTACAAACTGTTAGATAGTTTTTGGCTTTTGTGGGAATTATATTTTTGTTTGTTTGTTTGTGTGGCAGTCTGTCTTTTAACATCAGTAAAAAAAAAAAATCTATTTTCAAAAAAACATGCACTGATCAAAGAACATAATGCTTTTTTTTCATATGTATTTGTGTTTTCACAACAATCATTTAATTCAAAAGGCTTATATTCTTTGTTTTTAACATTTAAGAATGGTTGTTTACTTGTTCTGTATCTGATGGAATTCATTGAAAGTAAATCAGTAATAAGAGATTTGTAACTTGGCCAGTTACAGTCAGCACAGTTTGAATTTGGGGTAAATGAGCATGTCAGAGATACAATAAATAATGATTGATGAGATTATCCCAGTAAACATGAGGGTACAGGGTATTGAAATGGGCAGTTTTGGATGTTGTTCTTCATCAAAACTGCTTTGGGAGGGGGGGGGGGGGGGCGGGTTGGGGTTTGGACTTTGTTCAAGAGGGATACATTGCACTTGGACAGTTTCATGCATGCTGCATCATATCTCCCAGCAGTCATCTGGCAGATTCCATCAGTCCATGAGCTTGTGCAAAACACTACATGCTGGCAAGGTTTTGAACTGAGGAGCAGAAAGAGGGAGGGTGGGAGCAAAGACTTTTGAAAGCAAAGACTTTTGAAACACTAAGCTGACACCACCAGAATGAAAGAAACATGAAGATGGGGCAGCAAACAGGCCAGTGTTTAATATTGTTGGCTGGAACTGAAAGCAGTAGCCCATAGCTTATCAAAAGAACCAACCAGCCCACAGAAAAATTGACGAAGATGGGATTCGAACCCACGTGGGGAGACCCCAATGGATTAGCAGTCTGTTGTCTTTATCACTCGGCCACTTTGTTCTTCTGAGTAGGGTTAATTAGGTCAGTTTTTGCTATACTACATATAAACTAATGCACTTCCCATTATGGAACATGTGGAAGTGATTTTATGAGTCACTTCCTTTTTTTTTTTTTCCTATTGAAGTATTGTGTTGAAAAGGTTATAGCCCTGATATGGTTCTACGCAGTTGGCTGGGCTATAAACAGAAATAACGGTAAATAACAGTAACTTTCAGTCAGAATCCTCAAGTTTACAAAATGACCGCTCGCACTAAACAACAGCAGGGCACTTCATTCTGCGTTGGATGATTACACGTGCTGTAATGAGGACCTTACTTGCATGATGGCTCACGCCTGCATTTTCCCAGCCATTCTGCCACCCTTTAGTTGCGAGCCAGCGTCACCTGCGTGTGCTATTTTTAGCCAGGCAGGGTCGACCAAAGTCCGTCAATGTAGTGCGTCTTTGTGCTCCCGCACTAGTGATAAAGGGACGGGTGAAAAGGGTGTGGGGAGTCAAAGGGAAGGGGCGCACAATTAATAACCGGCAGAAAGTGGCCAACTAAAGTATCTCGGATTTGTACGCCATGGGCTGGGAGTTGAAAAGCATTCATTTACTTAATCTGTTACCCTTTTCATAAATTTATGACATTTGGTTTGTGTTCTTTTTCCCCTCAAACTGAGTGAGTAACAGCCAAAGTGTTCTATTAATTTTAGCATGAGTAAGCTTTTTATGTACAGGTTCTTTTCATGTTGCAGGTTCAGAGCAGTGAACTGTGCGGCAGTTGTTCATGCTGATGGAGAGTGTGCTACATGTGATCAGATTGGTTCACAGCAACTGGATGGGATACAGAGCAAGCTGAATAGTGTGACAGCTTCTTTTCTCATGAAAAGGATGTAAGGAAGAGCTTTTTTTCTATATTTTATTTACTGATTGTTTTCTTTGCAGTTGTATATATACATAACAGTTTACTTTACTGTTGTAATGAAGTCACTATTTTTTTTAATCTGAAATAAATAGTCTCATTTTTCAAGATTTTGTTGAGAAATCCTGATGGAGAGGTGCTTCACACTGTTATTTTTTGTCATTTATTTGTTCATTTTGTTTGTTTAGTTTGCTTCTTAAAGTGATACGTAGATGCAAAAAATGCTAGTATATATCCATAAATGATCTGTAAAGTTTGGTAGAACTTGAAAGACTTGCCAGCATGTAAGGTTTATGTGCAAGCCTATGGAATTTGCTGTGATTACTGTAGTTCATTTTCCATCACAGGGCATCAGTGATGTTAGTACTTATGGAATTTTTCAAGCGCAAAAGTGTTGTCCTGAGAAAACTGAAACTCATAAGAAGTATGGAAATTATATGTGCATCGAGTTTGTGTGAAAAAGAACATACAGTAGCGTATAAACAAAAAGCGTTAAAAGTTCTCTGTGTGACAGTCCTTTGTGAAAATGAACATACTGTGGGATATGAGTAAAAGGTGTTGAAAGTTCTGCATTTTACATTTGTATGAGGTTCACTGTTTGATTATTAATTGTTAACCAATCATGATTCCAACAAACATAAGCTATGTTCTAATTTGTGTTTTCTTTCCATAGGTGTTACACCTTGTTACAGTAAGTGGGGGCACAATCTGGAAATGGCTGCAGTATCAACATGGTTGAGAGGTTGCATAGTTCCATTGCCAACAGTAAAAGGAAGGCGTTAAAGAGGACCACTGCTTGCCAAAAATCATGAGATGTGAGTTTGTCCTTTAGTTTTGTGCATCACACTTAATGAAATCACACACAAAAATTGAAAAAGAAAACTAGAAGTACCACCAGTACAGAGAAGAGCTAGCAGATTTGTGAGCCAGCGGCTGTGCGGGCTGCGCAATAGAGCGATAAAGGTCCAGAGTAAGACAAGAAGGCTGTTCCATTCTCTCTTGGTGTCTGTTCCATGCTCTCTTGGTGTAACGGTTTGGGTGATGCTGGTTGGTGCATGTTGTATGGTTACATCCTGGGGTTTATCATCTCCCCATGTTGCCATTCAGTTTGTAAACTAGTTATCCGATGACCCAATCCAAATGGATCATGCAGCACATGCACGGTCCCGCTTTGCTTGGTGAAACGGCTGCCGTGTGGTGTTGGGAGCTTGCGAGATGATGATTGAGAGAGATGTGAGGTACTGGTGTTCCAGCACCTTGTCAACTCAGGCAATGGAAGCACACTATGATAGTCAAAATCTGATTTTGTTTCATTTGAAAAAAAATGCTGGGAACACCAGCGTATTTACTCAGACAACAGCAAAACAAAACAACAAAAATCAACTCTTGATTGTCAAATCTTTTTCTTTTTTTTCCGTCTAATTTGTTGTTATACATTTCTCATTTTACAAAACCATCTGAATATAACAATACTTGTGAGCAAAAAAAATCTGTCTATCCATCTATCTGTCTGTCTGTATATATGATTTGCACATAACAACATATACAAACATGTATACATATACATACACATATATGATTATTCATGTACAGATATATGCAAACAAACAAAAATACTATGGATGTTGTCTACAAGTACAAGGTAATTTTTGAGTACATATTACTGAAATAAAAAAAAAAATTACATCAATTGGTCATGAATAGTAATGCTAGTAACAGCTGATCTGAAAAGGGCAAACATTCACACATGAATATTTTACCAAATTATGAAACCTGTTCAGTAGTAAACATTTATATGTATTATAGTTTGTATTTTATACATTCGGTAGTAAATGTATGTATTACTAGGTACTGGTAGGCACATCATTTTGCTGACATCATTGTGAAAAATTGACGATTTCAGTGTTTTTTATCAAATGCATATTCAGCTGTTACATCGCTACTTCTTTAAACCATTATGAGAAAAATAAAGATTGATTTCTCTTCTTTCAATCGAGTGTATTCTTGTTATTACTGAGTGTGTATGGTGAATGGACGATGACAAAATACGAGCCGTGTGTGTGATTGCTTTCCACATGTTGTGCCGCTATTTGGTAGAGGCCGAGTTAAGCCCCAAATTGACACTTTTTCAACTGAAAGTCCACGCACAACACTCGCACTGCATAGCTATGTGTAGTATCAAAATGTCGGTCAGGCCATGAGGAAATCAAATACCTAACAGTCAGTCTGATTTGATTAACCA
Source organism: Monoplex corrugatus (assembly GCA_030674185.1). NCBI lineage: Eukaryota > Metazoa > Mollusca > Gastropoda > Littorinimorpha > Ranellidae > Monoplex > Monoplex corrugatus. The sequence goes on from CM060308.1 coordinate 34,543,303, forward strand.
TTTGCAAGATAACCCATTTGTACGCACGGTGTTCTAAAAGTTTGAATTCTGACGAACACGAATCTTGAAAATATAAAACATAAAACAATGAATACTCTTTCATGTGCGCATGATTACAGTCATATTCATGTTTTTTATTCAAAATGGGACAATGTAGACTGAGCAGAAGTATGTGCAGGTAAAGACAATGTTTTACTGTCAGGAGAGAGATCTCAGCTGTTTATGGGTTGATTTCATCAAATTTTTATCTGTAGTATCAATAGGTTAAAAACATTCAGCTATCTCAGCTCCCCTTTCTGTCCTTGTATTACATTTACTGAAACATTTATTTATTTATTTAAGCATTGATTGCTTATGAAGTTATATATATACATATTACCGATCCCATAATCCAAAAACGGATATGACTTCCTACTTGGCTGTTACAAGCCATTAATGAAAACACATGTGGGACTTGCAGCTCATGAACACAAAAGACTGTCAGTCTTGTATTCGGTCATTTCTTTTCCAACAGTTGTGAAGACACACATACAATACAAATTTGATCTCTCTCCATCTATACACATATAATAACAGTCACTGAGATTGTCTTCCTGTTTGTCACCAGGTGATACTGCTGATGGAGCAGGGCAACAAGTCATTTGATGAGGTAGCACAGTTCCTCCAGCAACTGTTTCCATCTGCTGAAATTTCCAGACTATGCTATCTCCATCAAAACTCTGAGACAAAGTTGAAGACTACACACCCACCTCAGAGGACAGCTTTTCTTTCTCAGACTGTGGAGATAACTCTGAGTGTTGGCCCTTTCCTTGAAGAGACTGGACTTTCACGTTCACAGCTTCTTTCAGGAAATCCTGTGTTGTCTTTTGTGCCTCAGTCTTTTGGTCTTCTCAGAGACATAAATTCTCTACGAAAGAAGGAAGATAAGCCTTTTTAGGTGAGAAGAACATGATGTAGTCCACAGAAAGTACATCATTTCGTCAGACATAGAGTTGGTCCCTTCATCAAACAGCAGAGGAACCTGGTGTTTGGCCAACTTGGATAAAATTAAATCCAAATTCAGGCTTTACTTGACCCTGTTTTGTTAAATAAGAAAACAAACTAGTACCACATGTATTAGTATTACTCTAGTCTAGTAATAGGACAACTCAATGCCTGTTGCGTCAACACAAATTGTACAGTCCTTTTTCAACAATGGTCCCTTTGGAACCCGGACATTTGTTTATGAAATCATTTATAACTATGGCATAAACATTGACACACTTCATCACTACAGAGTGGACATAAGTTTATATTGCTAGAAAGTAAGCAAGCTTAAAAATTCAGGTTCTTGCTTTTATAGTGGCCATCTGTCATGATGTGACTAGCGTTACTTCACATTGGGCTCATGAAATTTGGGTATTTTAGTGAGGGATTGACCTCATACCTTACTCTAAATTTTGAATACAAGTAAATCATGTAAAACAGGACAGCATTTTGTATATTGTGTCCAAATATGAAGTCAATCCAACAACTAGTTCAAAAGTTACAGTCGTTTGTACTCCTATGTCAGCTTGGTGCCTCTGTCACAGGCGATTTTGGCAATTGCATGGAGTTTTGATCTCTGTAACAAACAAACGTGGCTATTGTTCATCTTCAAAAAAATTAGACTAAGTCTATATAGACAGTTGTACTATAGTACAGACACAAGTTGCAATGAAAGCACATCTTCTCCAAGATACGAACCTGTAAACATACCCTGCTGTGCTAATTTGAACTTATGAAAAATACACATTTTGCTATTTTTGCTCCCTTATAACTCTCATTGTAACTGAGTAAATGTCCTGCTTTTCTGTTTTTATGTAACCTTATACTACAAAGAATGAAATCCCTAGTTGTTGTTGTTTTGTTAATACACATAATCAAAAACAGGTTTCCTTAGTGTTTTTGCGTGTTACATTAAAGGTGTCATCTTAAAACGTCATTATCTCAGGAAAGAAAAGAGATAGAACGTTACTTTTTTTTCCATTTTGTTTCTATTAAAAAGTTCTATAAGAATGGTATGAAGACTAAGCTCTTCATGTTTATCCTAATTTTGCCTGCCGGTACCTAGTATTACAGTATATATTTTATACACAAAACATTACAAGTCCATCCTGCAAAAAAATCTTTTCTTAAGATTGACAAATGGTGAATGATGTTTCAGTATTTTGTGTCAAGTTACACTCTTATGTAATTCCAATATTGGTTTGTTTGGATATATTTAGACATTTCTAGAACTCTTCTTTAATGAGAAATACTTGAAGATATAATCATTTGGTACAGTAATATCAGTCTGTTTGGAATCTAGAGGCAGAAACATTTATTTTGACGTTACAATTTTTATTTTATGCCTATAATTATTTCAAATCATGGATGAAAGTTTAATTATGAAATAATAATAAATAATACTATCCATTGTTGATAGTCATATCCTGGTTTTTATTTTGTTTTTTTGTTTGGTTGGTTGATGTATTTGTTGTTTTTTCTTTACTGTGCAATATGTTACCTTTGGTTGATGTAGAGGTAAGCTGCCATCCTCCATCTGGCTGCAGACATTTATTGAGAAGAAAGTTAGTGCTCCAGTCCACCTAGTTGTGAGTGGGTACCTAACTGTTCTGGGTTGGGGAAGATAAAGCAGCAGGAGAAATTGAATGACATTGCTTTTACAATGATTCAGAAAAAAATCTTATCTCTGCTATGTCAATTGCCCTAGGACCTCAGAGTTACGGGATAATCTTTATCTTTTTTACTTTGCGTAAGCTCTTCTAGATACCTGTTCTCCTAGTCATCAACAGTTTTATCGTTTTACCCTGTATTAGAGGCACAGTCAGCTTGGGAATTAACCCTTTGGCTCCTGCATCCTGTCCACGGGCATCCTGCATTGTCAAAGGTCCTAGCGAAGCAGAAACTTAACCCATTGACTCCCTCACCCTATCCAGATGCTTCCTGCAGGAAGCGTGTGGATAGGGTGAGGGAGTCATCGGGTTAAGCTTTTGCATTTGGTGGATAGGGTGCTGGAATCAAAGGGTTAAAGGCTATCTCTGTTATTGAAACACAGGAGCTAGTCACTAATTCAGATTATTCTGTAGGTAAGCAGGGTTTTATTTTCTTGCTGTCTTTTGGTGTTGTGGGCCCCCCCCCCCCCCCCTTACATCCATTTCCCCCTGCCAGATTGCTTTGTTTTCTGTCTGTCAGTGGATTGTAAATGTGAAACAAATTTGGCCATCTCACTATCTGTTACCTATTCACAGCATTTGAACTCACATTACCTTTGTTCTTTTTGGTTTTGTGTATTTGGTTTTTGTTGTTTTGTAACTATCCAAAAATAGTAGTAAACAAATAAATAAAAGCAGAGCCTGGAATTCGTCGCGGAAACGAGGATTTCCGCAGAAATCAAAATCGAAAATCGCGCAAAAAAATATTTTTCGCGTTAAAAAAAAAATCGACGACCATACTTAAAAAAAAAGAAAAGAAAAAAACAGCTGATAGGTGGAGCAGACGATTTTCGCGCGAACTCTCACTCGCTGAAGGAAAGCTCTGTATGTGCGCAATGCATTATGGGTTGACCTACATCCGATCAATTTTTCAAGATAGCGGACAGGCATGTTGTCGAGCGTGGCGAAGTTTTCGATGATTCGAAAGCAAAAAATAGCTGGAAATGGACGTGGATGGAGACGGAGGTCGGAGAAGAAATATTAGCTGAACATATTCGGAAAGTCAACGTCGTAGGGACTGCGTTCTGCGACTTACGTCACTGCGACATCGTGTACAACCTGAGAGGCCGAGTTGCCTTGGAAGACCACGTGAAAACTGCAAAGCATCAGAAACTGATATTCATTGTGATTTTCAGTGTGTTAGATGCCTTTAAATTTGTCTCCAGAATGCCTCAGAATGCACAGATTTTAGTCTTGATTTTAAACATTTTCCGGGGGAGCATGCCCCCGGACCCCCCTTAGAAGTTTCCTCTTTTTTTTTTCTTAGCAATTCCAGGTTCTGTAAAAGGGAAAAAAGAGTTGGTCCGTCATTTTTATGTTGGGGTTGGTTAAGTATCTGTGTCTTTTCCTCCAAATAAATTCAAGTTAACAAACTATTTTGTTTACTGTTTGTTGGGTGTCACAAAAGCAGTAGAAACCAGTGTAAAGCAACTGATCTGGAGAATCTGGAAATTGTTGCTGCATCACTGACTAAAGATGTCGACAAGCCATGGAAAAAATGCAGAGGGAAGACCAGTGACCAAGGCTTGCAGAAAATATCTTGTGAGAAAAACAAACAAACTGTAAGCAATGAATGTGTGTTCGTGTATGTGTGTGTATTTTGGACAGGAAGGGATATAGTCATCATCTGTTATAGTCAAACAGTTCTTCAGCTATGTAAGAACAAGCTAGAAGAATGCTAGACACTGATTGAATGTATGCGTGTATTGAAGGATTGTTTTTTTAAACAGAATATTGTATGTGAAAGAAGTGTCCATAGATTAGTTCAGTGTTCTTTTGATATAATGATGCTGCACTTTCAGTATGCTAATAAATGATCAAAATGATCAATATTTTTGTGTGGCTTTCATTTAAACTGTGTATCATCAGGATAAGTTTATTGGAGGTGTTGCTTTGGTTTTGCGGTAGGCATCCAGCAATGGGATTAATTAATGTGACCCAGTTCTTTTGAATAGACAGTTTATAAACTGAACAGTTGCTCACAATTACAAAATAGTATTTATGTTAGATACAGTCAATGAAAGCTATCGGATATAGTGTCTACTTGGAGAAGTCTTGCTCAGTGTGGTAGACTTCAAAGCAAGGCAAGTAGACAGCCTTTTTGCATGGAACATATTCCACATCTGTAGGACTCCCAGCTGCGAAAATCATAAAGTAAAGAAGCGCAGCTTGACAATATTGAGTTCTGTGCAGGCTAAATAGGAATGGTGACTTTCTGCTGAGAAAAAGACCACCAAAGTTCCTTCCCTTTAATTGCATTCTGTTTCTAGGGAAAAAATCTGTGAAAATTGTTGATGTTCATCTGAGGATCAGTTTGCTGGCATCAGCACGTCGGCAAAGAGAACTTGATGTGTGGTCTTTCGCAGACATCAGTTATATAACTATGATGTCATGTTCAGTGGTAGGATGTGACTCGAGCTGCTTGTGTAGTCTATGGCTCTTTCATCACTAATTGTCAGTGGCATAGCCCTACTGACAAGGCATGTGGCCATAAGAAAGAAACATAATGTGTGTGTCTGGTCCGATAGAGATACTTGTTATCAGCAAAGGTCAGGGTGGTGGTTGTTCTTATTGTTATGTAAAGCCCAGCCGACTGCACAGAGCCGTATTAGGGCTATAACCGTCTCAAAAAGTATAGCATACCTCACAGAAGATTATACAAAAAAAACCCCAAAAAACTGGAAAAGAAAATGTACATTATCAGTGCATTTGCACACATAATCTAGGGATATGCCCTTGGGAGGCTCATGATTAACCCTTTGACTCCTGCACCCTGTACACCAACAGCAAAATCTTAACCCTTTGACACCCTCACTCATCCACCAGCTTCCTACAGGAAGCTGGTGGATAGGGTGAGGGAGTCAAAGGGATAAGTTTTTGCATTGATAGTATGGGTGGCAATACAGGATGCTGGTGGACAGGGTGCAGGAGTCAAAGAGTTAACTGAATGAATTGATGAAGTTGTCAAATAATATAAAATTTCAGTTTCAGTCTCTTAAGATGTTGTCTCCATGTTTGGAATACATACCATACACCCTGATGCCATATGATAGACAAGATCCAAACGATCGTGGCTTAAGCCATAAGCCTGCACATGAATATACCCTACATATTCGCAAACTTAAAAGTTTGGAGTTTGTTCAAGAGGGATTCATCGCACTGGGACAATTCCATATGTGCTCCACCCTAATCTGCCAAGAATTATCTGGCAGACTCCCTAAGCCTGTGCAAAACCCTATGTGCTGGGAAGGTCTTGAAATTGTGGGAGGGGGAAGGGACTTTTGAAACACTAAGCTGACACAACCAGAATGATGGAAACATTCAGATGGGCAGCGAACAGGCCTGAAGGTTCACAAGATTTAGTTGCTAATGCAGATGAGATTTGTGACATATCCAACACCACTTCTTGGCAGTAATACTCGCAGAAAGACCTGTGCCCGTGTCAGTGTCCCAAGTTTGACACAAGAAGCTAAACAGACTGGCAAAGTATGAAGACTTCCACCAGGCACTGCTTGGTCACCCTAAGGATCTCCACACAGCATCAGTCACCAGCTCGCGCCAGATGTGACAGTTACAACTCACAAGCAAACACTATTTTCTGTTATATTTGCACAAATCAGTTTATTTAGTGTTGATAAGAATAATAAGCAAAGCACTAAATCTTCAAACAGCATACAGTAGAAATGTCTCTTATCTTCATCAAAACAAAAGACCACATCTGAGCAGTGTCAAAGAAGCATCTCTGCGCACAGACACTTTCTTCAGTGGTTGTAGAATTCAAAACAGATACATTGTGTAAACATCAATAACAGCATACAATGCTAGTCATAATGGAACATCAATAACAGCATACAAACTATGCCAGTCATAATGGAACATCTATCAATAACAGGATACAAACTATCAATAACAGCATACAAACTATGTCAGTGATAGTGGAACATCAATAACAGCATACAAACTATGTCAGTGATAGTGGAACATCAATAACAGCATACAAACTATGTCAGTTATAGTGGAACATCAATAACAGCATACAAACTGTCAGTGATAGTGGAACATCAATAACAGCATACAAACTATGTCAGTGATAGTGGAACATCAATAACAGCATACAAACTGTCAGTGATAGTGGAACATCAATAACAGCATACAAACTATGTCAGTGATAGCGAAACATCAATAATAGCATACAATGTCAGTGATAGTGGAACATCAATAATAGCATACAAACTATGTCAGACATAATGGTAAAGATATCTAGCTCATCTCAACATATACAGCAAGAACTACAGCATTCAACAAAATGTATTTCTACTTACAAATTTTGATTGTACATACTGTACTGTGACTCATGTGTGCTAATAAGCTACAGCTATTTCCTACCCCATATACATTTCTTTCTTTCTTCCTGTTTTTTTTTTTTCTTTTTGTTTTTCTTTTGTGGTCATGTGTCATGAAGTTCCGATTACCCTAACTCCTCTGCAGAAGAAACTACCGGTATTAACAGATGGATAGAAAAAGGGTTTTGTGTTGGGAGGTGGGGGCTCGCTATCAGCAGCTGGCCAATAGCCCAAGGACCTGTCCAGGCATATCAGTGGCCTCAAGCTGGTTGCCATCATTTTGGTATTGCAGGAATTTTATTCCCAAATTCTGGGAATACATGTCCTGCTGTACATGGACAACATTTCAGTTGGCTGGTGCATCAACAATCGGAATGGGCGTTGTGCACTGACGTCCAGGGTAGCAGTAAGGTAGAACAGTTCCTTCTGTACTGCAGCAATGAAGCATACCCCAATGCTGAAACGCGTTCCAAGGAAGCTAAACATCCCTTCAGATTCGGTAGGTTCCACGCGATTCTCTACAGAGGTATACGCGCCAAATGACTCTTCAGGGTTGGAGTTAGAATTAGAAATTGCTCGATCCAAAATTGCTCAATCCATTGTATATATATCTTGTTCAATTTTGTCAATGATATTGTAATAATGTTCAGCAATTATTGTCTTTATTTGTGTTTTGTGAAAAACGAATTTAAAACAAGTTTAAAAAAAAAGAAAGAAATCCTGCTGGTGTTCATACCGACCTCGAGTGCAGCATTACTTTCACTGTATATAAAGGCAGGGAACAGCTTACTAGCACTTATGAGTCAAAGGAATCCGTATCATTAAACACATGCTTAGACAGGCAACTGTTCATATCACTCATACAATAGCAGATATACTTTATATGTTCTGATGAGGCTGTTCTCAGTTTTGAACACAGACATACCCAACTTATTCACTAAACTCGATGTTTGTTGTGACATTTAGCATTCTTCATCTGTTTGGCCTGTCAGAACACGGACTGCTGTTTACAAGATTTCCGTTTTTATGCACTTTTTAGAAGTATTCTAACAAATGAAACTCTAATCTCGATGCTTCCAATGGTGATCAGGTCTACTTACAACCCATCAAGGTTTAAGAAACGATCAAGTATACTACACTTTTCTAGTTATTGTGAACCAAATGATCTGTTAATACCTTTCCATTTTGTCCCGAAAACTCATTAAAATGGACTACATCCAGCTTAATATAAATCTATTCATTTATTTATTTAGTTGAGAAATCCTAAAGACAATAAATTGATGCAATAAATTGTTTGTTTTGGCTACAGGTAGTGATAAGACAGGTAGTTGTATAAATGTCTTCAAGGAGCTAGCAACAGCTCTGTGCATGTTATCTGTGACAAACATTTTCAATACTGGTCTACTAACAGTTGTACATTTGAAGTAATACATGTACATGATTAAGATGATACACTGATGCATAATTTAAATGAAGAGAATGCTGGGAATGAATTTCCAGACCCTTTAAGTAAGCTGAATATTTAAAGCTGATACTCTGACTGCATAACTTAAATGAATAAAATGTTGGGAATTAATTTCCAGATCCTGTAAACATGCTGAATACTTAATACTTAAATGGGTAAGCGCAGACAGAGCAAGCTATATAACTGCAATTATCGGGGCTTTCAATTTTGATTAAGGAAGAACCAAAAGAGCACCAGTATTGGATCCATTTTAAAACTGAATTATCACAGACACCACTCTGCATGAACTAACTTGACGTATCACTGTGTATAGAAACTCAAGATCACACAGAACTTTTGTTTCAAAGGTGACTTTCAAAACACACATACACAAACACACATCAGTTCATAAACAATTCCATGTTAACCCTTTGACTCCCGCACCCTGTCCACAACTATACTGTGTTGTCAACTATGCTAGCAAAGCAAAAACTTTACCCTTTGACTCCCTCACCCTGTCCATCAGCTTCCTGCAGGAAGCTGGTGGATAGGGTAAGGGAGTGGAAGGGTCAAGTTTTTGCAGTTGGTGGATACAGTGTGAGAGTCAAAGGGTTCAGAAAAAAAAAGGAGAAACCTGCAGAGCAAACACACAATCTGGACTCAAAAAAATAGTCCCCATTTTGGGCTTACAAAAAAGGAGAAACCTGCAAAGCAAACACACAATCTGGACTCAAAAAAATAGTCCCCATTTTGGGCTTACAAAAAAGGAAAAACCTGCAAAGCAAACACACCAATCTGACTCAAAAAAATAGTCCCCATTTTGGGCTTACAAAAAAGGAGAAATCTGCAAAGCAAACACACAATCTGGACTCAAAAAAATAGTCCCCATTTTGGGCTTACAAAAAAGGAGAAACCTGCAAAGCAAACACACAATCTGGACTCAAAAAAATAGTCCCCATTTTGGGCTTACAAAAAAGGAAAAAACCTGCAAAGCAAACACACAATCTGGACTCAAAAAAATAGTCCCCATTTTGGGCTTACAAAAAAGGAGAAACCTGCAAAGCAAACACACAATCTGGACTCAAAAACATAGTCCCCATTTTGGGCTTACAAAAAAGGAGAAACCTGCAAAGCAAACACACAATCTGGACTCAAAAAAATAGTCCCATTTTGGGCTTACAAAAAAGGAGAAACCTGCAAAGCAAACACACAATCTGGACTCAAAAAAATAGTCCCCATTTTGGGCTTACAAAAAGGAAAAAACCTGCAAAGCAAACACACAATCTGGACTCAAAAAAATAGTCCCCATTTTGGGCTTACAAAAAAGGAAAAACCTGCAAAGCAAACACCCAATCTGGACTCAAAAAAATAGTCCCCATTTTGGGCTTACAAAAAAGGAGAAATCTGCAAAGCAAACACACAATCTGGACTCAAAAAAATAGTCCCCATTTTGGGCTTACAAAAAAGGAGAAACCTGCAAAGCAAACACACAATCTGGACTCAAAAAAATAGTCCCCATTTTGGGCTTACAAAAAAGGAAAAAACCTGCAAAGCAAACACACAATCTGGACTCAAAAAAATAGTCCCCATTTTGGGCTTACAAAAAAGGAAAAACCTGCAAAGCAAACACCCAATCTGGACTCAAAAAAATAGTCCCCATTTTGGGCTTACAAAAAAGGAGAAATCTGCAAAGCAAACACACAATCTGGACTCAAAAAAACAGTCCCTATTCTGGGCTTACAAAAAGTTATCCAACAGTGTGAACATAAAACCTGGAAAAACCAAAACGTCTGTAGAACAACGCTAGACTTTTTAAACTCAAATGTCCTCACGGTCCTAATGTACAGAAAATACACTGAATGCCTTTGAAACAAGTCCCTCAGGAAGATCCAAGGCATTAGATGGGAAGAGTTTAAAACCAGCCAAGAAGTAAGAGAAATTGCTCAACAGCCATACATACCAAATATCAGAGCAGACGGAAATGTCATGGCCATGTATTAAGAATGGATAATAAAAGATACCAAAGGCAGTGCTACTAGTGATAGGGTTAGTTGGAGGCCCAGTAACAACCCTCAAAAAAATGTTCAGATCTGACGGAAGATGGTAAACATAAACAATCTGAAAGCAGCTGAACAGACGGCAGCTGACAGAGACAGATGGACATCCCTGGTCCCTGCCCTCTGTGCCATGTTTAACACTGGAAGGTAAAGTAAGGTTAGGTACTAATCCATCCCATGGTCAGCAATATGACAAGCACACACAGCATATTTTACATAAAACACATTTCCTCTTTTACATACACTGACACATGTATCAGCACATTCTGATTAATAAAACTAAACAAAACAAAAGGACAAAAAAAAAAACAATCATAAATTGAAATAAATGTCATCTCACTTTGTAGCATGACTACTGTTCTGGAGTAACCACTTGGGTACAAAGTGATAGCCACTGATCTGGGTTCAGAGGTTAATTCAAGAGGGATTCAGCGCACTTGCACATATTCATACGTATTCCACCCAAATCTGCCAGTAATTATCTGGCACACTCCTTGAACTGGCACAAAACCCCTATGTGTTAGTAAGGTCTTGACATGGGAAGCAGGAGGAGAAAAGGACTTTGGAAACAATAACCTGACACCACCAGAATGATTGGAGTTTTAAGATGTGCAGTAAACAAGCCAGTTTTTTATGTTGCCAGCTTGACTTTTTTTGTTTTGGTTTTTGTTCACTGCCAGCCGGAAATGAACTCAGGACATCAGATCTTGAGTCCATGATTCTATCAACAGAGCAAGCCAGTTAAATCTGGGATTGCAGGAAATAAAATAATGATTACATTGGTTTTATTCTGCTAACTGAAAAAGTAGTCAGGAAAGAGTTCAGTTTCATGCTAGGTCTTGCAGTAAATATTTAGTCCCTCTTTGGCTTTGTGTGTGTGTTGGTGTGGTGTGGTTGGTGTGTGTGTGTGTGTGTGTGTGTGTGTGTGTGTGTGTGTGTGTGTGTGTGTGTGTGTGTGTGTGTTGTGTGTGTAATAGCTAGCTCATTTGATAGAGCAAGAACTAGAAATCAACTGAGAGGGTAGCCATGAAAGGGTTTAGTCATATGTTGGGTTTTGCAGAAGATATTTGATTGATCTTCAGCTAGTCCTTTTTTTTTCACAGGATTGCTGGCTCATTACATAAAGCCACAGATCAAAATCTGATGATAAGGTCAATGCTAACCTGCAACATAACTGACCGGTTCACTGCTCACCATAAGAGCCTACTCTAATTATTCTAGTAGGCTACTGCAAGTTTTTATAGTTCTCATCTCCTACCTCCTGATTTCAAGATTTTGACTGCCAGACAATTGCAGGCAGATGTGGGTGGACATTATGTGACTGTGTGGGTGTAATGAATCTCTCTTGAACAAAACTTAACATATAATACAATGTGGCTGGGAGCATCTTTCAGCCAGAATTGTTCAGGAGGAATGGATCGGTCAAGGACGATTTGAAATGTTCCCCAATCTCTCATTTTTTTATCTGTGCAAAGTTGCCTTTTTCCTGTCCCAACTTTTCCGCTGCCCTATAGTGGCACTGACCCTATGCAAATAATTTCAGTAACGTACCTCAATTAAGTTTGGTTCAGGTAAGTTCATAACCACCACTACATGTAGGCCTATTTGTTATTCATTAAATTTTTATTATAATTTTGTTTTTTACTGCCCCAACTTTTGATCCCATACCACTTATTCACCATTACCTTTCCACTGAAGAAAATTTTTTTTTTTCAAAAACATTTATTCTATCTCGACCCGACTATTGCAAGTCTTGACTAGTCTTCCAAAATATCTTCAGCACACACTCAGACAGTTCAAAATAATGAAAACCAAGTCAAACAGAGTGATCAAGATATAGACAAATTTAATTATACATACCAGTACAGTATGCATATTCTATAATTATACATACAGCACGCATGTTCTATAATTACACATACAGAACGCATATTCTATAATTATACATACAGCACATATATTCAAATTTGACACCTTCACCAATCTGACACCTTCACCAATCGGACCTTGTGGTAAAGACAACCAAGCAGCTGTATATATATTGCAGCGATTTTGCCTCTATGAAATGGAACAACAGGAAACAAGGCTGCCAACAACTCCTCTGACCACTAAGCTCCACGGCAGCCAGCAGGAACTGGAAAAGACAGCCACTCTCATTACCAAATGTGGCATGACCATGCAGACAGAATGAAAGAAGAAGGAGAAAACATAAAAACACATATGTGTGTCTCTCTGAAAACTCTCGAAAAGTGGAAAGTTAAGTGCTGTCCACCAACAAAATGGAACCTATTCATCTACTGTAATTAGCAGCTCACCCCATCAATCAAATTACACCATCAAGCAGTAGGATTTGACATGACCTCAACTTTGTGACTGGCAAAGCCAAGGATGACTCATGAGCCAAACCATGCTGCTTTCTGTTATTGCCAAAGAAGTATGCGCAAAGAAGACAAACACTGCAGACGAAATTCTCCGGTTCAGTACAGTCAGATCATTAAACGGGCAGGCTCCACAATAATATTTATCATACTAAATGTCTAACAGCAAGTAAGAAGTTTGCGTAAAGCACTGGTATTTTCCATATACTTTTTGTAGATGGGGAAATAGAACTACGCATTCTTTTCTAGACTCTATCAGATACCTTGAGATTAGCATAGCACATGAGTCTGTAACAGGTCCAGTATGTCTCTCTATGATCTGCAATAACTGCTGTGACTTCATTTGGATTTCTGTATACCTTTCTCTTGTGATGGACAGATTCAGTGAGATTTCTGTAAACCTTTCTTTCATTAAGAAAAGAAAGCTTAAACCACTGACTGTGTCTATTTGTGGGATATTTGATGTTTGATCATAAAAGGGTACTTGGGAGACTCATATGTATAGTCTTTCTGTCAAAGTCATACCACTGTATATTCAGGAACATGCACTGTTATCCCACTAGAGCTAAAGGATCTGTTAAATATCCACTCAAAAGGCTTGCAATATTTATTAAATATCTGTTCAAAAGGCTTGTGATAATGATCTTGAACTTGAAGCATATTGACTGGTGCAACACTGGGCTTACAAAACCTGTCTTTTGGAAGTCTTCCTTGAATGCTTTTGTTTTTGCAATTTGTTGATTTTTTCCTTCTTTTTAATCCTTTGGCTACCTCGCCCTATCTGCCAGCACCCTGTGTTATGAGCCATGACAGCAAAACAAAAAGTTAACACTTCCCGTCCCTCACCCAATCTACCAGCATTCTGCAGGAAGCTGGTGGACAGGGTGTGGGAGTGAAAAGGTTAAGTTCTTGCAGCTTATGGACAAGCTGTGAGAGTAAAAGGGTTAACCTCAGGTACTGAAATTTCAAACTCACCGAGAATCTGTGAACTTGATATAAATTCCGTTTCACTTCTCATGCAACCAAAGGTCACCGAGAACCTGAGAACTTAATATTAAGCTCTTGAGTGCCATCAACGTAAAATTTACGGAGCTCTTGGAGCCTTCTGTAGTGCCTACATACGTAAAATTTATGGAGGTAGTTTGACGCACGTTTCAGCCTGATGTAAATGGGAGAGAAGCACTGACTGATGTTGTCAGTCTCAGAGAGGGTTCATAAAAGTGACTAGCTTCCCTTACATGACTTTTTGACCTACGCAACCCTCACCAGATTGGTTTTATTTATCTGACACAAGGACTGTCTTGCAATGCTGCATGTTTTCAGCCTTTGAAAGCATGTGAGTTGAGTCAAGAACTTATAAATGACTGTAGGATGATTCAGAAGACAATTCTGACACAAGAAGAGATTGAAAATAGCAGTAGTTACTCGCTGTTGGTATGAAATGTGCACCAGACATATCCAACACGAATTGATTTTCCGAGCATGTGACACAAAGGATTTGTGGCCACAAGCAATACTGGCAGCTAGCCAACACTTCTCAGCGTTCAGACAGGCCCACATTGTAGAATTATATAAGCCAACACTGTCAGTGAGTAGTGTTAGAAGTGGCAAGAGGAAGACTAGGGTGATGGAGTGGGGTGGGGGGCGTGCCGCATGCAGGCAGTGGATGACTTGATGGGGTCAAGCCACTCAGTGCACTAGCACACTGTGGCTCTTTGCAGCTCAGCCGTCAGTGATCTGTCAGTAGGTCAGCCAAAGTCTGAATACTTTTAGATTTCATCAGGAGGGTCATATCTTCTATTTTTTCCTTTGTTTTTTTGGTTTCTATCGCAAGCAATTATGAGGTTTTTACAGGAATTTCAACAAAATATTACAAATATGTAGTAATTCTGTGGAATTCCATGCATAGATTCCCATAAATATGGAAGCAACAGTTGTTTTAATGTACATGGTAGCGATGCAACGTTTTTCCCTGGCACATGGAAAACACTGGATGTCAAAAAACTTCAGCACTCAAGGGGTTAATCCTGTTTCACTTCTTCATGCTACCCAAGGTCTTTATAATTATTTTTCTGCCCTGAGCTCCAAGTCATATTCCAATGCTAGTTCTGAAGTGTTGGAAATTCTGATGCAGATTTCTGGCCACATTCATCATTAGATGAGGTCTGACTATGCTGACAATAAAAGCAAAAGAAGAATTATTGTGTCCCACCTAATGCATGAAGTTCATCTGTTAGCTATCTGAGTAAGCTAAGTTTGTGTCTCTGATACCATACAACATGTCTGTAGTTTCCATTGGTAAGAATACAAGGCCCTGCCCATGTGTAAACTAGATATGCAGCGACACTGTCTGCATGATGGTTAACAGACATACAGGTCACATTGTTGTTTTTGACGGTTATCCTATACATTTAGCCTTTAATTAGCTTAATCAAATTGTGTGATAATTACAGACTGCTGTACATACATCACAAAGAAAAAGCAGCTGTTTTTGATAAAAGATAGTACAAGTCCTTCAGGTAGGCCTACAAACTGAATCAGTCACATCACAACAGCTTCACGGACAGGGCTGGTGTCTACAACAATACGAACGTAGATTGAATCATCCTTCAGGTAACTGTTATTAGGATTCTCCAGCACATTGTGGGATACAAACCGTGGACATCCGCTGGCCAGATTCATCTCAGTTGTTGGTTTCTGGAAACTGCTGGACCCCTGGTCAGGCACGAAGTTATCTGTCAAATGTCGCCTTTCTGTTGACTGATCAAGCAAAGTCAACGTCACTTTCTGTCTGAACGGCCAGGTCAGCAGGGCGTCATACTCTCCTGTGAACAAGAGAAAAAGCTATGCTTATTTACTCATTGTTGATCCATGTTGATATATAAGAGTCATTACAAAGTTTCATATGCCAATGGGTTTGGTGTACTTATTTAGATGGTGATCCCACTGAAAACCCAGTAACAACCAAGAACAGTCTGATGAAATTGAGTTCTCTTCATTTCCCCCCTTCAGACAAACATCAAAGTACATGTAGAGTGATGCACTGTGGAGTTTGTAGCCAAGTGATAAACCACCTGCCCAGGACATGAGCTACCAGGTTTGAATCACAGAATGGACAAAGATTTTTCTCCCCCTCTTTATCAGCTTGTAAGTGATGCTCTGTGTGCTAATCTTTTAGCTGAGATGATAAACTGAGATCTTGTGTGCAGTACACATTCAGCACATGTTACATGCTCTCAGCACATTTTAAAGATCCCAAAGCAACAAAAGAATATTACTTGATAAATCTGTGAAGAAAAATCCACTTTCATCATCATCATCATCATGTGCCCTGCCGCATGGCGTTGATGACCAAGGCCCTCCACACAAATCTATCCCCTGTCACTGCAAGTACATCTCCCTCTCTGTCTTCAGCCACCCTGGAAGTCCATCCAGTATTTTCTCCCTGGGTCTACCTGTTCTTTTTCCCTTCAGCTTTCCTGTTGTGACCAGGTGTTCTAATTCCCCTTTCCTCATAATATGTCCTGTAAATGTTGCTTGTCTTTTCCTAATCTTCTTTAGTAATTATCTTCTTGTGTCTGCCTCCTTCAAGACTGTCTCGTTTGTTTTCTTTGTTGTCTATGGAACTCTCAACATTCTTCTTAGGAACCACATTTCAGCTGCCTCAATTTTGTTCTGACTTTGTGTGTTGACTGTCCATACCTCACAACTGTACAACAGCATCGGTTCTATATAACATTCAAGAACTCTCTTCCTGATGTTCATAGGCATTTCTTGGTAAGAATGCTTTTCATCTTCTTGAGTGCTGTTTTGACTTGGCTGATTCTGCTGGCTATTTCTGATGTGCATCTATCATCTAGTGAGATGATGGTTCTCAGATATTTAAACTTATCAACCTGTCTCAAAGTTGAGCCATTGGTGTTACTTTGCATGAAGGGATTTCTTGTTTTTTACCGACTACCATGACTTCAGTCTTCATAGGTAAACAACAATAGACGCACAGAGGGGGAGGAACAAATGGTGGAGCTGCAGTGCAATGATATACTCTCAGCCTGAATTTCACATGGTAAATCCATCGTGATAAAAAAAAAAAGAAACAAAAAAGAAATAAATGCAAATACAAATACACTTTGTCCTTGAACGAGTTAAGACAGTGGCAAGACGTTACCCAGTTTGGGTCATATATCTGGCCCATCATCACTGTCATCATCATGAATTATCTTCTCTACTGCTAGAAAGAATGCATACCTCATGCCATGCACTCATGTTCTTGTGCCACCCTAGCATTGTTCTAGAACAGTCTCGTTTAATTTCTCTCTCCAGTAAACAAAAATAATCCACATCACTAAAGACATGCAGGACCAAATAATAATAAACACCACCAACCTCTCATGATCGCAAAGAAGATGGACATGTGTGTAGATTTTCCTATCCCATCGCCATTTAGGTAAACCCTTCCACACATCTTGTAGCCAAAACGATCTGTGTAGAATGGCTGGCTGTACAGAGACAGACTTCGCCCATTCACTGCATCACTCTTTCTTCGGGCATAATCCCGGATCTTCCAAATCAGAGTGCCATTATAGGAGGCTGTCTCCAGCAGTTGGAAACGTAGATCCATTTCTGCAAAGCGCATATCGTGCGTTTGCAGCTGATTATCATGGGCGTATAGCTGTGCAGACACAACCCCTGAAAGAGAACGAAGATGTGCATTAGACAACACAGAAGCACACTGAGTATTGTTTATTTTTCAGTTTTTGTTTTTTAATCAGCTTTCAAATAACTGATATTTAATCTCTTCTTCAGAAGTGATAAGAAAATGAAAAGAATATTACAAGGCAAGATTTTAGTAACACCATTCAACCGTGAAAGAAGAACATTGTCATTTATCTTTCTTATGTTTTGGTTTTCACCATTGTGATAGTCTGTTAAAAAATATTTCTTTTTTTGCATTTTATGAAACAAAATCAAACAGATTTCTAATCAAACAAACTCACAAGACAAACAAAATAGACACAATAAGAACAGATGACTGAAGTACTTCATGATTATATATATCATATTATGCTTGCATTACATGTAACAGTTATACCAGCCACATGATTAAAAAAAATCCAACATAAAAAACATCACATAAAACTCATTAGGGTTGTCACCTGACACATTTTGAATTCATACCAAAAAACAAACAAAAATAATTACAAACCTCAAAACATTTCCAAATATTGCATTGTGTATTACTTTTTTCCCCCAGCTGCAATTGAGTTGACAATGGGACCACTATCTTTATTAAGATACACAGGAATATTTAAGGTCATGTAATACGTGTTCACCTGATGTGATACTCTACTTAAGAACAGTGACCAATAAATCATTCCAAGATGTATGTCTGTTAGCGAAAGGCTTAACAAGTGATTAAAAATAACATGAGACAGACAAACAGACCAGCACATCATGAACATTTTGCAAGTCTGTCTGAGAGTGGGGCACCTTTACTCAGCGTAATGTTTCCAGTATTGTTAAAAATGCACACATGCACAAATAAATGCTAACAATGCCTATTCAAACATACACATAAGTCTACTCATATAAATGATCACACAATGCCAAATGATCAGTAGTTTGAAGTACACAAAGATGGATGAGCGATTCAATGTAGATGAGCAATTATGACGTAATGCTGAAGGCCTAAATGAACAGTGAAGTCTTTGTGATTTGAAGTGTGAAAAGATGGCAGATTCCTCACCTCAGCCAGCAATGAAATCCAAACAGATGGCAAGATGAAACTAAAAACATGCTCACCAGCTAACTTAAGACTGCGTTATGACTGCCATCAGAAGCTTGTTTCCAAGATCCCAGGATGTGTGATGCATGATATGTGCAGAGGAGATCCAAAAGTTATGGTGGTAAAGATCCATCAAAGTAGCAATATGCTACAATTTCACATGACTGCAAGATTTGATTGGTAACCAGTCGAGCTCTTCGAATAACAAAATTACATGACCATGCCTCCTTTACTTCAAGATTAGATACACAGCATTTTCCTGAACCCTTTGCAGACGACAGTTTTGTTCTGCTTGTAAACGAGCTAGCACAGAATTACAACAGTCTAGCTGTGAAATTACAACTGCAGAAACAGTGTTTGCACACGATCTGCTGACAAATTCAAGTTGAGAAATAATGCCAACAGGCATCATGGCATTTTGTCAGTGTTAAATTTGAGTTTATTGCTGATACTACATCATCAATACATGTCTGCAACTTACTTTAAACAGAAGAGAAATGTAGGCTATTTCTGTGTGTTTTTAGATGCCATGCGGTAAGAGGGTTAACATAACATATATCAAGACACCACCAGCCTGCCACATTTTCAATAGTGCCATAAACGGAACCTGGTGGGGTAAACCATCGCCGTGGTGTTGTGGTTAGTGCAATGGACTACTGACTGGAAGGTTGTGGGTTCGAATCCCCATTAGTGCCTTCAAAAATCATTGTGGGATTTTTCAGCTCTAACCGACTCCTACCCAGAGTTGGGCATGCTATGGGCTCATGGGGAAGACTGGGACCACACAGTCGAGTCTGATACACTTCATGGATGCGTCATTGAGGGTGTTGCTCAAATCTTCTGACCAGCACCACAGGCGTCTGTATCTATTGGGCCTGGTCGACACCAGGATGTATCATCACAGTAAGCATTGAGTACAGCCCTGTCACACAGTCTCAATCCTAGATGGAACTCCATAGATCATGATTATCATCCTCATCGACATCATCATCATTGCATTGTAAAAACTTGTGCCAGCTTCTGCAGCCATTAAGGTGGCGTAGAAAATGGGACAGGGGGGGAAATGATAGAAGGGAAAAAAAAAAGGTGAGCACAAAAGTAACCTCCCTGAGTGCGATGATTCTAAAAAGAAAACAAAAGAAAAAAAAAGAACCTGACGGGGCGTCTTCAGTCCCTGCTCCTCTGCTTGATTGGCTGCTCCGCTGCTGCTGATCTCTCTCTCTTGTTCGCTCTAGCTCAGTGATCCTCTGCTGAATGTCTGTTAGGGTCTGCTCCACAGCAACTACACGTGGCGTCTCAACCAAGACTGCAATCTTGCGCTCCATTGTTATAACTCTTTCCATCATGGACACAACTTTCAGCTGCAAAGAAGACAACATGAAGTTCACATTCTGATATGTAATTACTGTCATTTTTTGTTTTTGTTCTGTTCAGTTCAGTTCATATGGCTTATAGCCCAGCCGACTGACTACTAGAGCCATATCAGGGCTAACACCATGTCAAAAATGACAACCCGTTAAGATAAAAAGACAACAGTTAAAAACCATGCTCACCATTAACCTTTCAAGTCTAAAATGCAATTAAAGAAAACCAAACGTAAAATCAGATCAGGTGAAATCTATTGATCTCTATTACTAAGTGTATAATATGAATTCTTTTCAATAGTTGATAGTTGTATTGTTCATTCATGCTTTGTATAAAATATTTAATCATTCTGTTTTGACAAGTACTCCATTATGAATGTCTCTGCATGCACTGACAAATACTTGAAATAAAAAACATCCGTGAAGAAGATCTAGAGCCAAAATATCAGAAAACATTTTACCTTTCAGAGTTCCATTTTTGTTATCTACCAGTATGATTATAATTTCTTTACAGCATATAATCATCACCTACTGATAAAGAGTACAAGAAGAAATTTTCAACACAATCAGATCCATGTCGTTCAAAACCTGTGAACTGGATCCTCTTCCAGGTTCTCTCTACTCCGACTGTCTCTCTACTCTCCTCCCATTCATCACTGACATCATCAACACTTCTCTTCAAACTGGAACTGTCCCAGATTCTTTCAAGTCTGCTATTGTTCACCCTCTCCTCAAGAAACACAATTTAGACACAAATGAACTGAAAAATTACCGGCCTATCTCGTCTCTCTTTCTTGTCAAACTCCTTGAAAAAGTCGTCCTCAACCAGCTGAACTCTCACCTGTCTGCCAACAATCTCCTCAATCCTTTCCAGTCAGCCTACCGCCCCTGTTCTTTTCACTCTTTACACCTCCCCCCTGTCTACCATCATCAACTCCCACTCTATAAAACACCACTTCTATGCTGATGACACCCAACTTCAAGACAGTGACACACCAGTCAATATACAGCGCCTCTTGACTCGCACCACTGAGTGTTACTCGGACATTAAGAACTGGATGACGTTCAACAAACTTCAGCTTAATGACGACAAGACAGAAGCTATCCTCATTGGCACCCGTCAGAAACTTTCTCAGCTGCCTCCTCTTTCTCTCCCATTATGTAACACATCAGTCCCAATTTCTGATTCAGCTAAAAACCTTGGTGTCTGCATTGACTCTACCCTCTCCATGAACAACTTTGTTTCTCAAACTGCCAGATCTTGCTACTATCACCTCCATCGTATAAGCCTGATCAGGAAGTATCTCTCTGTCGAAACAACTGCAAAACTCGTTCTCTCCTTCATAATGTCTCGCATTGACTACTGCAATTCACTCCTGTCTGGTCTTCCTGCCTCCACCATTCACATCCTGCAGCGCATTCAAAACAATGCTGCACGCCTTGTATTAAAAAAGAAAAAAGCTGACCACATATCTCCTCTCCTGGCATAACTTCACTGGCTCCCTGTATCAAAGCGCATACAGTACAAACTAGACACCATGTGCTACAAAAGCCTCAATAACGCAGCCCCCGATTACCTGTCAAGCCTACTTGAGATCTATCTTCCCTCCACGTACCCTCCGCTCTGCCTCCGATCCTCTGACTTTTCGCTTTCCACGCACTAAGCTCAATACCTATGGTCCACGAGCCTTCTCTGTTTCTGGTCCACTTTCCTGGAACAAACTTCCTCTCTCTGTCCGTCAGCAACCTACTTTTGTCTCCTTCAAGTCCGCTCTCAAAACTCACCTTTTCTCCTCTGCATAAAATCCTGACCTCACTCAATCCCCTCTGCAGCCTGTCTCCACTCGGAGGGGAATCACATTGTAATATGTAATTGTATATAATATGCTATCTATAATTTTCCATTGCTTTTATTCTTTCTCCCCATTTTAGCCATGTGCGTGCATGTGTGCGTGCGTGCGTGTGTGCGTGTGTGTGTGTGTGCGTGTGTGTCTGTTTTAGCGCTTAGATTTGATTTTATCAAGATTTTGCGCTATACAAAATAAAATATTGTATTGTATTGTAAGTCTGATTAAAGTACCCACAGATCTGTTAGCTTACCTTCAAGCCTCTGATGAAAGTGCTCACTGCTCTGTTAGCCTACCTTTAAGTTTCTGAAGAAACTATCTACTACTCTGTTGGCATACCTTCAAGTTACTGATGAAAGTACCCACTGCTTTGTTAGCTTTACCTCAAGTCTGATCAAAGTACTCTCTGCTTTGCAAGCCTACCTTCACGTCTTTGATTGCTGATTCTATCTGATGAATTTGATCTGCTGCTTGGATGTCCTGACCACGTGATGACTGCATGCTCTGCTGTAAATCATCTCTCTCTGCTGACATAGCCTGACAGAAAACCAGTCTGATTTTTCCATGTGATCAACAAGTAAATAAAGGACAACATTTTAAACACTGTTTCAATAATTGTATTAAGGATAAGACCTTTTCATAACATCTAATGAACTTAAAATGCTGTATTTTGGGCTATAAGCATACTTACACTTACACAATCCGAACACATTAAGAAAAACTGGTACAAGCCCCTGCCCCCTCAAACAAAAAAACAAAACAAAACAAAAAACCACCCTCTTTAGTCAGAAGATGGCTTAAAAATTAAGGACGACGACGACTTTGAAAAATATTTGTAGGTGAGCTGAATCAATAAAATGTGTCAGGATCTGAATGAATGACTGACCAGTAGCATGCTTGCATCAGTTTTTATGTTAGCAGCTACCTCAGGTGATATGGCTGATGGGGATAACCATCTCTGGGATGTGGATTTTTTTAAATTAAATCTTATTCTACACTGACACCATCAGAATGACAATGCACTGAAATGAGCAGCAAGATTGCCAATCTATTGTACTGCACTCTTGATTCAAAATCATTATTATAAGATTGCCAATCTATTGTACTGCACTCTTGATTCAAAATCATTATTATTGGTACATAAACCAGATGCTCAAGTAACTGAGCTTATGAGGCGACACCATCAATCACACCCCACCCATAACTACTCGTTCCAACATCATTTATTATTATTACCATAATGTGTTCATACATACTCTTAACTCTGCATGGGTGTCAAAAGTTTTCTGCTGTAGCTGTGCTGCGTGGGTCATGACGAGTTCCAGGTGCTGTGCCAGGTCTTCTTTCTCATGCTTCTCTACCGCCTCTTTCTTCGCCTTTGATCACAAACACAAAACATGATCCAAGCAGCTGTTGCTTTTTTTTTTTGTAAACAGACATCAACAGACCCAGACACGTTTCACAAAACATTACACACACACACGCTCATGACTAGTCACATCATACTTTCTCTCTTTTCTTTAAGATTCAAAAAGAAACAGACAAGTTTCACACGTTTTTTCAAAGCATCAGGACTGACTATAAATAAACCCTCAAATGCCCACGCAGCTGCCATCTTGCTCATACAGCTTTACAGTTTTTTGCTCAGGTAATACAAAAAACAAACAAAAAAGATGTTTTTCCTTAACCCTGATGCCATAGAGGAGTGATGTGGTGGAGAGTTTGACTTTTGTTGAGGCTAGTGGGGGGAAAAAAAGTAGCATCATAAAGGCTGTGCCCATATCCTCTCCCCTGCTTTACCTTCCCCAAAGTCAAATACTCTTCCACAGCTAGGTAAACAGGAAGCTATACACATATATACATTCCCCAGGAGTGATCTGCACCCATACAAACTCATACAAGCAGACTGGAAGACAGGTACATACTTTACTGGTGACCCCCAAAATGGGCCATTCCATCCAGACTTAACCACTATGATATTATACGAGGACAGTTTAATGAGCTACTTTTTTTCCTGTGCCAACTTGTGCATTGCCTCAGTGATACTGATCCCACGGTGCTCACGCTGGCTCCAAAACATCACCAACCCCAGGTTCATCGAGTTTAACCCTTTGACTCCTGTGCTCTCTCCACCAACTGCAAGAAGCTGGTGGATAGGGTGAGGGAGTCAAAGGGTTAAGTTTTTGCTTTGCTAGCATGGCCGGCAATACAGGATGCTGGTAGACAGGTTACAGGAGTCAAAGGGTTAAGTCCCAGTGCCAGAACCTATGGGGGACTGAGATGTCATGAGCCACTTTTTTCCACTGCCAACTTGTGCACTGTCTCAGTAATACTGATCCCACGGCACTTGCCCTGGTTCCGCAACACATCACCAACCCCAGGTTCACTGAGTTGAAGTCCCAGTGCAGGAAGACTGAAATGTCAAGCTGCCATACAGGCTATCTCCCAGAGGAGACCCTGCATTGCCATCAAGTCATTTTGGTGCTCATTTTGGTGGAATTCAACAAAGCCTGTTCTGATCCAATCTACTATGGACACTGCCAAGTAAGCCCCTCCCTACTAATGACAGTAATTGCTCAGTTGTGAGTCACACTGAGTGAGAGACATCCCCCCCCCCCCCCCCCCGGCAAGAAGACCATCATCATGGCTATTTGACAACAGCCCCCTGTGCCAATGACATCAAAGATCCAAACTTGAATTCTTTTCAGACATAGAAGCCGTTCAAAAACGAAAACTGAGGTTACTATGTGATCAGGGCAGGAAGGGCAATAGAATCTGGGGCAATTTCATGACGCTACAATGACCGATGATTTCATGATAATCAGGATGATGATCATGATGCTTCTGGGTTCTATCTAGGTTTGAGACCCCTGCGGCAGGACTGTCTTCTGTGCTTACTATCATAATTATCCTGGTGTCCACCAGGCCTGACAGACACAGACGCCAGCAGTCTTGGTCAGAAAATTTGAACAAGTCTCTCAATGATGCACCTGTCTTTCCACTCAGCCCTTATCAGGCTAAACTCCGGGTAAAAGCTGGTAAGGGCAGAAAAATCCCACCAAATTGGGCTCGAACTACAGTCTCCAGTTATTGGTCTGCTGCAAAACCACTTCGCCACTGTGACCAGTTTCGATGACCCAAACTGTTTTTCAATTATCAACTAAGTAACATAACTCTTGAGAGTCACGGAGTTATCTCCCATGAAGAATTTCTCAAACCCAACACAGTTTGCGCTACCCATTCAGCTAGCATAGATGCAGCCACAAAGCATAAAGTGATAATCTGAGAACATTCCTTTTTTTTAAATTCTCCCTGCTTCCCTCTTATTTCTTT
>CM060308.1:34573588-34698588 GCA_030674185.1 Monoplex corrugatus
ACATATATATATATATATATATATATATATATATATATATATATATATATATATATATATATACACACATATATATGTGTGTGTATGTATATGTGTGTGTGTAATGTATATCATATATTGTGAATCCCTTTCTTGCAACAACAATCTCTCTCATCTAAGTGGATTGTTGGCTCAGATGATGAAGTCAAGGGCTCATGATTTGATGTCTAGAGTTCAATTCCAGCCTGCAACTGGAAAAACTGACTGCTACACACCTTAATGCCCCCATCATTCTGGTGGTGATATGAAGTGCTTCATCAGTACCCTCCCTCCACACACACACACACAACACACACACACACACACACCACACACACACACACACACACACACACCAGCATACATACACATGCGCGCATGTGCACACCTACATACACACACACACACCAATGCCCCTCTCACTGCCACCCTCCCCATTTTCATTTCCAGATTGCCAATGCACAAAATTTTGTGCAGGACTCAGTAGGTCTGCCGAATTATCACAGGCAGACTTCAGTGGAGCACAAATGGTACTGTCCAAGTTTGACAAATCTCTCTTGAACAAATTAAAAATTCAATTTTCTCTCAACATCTGAATATGATCATTCACTGAATAAAGTCATTACCTGTTTCCTCTTCAAGGTTTTGTTGTCACAACCGAACGGACAACCTATTTCTTTCTCTGGGCAGATGTTATCACGATGACTCTGCAACATAATGACATTTCACAACATGTTAATATCATCTTATAGTACCTGTTTATATCATCTTATTATTTTCCAAGCCCATTTTTAAACAGCACATTCTCCTATAGTTAGTTCATCATCATCATCAGATGCCTTGCCGCATGGCTTTGGCGATTATGGACTTCCACCTGTCTCTATCACCTGCTGCCTCAAGCATCTCTTCCACCCTCTTTGTCCCCAGCCACTCTGCAAGTCAGTCTAATATCTTCTCCCTGGGTCTACCTGGTGCTCTCTTTCCCTCCAGCTTTCCCGTTGTGACCAGGTGCTCCAATTCCCCTTTCCTCATAAAATGGCCTATAAATGTTGCCTGTCTTTTCCTAATCTTCCTTATGAATGATCTACTTGTGTCTGCCTCCATCAAGACTGTCTCGTTTGTTTTCTTTGCTGTCCATGGAACTCTCAACATTCTTCTTAGAAACCACATCTCGGCTGCCTCAATCTTGTTCTGGCTTTGTTTGTTGACTGTCTACGCCTCGCAGCCGTACAACAGTATTGGTTCTATATAACACTCAAGAACTCTCTTCCTGATGTTAATTGATAGGCATTTGTTGGTAAGAATGCTTTTCATCTTCTTGAATGTTGTTTTGGCTTGGCCGATTCTGCTGGCTATTTCTGATGTGCATCTGCCATCTGGTGAAATGATCGTTCCCAGGTATTTAAATTTATCAACCTGTCTCAAGATTGTGCCGTTTGCTGTTATTTTGCATGAGGGGATTTCATGGTTTTTACTGATCACCATGACTTCAGTCTTCCTGCTGTTTAGTTCCAACCCCTTACCTTTGCTTTCTATTTCTAGTATATTCACAAGGTTTTGTAGGTCCCTTTCACTTTCTGCAATTAGCACGGTGTCATCTGCGTATCGAATGTTCTTTATCCAGGGTCTTCTTCTAGGTTTCTCATGATGTTTTTGCTGTAAAGTGAAAACAGATCTGGTGACAAAACACAACCCTGTCTGACTCCTCTTTTGATGTTTTGGAAAAAGCTTATATCGTTTTTTATTCTCATTGCAGCTGTTTGTTCCCAATACATATTTCTGATTATTCGTAGATCTTTTCCATCAATATTGACTCTTTCTAGTTGGTTGATCAATTCTTCATGTCTTACCCGATCGAAAGCAATACACATTTCTGATTATTCGTAGATCTTTTCCATCAATATTGAGTCTTTCTAGTTGGTTGATCAATTCTTCATGTCTTACTCGATCAAAAGCCTTGGTGTAATCAACAAAGCATAGATATAAATCCTCATTCATCTCAATTGACTTCTCTATATAGTTCTTAGGATGTATATGGCATTAATAGTTCCTTTCCCTTCTACAAATCTTCGGCTATTTCTATTTTGATTCTATTCCTTGTCCTCATCATGATTATTCTTAACAGGAGTTACATGACTCATCAAACTGATTGTGCAACCCTAGAGACCCCAAATCCCCTGATTCTGCAATGGGTGATAACAGGGAGTGGGAGTGGTTACAGTATGTCTTCTGTGGTAGAATGAACTGTTAACAATGGATTACAACAATGGATTATGACAAGATGTGGCTACGAGGCATGACTGTTAGCAATTGGTGAGGCATTTATGGCTGCAGTGGGAGGGTTATAGCATGTGAATGGGTGAGGACAGGATCATTTATGACCGAAATGGGAGAGGTTATAGCATGTCTTCTGTGGAGGAATAAATATGACACATGGTTTTAAAAAAGATTTTCAGCAGCATGTCTTCTGTGGAGGAATAAATCTGACACAAGGTTTAAAAAAAAGATTTTCAGCATCTGCCATATCATTCCACTTCAAGACACTTGACCGACAGACACAGTGAACAGCTCATCTTGTATGAAATCATCATCAGAAAATAACAGCCTGCTTTGCAATCTGACCTGGCAACCCTACTTTCCCTCTCTTGGGGCTGAGGACACATACCTGCATTTACTCTTCTTGATAATGCCCCACTGGCAGTCATTTTATTTTCATAACTGACAACATGACAAAACAGACTAACAAGTAAGATTGTGTATGCTTACTCCCTCTTCAGGTATCAGAGTTTGCCTGAAGTGGGGGGGGGGGGGGGGTAATATTTACAATGGCTCTTAAGACAATGACAATGATACTTTCTTTTCGGAGTTTCCAACAATTATAGTTTTCTTTTATTAGATAAAAGCCACTTGTTCAAATTTACTATGGCTAACCTGCATATAAGAAATAACAAATAACAAGATATAGTTTCATACATCAACAACATGTTAATCAACTGAAGCTATCATTGTTAAGTGTCAAAGCCCTGAAGTCTGGATCAAGCGAAGCTTCCATTTATGTCATGGTAGATGACACATTCGTTGCATGCAGATGTTACATAGTATTGGAGAAACGTCATCACTCCACCCTTGTCATTTCCATGGTATCTGAAGAATTTTACTTAATATCATAAACTTAATAGATCGTAACGGAATTAGCAAGTCTGGAACAACAGCTGTGGAGACTTAATAGTGGGTCTTCTTGTTTCTGTGGTGATATGTCCAGCAACCCCATGAATTGTGTACACATGTCCAGGTTGTCAGTTTCAGTAAATGAAGAGCAAGGATGGTAAAGACTAATGATGGGCCTACTAAATCTGTGGTGCTGTGACAAACCTGTACACTTCTGCCTTCCAGTATTAACATTACTTTGGCTAGGCTCATAGCTTTTCTTCTGCCATCAGGTTTTGTTCCTGTGCTGCTTGAAATATTCTGACAAGATCTCGTAGCGCTTGTGTCCACAGACCCCGCACAAACCATACTTTTTGCGGGCCAGAAAAGGTATGGACAGAAAAGTGCGGTTACCCGTCTCCACAGGGTCCGCATAGTTCTGCCCGCTTTGCAAGATGGCGGTGACAAGGAAGCGCAAGATTTTTCTGCTCTGGTGGTGGTACAAAAGAAGATCTCTAGCATCCAAACGACGTTTTTGGGTGCACCCAATTTGTAAAGATCGGGGAGTTTTAGGAGAATTCAAACTACTGCCCCAAATATTAACAGACGAGGAGAAATGTTTGGAATACTTTCGAATGAGACAAACAACATTTCAATCGTTGCTGCGGTTATGTGCCAATGGGCTACAGAAACAAAACACAAACTGGAGGAAATCAATTTCACCAAGAGAAAGATTGGTAGTCACACTCAGGTAAGATCAGTTCATTTACATTCTTGAAACTAGCCATCTTCAAAAATGTATTTATTGAAAATCAAATCCAAATGTTAAAGCATCAACTGAAAATCATATCAATTTTCTATTCTTTTATTTAAAGAATACCTTTATGAAAACTACTCTCACAAATGAAACTCATACTTGTAGTTGTAAAACGTACACTTCCCTTGTCCCTGACATCATCTTGTTGTGATAAAAGGACATTAAACTGCCAAATAACAAGAAGAAGAACAATTTACATTGTAAGAAATGTCTTTATTGAATATTCTATTCTTTTATTTAAAGAATACCTTTATGAAAACTACTCTCATCTTCAAAAATGTATTTATTGAAAATCAAATCCAAATGTTAAAGCATCAACTGAAAATCATATCAATTTTCTATTCTTTTATTTAAAGAATACCTTTATGAAAACTACTCTCACAAATGAAACTCATACTTGTAGTTTTACAGTTGAGTCAAGTATTGGTCTTCCAAATACGATGGGTGACAACTTTGGCCACCTTGTCTACTCTCCTCATATTGGGCATAGCTTTCAACACTGCTGGGGGTAGGACTTGGTTGTACACGAGTTCCCTGTCTGGGTGGGTGAAATGTGTGAAACGTGGGAACATGGGAACTTTTTGCTTTGGCCCTTTCTAAATAGCTAATGAGTAGGCCGTGGACCTCGTGCTTGAATTTTAATGCTTCTAGTGGGTCCAGCTGGGTCATCATTGGCTGAAGTCCTTTCCAGAAACTTAAATGTCCATCTGGATCGTTGTCCTTTTCAGATTCCGTCAAAGCATTCAGAATTTTCATGTCAAAGTCATTACTGTCTCTCTTCTTGCGCTTTTTTGTTGGTGGCGGTGGCCGAACGGTTGTTTTCTCTGCTTCAGTTGCAGCAGCAGTTGTCGGTTGTAGGTCAGGTTCAAATTGCTCTTGACTGTCCTCTGGACAAGGACTGGGTGTCGAAGCAGTTTCATCATCACTTTTTGATGCTTCATTTGGTGCTGGCAGAGCAACATTTGTGAATGTCTGTGAGCACTCAATAAAAATGTCAAGAAAGGACATAGCATCAAAAAGTGGCCACTTTTTCTTCCTTTCAGCTGCCATCCCGGACTTCGTTGTTCCATGAATCTTCTTTTGCTTTCTGTAATAGTCCCTGAGATAAGCCCATCTCTTCTTGACTAGTTCAGCTGAAACAAACAAATGGTTGAAACATTGTTAGCTTCAGTGTAAACGATGTTTAGACAAATTATTATGCAATCTAATTTGGTCTCTTTGTGTTTCTCTCTATTTTTACAGATACTTGGCTACTGGGAACTCTTTCCGGAGTCTTGCATTTTCCTTCAGACTAGGAGTGAGCACTGTGCAACGCATTGTCAGATCTACCTGCAAGGTCTTGTGGGACATACTGCAACCAATCTTTTTGACAGAACCTAACAGAGAGCTGTGGAAGACCTCTTCATATGGCTTCTACTCAAAGTGGAATTTTCCGAATTGCATAGGAGCCATCGATGGGAAACACATCAGGGTTAAAAAACCGGCTCTGTCAGGGGCAACATACTGGAACTATAAAGGCTATTGCTCAGTGGTGCTTCTGGCGGTAGTAGACGCGGATGGCAGATTTCTTGTTATAGACATTGGAAGCTATGGTAGTTGCAGTGACGGTGGTATATTCCGAGAAAGTCACTTTGGAAAACTGGTACTTGAGGGAAAGTTACATTTGCCAGCACCCCAAGGATTACCACAAACAGAGCAACTCACCCCGCCTGTGTTTGTGGCGGATGAAGCGTTCCCGCTGTTGCGCAATTTGATGAAACCCTTTCCACGAAGAAACCTGACATTTGAACGGAGGGTTTTCAATTATCGTCTTTCGCGAGCTCGCAGACAGGTAGAATGTGCATTTGGCATTTTATCTAACACATGGAGGATTTTACTCAAAGCGATTGAAACAAACACTGATACAGCCATTGAAGTCGTTAAAGCAATCTGTGTTCTTCACAATTTCCTACTGGCGATGGAACCTGAGCGCATTAACAAAGCACCAGAATGTGAAAACAGCTCTTGGACAAGAGATGACAATGTGATTGCATCGACAAGAACAGCAAGCCAAGAAGCAAATGCCATTCGAAACACTTTCTGTGACTATTTTGTATCCCCATCTGGATGTGTGCCATGGCAAAATGAAGCTTGTTGGAACAATATGTAGTTGGATCGTGTGCATTACCCTCAGACAGACAGGCAACAGAGAGAGAGAGAGAGAGAGTGAGAGAGTGAGAGAGAGAGTGAGAGAGAAAGAGAGAGTGAGAGATTGAGAGAGAGAGTGAGAGAGAGAGAGAGAGAGATGGGACAGGGGCAGAGAGAGAGAGAGAGAGAGAGAGGGGGGGGGGGGGAAGCGGGAGATCAGAAATTCAGTGTTGCAAAGTTTTTGTTCATACAATAAGATCAGGATAAAATGCCTACCTTGCTCGTTGAGTTCTGAAGCAATTTGTTCCCACAGCCTCTGGGTAAAATCTCTGTTTGTATACCGTTTGTCTCTTTTATCGTAAAGGGCTGGTCTTGCTCGCACACATTCAATTAGCTTTGCATCCTCCATTCTGCACAGATTTGAAGAATGTGTTGTGTAGGCCAGGGCCGGATGTGTGTATACAGTGACGACAGCACGCAAATCACGACCTTTTCTGCCCGTACAGACCAGAAAATGTCTGGCATGCTTGACGCCACCCAGATTGTGCGGAACAGGAAAAAGTCTGGCCGTAGCGGACTGGCTGCTGTGGACAAGTCTAGTAGTAAAATATAGTGTTGAACGCAACCGCACTTTTTCTGTACGGTCTGTGCGGGGTCTGTGGACACAAGCGCTTAGACGGTGTGATTGTTAGATAAGATCTGTCTGATTCTTAGACGGCATGATTGTTAGATCTGTCTGATTCTTAGACAGCATGATTGTTAGATCTGCCTGCTTCTTAGACGGCATGATTGTTAGATCTGTCTGCTTCTTAGACGGCGTGATTGTTAGATCTGTCTGCTTCATAGACGGCGTGAGTGTTAGATCTGTCTGCTTCTTAGACCGCGTGATTGTTAGATCTGTCTGATTCATAGACGGTGTGATTGTTAGATCTGTCTGATTCTTAGACGACGTGATTGTTAGATCTGTCTGATTCTTAGACGGCGTGATTGTTAGATCTGTCTGATTCTTAGACGACGTGATTGTTAGATCTGTCTGATTCTTAGATGGCGTGATTGTCAGATCTGTCTGCTTCTTAGATGGCGTGATTGTCAGATCTGTCTGCTTCTTAGACGGCGCGATTGTCAGATCTGTCTGCTTCTTACACAGCGTGATTGTCAGATCTGTCTGCTTCTTAGACGGCGTGATTGTCAGATCTGTCTGCTTTACACAGTGTGATTGTTAGATCTGTCTGCTTCTTAG
Organism: Monoplex corrugatus; assembly: GCA_030674185.1. NCBI lineage: Eukaryota > Metazoa > Mollusca > Gastropoda > Littorinimorpha > Ranellidae > Monoplex > Monoplex corrugatus. The sequence continues at coordinate 34,580,938 of CM060308.1, forward strand.
ACGGCGTGATTGTGAGATCTGTCTGCTTCTTACACAGCGTGATTGTCAGATCTGTCTGCTTCTTAGACGGCGTGATTGTTAGATCTGTCTGCTTCTTACACAGCGTGATTGTTAGATCTGTCTGCTTCTTACACAGCGTGATTGTTAGATCTGTCTGCTTCTTACACAGCGTGATTGTCAGATCTGTCTGCTTCTTACACAGCGTGATTGTTAGATCTGTCTGCTTCTTAGACGGCGTGATTGTTAGATCTGTCTGCTTCTTACACAGCGTGATTGTTAGATCTGTCTGCTTCTTACACAGCGTGATTGTTAGATCTGTCTGCTTCTTACACAGCGTGATTGTTAGATCTGTCTGCTTCTTACACAGCGTGATTGTTAGATCTGTCTGCTTCTTACACAGCGTGATTGTCAGATCTGTCTGCTTCTTAGATGACGTGATTGTCAGATCTGTCTGCTTCTTACACAGCGTGATTGTTAGATCTGTCTGCTTCTTAGATGGCGTGATTGTCAGATCTGTCTGACTTGTGTGAATGCTGAAATAGGGAGAAGCCCCAAGACCAGACAATATTACTATAGAAATGAATGAGGCTCTAGATGAATTTGGTATTGAAAAAGTAACAATCCTTATAAATGAAATTCATGACACCGGAAAAATCCCTAAAGATATATCAAAGTCAAATTTTCAGTGCACGTTCAAAGAAAACAGGGGCCATAGTATGCTAACTCCATTGTACAATCAGCTTGATAAGTTATGTGACACAGATTCTTTTAAGAGTAATCATGATGAGAACAAGGAACAGAATCGAACAGAAATAGCAGAAGAACAATGTCAAGTTTGTTGACGGGAAAAACTATTAACGCCATGTACATCCTAAAACTCTCACAGAAAGATCAATTGAGTTTAATAATGATATATATTTATGTTCTATTAATTTACCAAGGCTTCTGATCTGGTAAAACTAAAAAACTGATCGACCAACTGGAAACGCTCAAAGCTGATGGAAAAAATCTAAATTGATAAGGAATATGTATTGGAAACATTTGCTGCAGCAATGAGAATAGAAAATGATGTAACTCTTCAAAAAATATCAAAAGAGGGGTTAGACAGGGATGTATTCTGTCACCAGATTTGTTTTAACTTAACAGTAAAACCATCATGAGAAACCTAAAAGAATGCCCTAGGATAAAGGTTGGAGAAAAATGATAAACAATTTTTGTCATGCAGATGACACCGTTCTCTTTGCAAAAATTGAAAAAGACCTACAAAATTTTGTAAACATAACAGAAACAGAAAACAAAAATAAAGGGCTAGCACTAAATACTAAGAAGACTGAAGTGATGTCAATCAGTCAAAAACAAGAAATCCCCTCATCTAACTAAACAGCAAAAGGCACAACACTGAGGCTGGTAAGTTTAAATATCTGGGAACAGTCACTTCACCAGACGGCAGATGCACATTAGAAATATCCAGCAAAACTGGCTAAGCTAAAGCAGCATTCAGGCGAATGGAAAGCATTTTTATCAACAACGCCTATCAATTAACGTCAAGAAGAGAGTTCTTTGGTGCTATATAGTACCAATACTATTGTACGGATGTGAAGTGTGGATAGTCAACAAGCAAAGTCAGAACAAGATTGAGGCAGCTTAAAAAGAACGTTAAGATTTCCACGGACAGCAAAGAAAGCAAACGAGACAGTCTTGAAAGAGGCAAACACAAAAAGAACATCAATGAAGAAGATTAGGAAAAGACAAGCAACGTTTATGGGGCATTTCATAAGGCAAGAGAAATTTAAACACCTGGTCACAACAGGAAAGTTAGAGGGGACAAAAGCACCACGTTAAACAGGGAGAAATATTAAACAGTTTTGCAGACTGGATGAGCACAGAAAGGGTAGAAGATATACCTGAATTGACAAAAGATAGATTTGTATGGAGGGCCATGATTGCCAATGCCATTCAGCACGGTACATGAGGATGATGATGATGACGCTGCTTATCTGAGTAACTGAAGACATGATGCTTATCTGAGTAACTGAAGACTTATTGTACAGCCAAATGCTCCCTTGCTATGTTCCAGGGAAAGTCTCCTTATCCTTATAATTACTCTTATTCTCCGCCTTCATCTTCTTCATTTGGCATCCCATGTACATTTCAGAATCCCTGACAAAGAAATTGTCCAAAATGACGAAGAAACTGTACATAAATCAAACTACATCAACCTCATCTTTGAACTTCGAATCAACCATTCAAGGCACCGACTTCTTGAGAAGATCAACACACAGCACAACTGTCTTACAAGTTCCTCTGCCGATGTCAAAAGAGGAGAAAAGTTAAAGTGATACTCCCTTTTGGGAGGGAAGTGTTTCTATATTTCGTTTGGAAACAACGAATACATATTCAGTGTTTCTGTATTTCATTTGTATGTATCGAATACAGTTTTAAATTGAGAAAACTCACTCATATCCATATTCATGTGTTCTGTTAATGAATTGTTGGAACTGGTTGTGACCTTTCATTTGAAAAAGTGTGGTAGTACTTTGGTGTATGTAATCACATGCAAATCACATCTGATAAACTTCCTTATTTATGATTGTCTATCTTAAGCACCGCAAAAGACGAACTCCTGACTACCACAAGGGGAAGGTAAAACTTTCTCCTTTCCCAAAACATAACAATCATTAACTAGGGTTTACGGTTTGTTCAAGAATAATAGATCACACTCAGACAATTCCATTTGAGATCCACCCTAATCTGCTAGCAGTTTACCTGGCAGTCTTCTTGAGTAGGGTCTTGAACTGGGGAGGGGAAAGGTACCTTTGAAACACCACCACCATCCGACTAGAGCATTAACATAGGCAGCAAACAAGCCAACTTTATGTTGTGGGATGGGAACGAAGTCATGACATGAAATTTTGAGTCTACAGCTCTATCAAAAGAGCCAGCCAGCTCATGTAAAAAAAACAACAACAAAAAACAACAAAACTGTGGCCTGCGGCTCAGATCTTGTTATTGTTATTGTTGTTTAAAGCCCAGCAGACTGCAGAGAGCCATATCAGGGCTATAACCACTTCAAAACACAAAACTTCAACTGGCAAAAAAATGGCAAAAAACCCAAAACAAACTACACATATCAATGCATTCGTGCATACAATCCAAGGAAATGCCCCTGGCGTTGACCCTCCCGTCCAACCCATCGCACAGGGGATTCAAAAAACAGACCTGAATAGAAACACAAGCATACACAAGGACACCAAAACATATATAAAAACAGGCATAGATTACCTAAAATTGCTTCACCTCATGTATAAAAAAAAAAAAATGAAAAAAAAATGTGGCCTGCCTGAGGCAGAACCCACAACCCTCACATAATCAGCATGATGCTAAAACCAAGTGACCTACAGAACGCAGATTTCCAAATACTTTAAGTTACCTGCATCAAGATGTGATTGACTTCCTGGTTGCACAGGCGACAGTGCACGGGCCTGCAGGGACATAGTTTTCTGTGCTCTGTTAGCTTTCCTCGTGGTACACTTTCTTTGCAGCCACGAGGGGCAAACTCGCATTGTATAAGTTGAAATTCACATGTGTCCAAATGTTTCTGAAAGGAGATACAGCAACAACTTCATTGCTAAAACTTAACAGGAAAGAATATATTTCAATGAATCCCACGCTGAAAGTATTATAACGCATTCAATCAACAAAAGGATCATTTTCAGTTTCAACAAGAACCATAATTTTGTGAAACACTAGTATGTGGACTACTTTATAAATTTATTACCAATGCTGGAATGTACTGTCTCTTGAGTAATTTGTGCATATTATCAGTACGTAAAAGCCACATCACATTTGTCAAATATGACCTTCTCATATCACTAAATCACATCACTGATATTACAGATCAGTTTTTCAGTTTTTATGTGCTTTCAGCCTTAAGATGGTCTTTACAAAGGCTGAAAGCACACAAACACGGAAAAATGATCAAATTCGTTTTTTTAGGTAAAACAGCAACACAAGCACAAAAACACAAACCAATCTGAATCAAATCAAACATTCACTGAATAATATACAAATATACCACTTAACTGGAAACATGGCTATGCTGGAGACTTACTACTTAAAAAAAGTTTCCAGTACACTAGATATTTCATCTAAAAACTGTATTGAAAACAACACCACACAGTAAGCAGCAAGTGCTATCCCAGCGTTTACAACTTCTCCACAGAAAACAGCAGTCTGGCAGGAATTCCAAGGATTGCATAATCATGATGATGACACTTTGTGGAAAAAATACAATTGAACGAACTCACATGCAGATGAATGACAGGACAGAAGGAGAAAGAAAGAAGAACAAGAAAGCAGACATAAAACGAGTCTTCATAGTACAACATGCCTAGAAAACTGTGCTAATAAGTCATCAAGAAAAGAGCAAGATGGTCAAGCCATTCTAACAGCACCAGTCTCCCTTTGTAATACATTCATAATTATAGGCAATCTCATTTTGTGTTTCTTGAGGTCACTGTGACCTTGATGAAGTTTATTTTTAAACAAAACTTGGAGTTCATCTAAGACACTGCTGATATGATGAAAACAGATTTTACATATTGTCAGCAATTCCTGAGAATTTGCTCTTCACAGACCTCCCTCAAAACGAGCTGATTTTAGGCACCTTTTTGATCTGTTTGACATTAGTTATGGAGCTTTACCTTCCAAAATTATGCTTTAGCGGTTCCTCGATAGTCCACAGCTGTTAGCAGAATTTGATACATTTGACACATATCCATCCATAAAGAAATGAGACAATCTTGTACACACATTTTTGTCACAGACAAGCACAAGCACACACATTTTTCTTTTAATTAATTCAATTTTACTTTTTTTGTTTAAAGCCCAGCCGAATGCATAGAGCCATATCAGGGCTATAATTCATTTCAAAACATACACAATACTTCGAAAGGAAAAAAAAAAGGGAAAAGAAAATTAAGTACACATATGCACATAATCTACGGAGATGCCCCTGGTGTTGACTACTCCGTCTGATTTATCACACAGGGGAATACAAATTGAAACATAAGTAAGGACACTAAAACATGTATAAAAATGGGCCTAAATTACCTGAAACTGTTTCTGCACATCACAATTCCTTCGAGTCAAAAACATAGTCAATTCATTTACCCAATTATCAATCCTAAGAGGAAGTATGAAAGACTTTATGGAACACATACAGGCAGAAAATGATAAGAAGAAATAGCAGAAAGCACACACACAGATACACAAAGACACAGACAGACACATACACACACACACAAACTTCTCTTAGGCTGATATGAAATGATCTCTCTTTCTTTTGTTAAAAAAAGAAGGGACACTGAAAAAAGAACAGGAACAGCAAACCAACATCACCCTGTGGCAATGACTATAAATTATACAGGATAACCAACACAAGTAAATAATTCATAATCTAAGTCTTCACAGATATGAACTATCATAAGCTCCAGTCAACTGACATAACCATCCATTATAAATCTACTGTCTTCACTGTGCAACTTTTTCGTTTACACATTCAGTTGCCTACTGCTTCCCCAAATATACATTTCTTTCTATGTAACCGCTACTCATATCAAAACAGATTCCTTAAATTGAATGGATGATATTTAATCTTTGATTAAAACTTGAGCACAACATCAGCAGATTTGCCTTTTGTTGCTTACCTTGAGTTCTTTTAATGGCATTTTTTCTGGACATCCTCCTTCCTTATTCTTGCAGAACACAGGCACACGTTTCATGTCACGTTCAACACTTTTGTCAGGGTTTATCTGAAAACACAAGCACAGGCATTCTGAAAACAAAACAAAGCCACAGGTACAATGAAAACAAACAAATTTAACACATTTGTGGTTCTCAGATGACGATATTCATTATTTTTAGGAAGCGTTTGCACCAAATCTTTGTAATTACTGTCATTTTCAGGATTAAAACAGCTCCCCTTGCCAGAAAATAATAACTGATGATACCAATACTTGTGTTGCCATGTGCTATCAACAAACCAAAAGCAATCAGATGCTTTTTCTGAGTTAGTTCCCCTGCTTTAAGACACCTAAAATTAATTGCCAGAAAATTCTTAAGAGAGCCCTCAAAACCTCTAAATAAGTAACCCATGCATTGGATTTTGGCAGAAAAACATGTTTTACTTAACAACATATGATCAAGGTGAAATTTTTGTTGTTTCCTTTTAAATCAATAAAATTTACATCCTTTGATCATTCAGTATGATACAAATTCCTGACTGGGAACCATTATCATTATCTGAAACTTATGGAACAGAAAAACAATGGATGAAATTTTAACTGCACAATTCAATGTTTAGTATCGTAATCTTCCATTTAAGGTATAGAATGCTTTAACTAGATAAGTATTATGATTGCATCGAAGCAATTATAAGACATGAAAGCAGCCAAAATTAATCGTCATTTGTTGGAAGAATAGATTCAAATTCATGAATGTGTAAAACTGGACTTAAATGCACAAATTTCATCTACATATTGATCCCTTGTATAACTAAACTTCATGTTGTGATAAGTTGTTGCCAAGAAGAAAAGAAATTTTGACACTTGACACCATCATCAAGCTGCACACAGTAATATGAGCCCAGATCAAATCAAGTTGTGTTTTGCATCGTCTGTTTGATTGATTTGTGCTCAAAATACTTGAATTGCTAAGAAAAATTTTATCATATATTTACTTATGTGTATATTTTACATGGATCAAGAATAACTATCTGAATCCGGTATATAAAAATATGGCTAATATCTCTTTCAGAAAGATTTGTTCAGGAACTAAAATCACTTGCACTGCCAATTTAAAACTTAGCAAAATGATGCAATGTACTAATCCTTGTGCTATATGATGTATATGTTCATGTTTGCTTCTTGAACTGAAAGACAAACACCACTGAAGCCATACGAACAAATACTGATCTATCATGAATCCAACCCTGGAGGGTTGATCAGTGTTCAGTCAGCTGGTTTTGTCTTTGCCGTTCATGGAAGGAATACATAAGCAAATGTGCAAGATTGAGAGAGTACATTTTTCATCCCATGTTTTCCAGAAGGTGGGGATACTATTTATACTGAAAGAGGGCCCAGCATTCCCACAGGGGATTGTAAAGGTCAGACAGAAGACATTTTAATATGCTTGACAGAGAAAGAAGGACAGATCAATCTATCAGGCAAGACTTACATTGTTTCTAGTTATGTCGTCACAGTCCGACTCTCCCACTGGGCATCGTTTGGAGGATGCACCATCGAGCCACACTTCAACACACCTTAAAACACAACAAGATACATACAGTTTTTAAAAACAGACTGAGTATGAGTATCACACATATACACACAAATTAGAATACACACATCAATACATGTGTGCAAATGAATATATGTATACACACTTTCTCCAACCAAATTTTCACACATCAGCCGAACAGTATCCCAGTGGAAAGAGTTACATCTACACTAGGACTTTAAAGGTTCCAAGTTCAATCCTTAGATTATGCAACAATTTTTTCTCCGCCCCCTTCGTTCCCCACCACTAAGACAAGATCTCAAGTAGAGGTCTGAAGTCTCTCGGATGAAATCATAAACCTGGGTCTCATGAATAACAAACACACACACACACCACACACACACACACACACACACACACACACCACAAATGAACAGTTGATGTCAACACTGGTACTCTCTCTGGTTCAATTCTAGAAAGAGCATCAACTTTAACACTTTGACTTTGAGGAGCTAAGGAGAGAATTTGGAAAAAATACAGGTGAATGATCGCGAATGCAGAAATAAGAGTCTGCTAACTGCAAAAACTATCTACTAACTGCAAAAACTTGACTCTTTGACTCCCTCACCCTGACCACCAGCTTCCCAGAGTGAGGAAGTCAAAGGGTTAAGTTTTTGCTCTTCTAGCATGGTTGACTATGCAGGATGCCGATGGACAGGGTGCGGGAGTCAAAAGGTTAACTGGATAGTAACTTACAGTTCTAAAGAAAGCAGGTTTCAAACTGGCATACTATGAAGCTTGTGAAGAAATCCCTAAGGCAGATAGAAAAGCAAAAAAGAGCTGGATGACTAATGAAATTCGGGAGGAAAGGAGGAGGGCAAAGAGAAACGAGGAGATATACAGGAAGATAAACAAAGAAATCAGGTATAGGTGCAATGAAGCTAAGGAAGCTTGGCTGAATACAAAATGCAAAGAGAGAGAAAACCGACACAAAATGGATCCTCAGGGTATGTACAGACGAATTGAAGAAATTGTCCACAGGAAAAATACATGCACATCAATTGGTTGCTTAAGTTAAAATCGAAAGATGGCATGATTATCATGGAAAAAGACAAAATACCGGACAGATGGGGAGAGTACATTAAAGACCTTTTTGAGGATGACAGAAACGAAGAACACATAACTAATATAAGAAAGAACTTTGAAGGACCACCCATAATGAAAGATGAAGTTAGAGCAGCACTGAAAAAGATGAACCCAGGAAAAGCCCCAGGACCAGACAACATTACAACAGAGATGATTGAAGCCCTGGAGGAATTTGGCATAGAAAAAATAACAGTCCTCCTAAATGAAATTTACGACACTGGAAAAATCCCCAAAGATATATCAAAATCAATTTTCATTGCACTTCCAAAGAAGACAGGAGCTATAGAATGCAAACTCCATCGCACAATCAGTTTGAGGAGTCATGTAACAAAAATCCTGTTAAGAATAATCATGATGAGGACAAGGAATAGAATCAAAAGAGAAATAGCAGAAGAACAGTGTGGATTTGTGGAAGGGAAAGGAACTATTAATGCTATATACATCCCAAGAACTATCATAGAGAGGTCAATTGAGATGAATAAGGATTTGTATCTATGCTTTGTTGACTATACCAAGGCTTTCGATTGGGTACAACATGAAGAATTGATCAACCAACTGGAGAGACTCAATGTTGATGGAAAAGATCTACGAATAATCAGGAATATGTACTGGGAACAAACAGCTGCAATGAGAATAGAAAACAATATAAGCTCTTTCCAAAACATCAAAAGAGGAGTCAGACAGGGTTGTTTTGTCACCAGATCTGTTTTCACTTTACAATGAAAACATCATGAGAAACCTAGAAGAAGACCCTGGATTAAAGGTTGGAGGGAAAATGATAAACAACATTCGATAAGCAGATGACACCATGCTAATTGCAGAAAATGAGAGACCAACAAAACCTTGTGAATATACTAGAAATAGAAAGCAAAGGTAAGGGTTTGGAACTAAACAGCAGGAAGACTGAAGTCATGGTGATCAGTAAAAAACATGAAATCCCCTCATGCAAAATAACAGCAAATGGCACAACCTTGACACAGTTTAATAAGTTCAAATACCTGGGAACGATCATTTCATCAGATGGCAGATGCACATCGGAAATAGCCGGCAGAATCGGCAAAGCCAAAATAGCATTCAAGAAGATGACAAACATTCTTACCAAAAATTGCCTATCAATTAACATCAGGAAGAGAGTCCTTGAATGTTATACAGAACAGGGCTTAAAACAGGAGGAGGAAAAAACCCACTGAAACTATGGGGGTCTGGGGGTAACTCAGGGGCCATAACTTGCGCGCTGTTGCTATGAACGCTTGCAAGCCAATCATGGATATCTCGCTCCTTTCGGGGTTTTTTGTTGTTGTTGTTGTTGGGTTTTTTTGTTGTTGTTGTTGTTTGTTTGTTTGTTTGTTGTTGTTTTTTTTTGACGAACCGAAATTGCAGAATTCTGCCCAGACGCGGAACGTTTCAAGCCCTGATAGAACCAATACTGTTATACGGATGTGAGGCATGGACAGTCAGCAAGCAAAGCCAGAACAAGATTGAGGCAGCCGAGATGTGGTTTCTAAGAAGAATGTTGAGAGTTCCATGGACAGCAAAGAAAACAAACGAGACAGTCTTGATAGAGGCAGACACAAGTAGATCACTCATAAGGAAGATTAGGAAAAGACAGGCAACATTTATAGGCCATTTTATGAGGAAGGGGGATTTGGAGCACCTGGTCACAACAGGAAAGCTGGAGGGAAAGAGAGCACAAGGTAGACCCAAGGAGAAAATGCTAGACGGACTTGCGGAGTGGCTGAAGACGAGGAGGGTGGAGGAGATGCTTGGGGCAACAAGAGACAGAGACAGATGGAAGTCCATGATCGCCAACACCATGCGGCAAGGCACCTGATGATGATGATGATACTATACTATGGTGAGGCATTTTCCTAGCACATGAGGTCTAAATTTCTCTCTGAAAAAATCAGTTGTCATAACACAAAAGAATAGAGTAATTGTACATCTTCTCCTTTATCAAATATTGAAACTGATCATCATGAAACTTATGTCTGCATTTCTTTCTTTTTTTTTTATACATATACCGCTCCTTTATGGATTAGAACTGAATGTCATGAAAAATATTTTGCTTCTTTTCTTTTCTTTTAAATATACAATATAAGCTCCTTTATGTATAGAAATTGATCGTCATGAGATATATTCTTGCATTTTAAAAAAATACTTATCAGTATATGATAGGGTACAGAACATGTCACCAAATGAATGGGTGACAAGATTCGAACCATACTTGATGGGCGACAAGATTCGAACCATACTTGAACACAACACCCCAGTCCACATGGCTAAAAAATATGTACCTGTCCCTCTTCAGGGATGGGGAAGTTAAAGCAGTAACAGAGAGGAGAAAGGCAGCGTCCTTGTTATGCTGGCCCCTGAGAAAAGTTGAGGTCTCGAACACTTCATTCCCTAAAATCTGTTTAGGTCATGGGAGAAGCTTCCATTATAATAACAAAATACTGTGCATACATTTCAGAATGTAGACAGACACCCACCTCTGCTATGTTCTGTAAGAAAATAATAATAATAATAATGATAATAATTACAATATTTATATAACGCAAAATCCTGATAAAAATCAAATCTAAGCGTTGAACATACATGTACGCACGCGTGCACATACAAGCACACACACACATACACATGGCTACAAATGGGAAAAAGAAGAAAAGCAATGGAAAATTATATATGTGTACTCAAAGTAGAAAAAAAAAGAAATCAATAAGAAAACATTATATACAAATATGTATTACAATGTGATTCCACACCGAGAGGAGACAGGCTGCAGTGGGGGTTGAGTGCGGTCAGAAATTTATGCAGAGGAGAAAAGGTGAGTTTTGAGAGCGGACTTGAAGGAGACAAAAGTAGGTTGCTGACGGACTGAGAGAAGAAGTTTTTTCCGGGAGAGTGGACCAGAAACAGAGAAGGCATGTGGACCATAGGTATTGAGCTTAGTGCATGGAATGCGAAAAGTGAGAGGATCAGAGGCAGAGCGGAGGGTACGTGAGGGAACATAGATCTCAAGTAGGCTTGACAGGTAATCGGGGGCTGCGTTATTGAGGCTTTTGTAGCAGATGGTGTCTAGTTTGTACTGTATGCGCTTTGATACAGGGAGCCAGTGAAGTTGTGCCAGGAGAGGGGATATGTGGTCAGTTTTTTTCTTTTTGAGTACAAGGCATGTAGCATTGTTTTGAATGCGCTGTAGGATGTGAATGGTGAAGGCGGGAAGACCAGACAGGAGTGAACTGCAATAGTCAATGCGAGACATTATGAAGGAGAGAACAAGTTTTGCGATTGTTTCGACAGAAAGATACTTCCTGATCAGGCTTATACGATGGAGGTGATAGTAGCAAGATCTGGCAGTTTGAGAAACAAAGTTATTTCCCATGGAGGACGCAGAAATGAAGCCCCCCCCTTCTGTTCTGAAACACCATAAAAGCTGTTTAGTTTTCTTTTATATGCTATGCCCCAAAAGACTGATTTCTGCCTTCCCGATCAAATTCTCTCCTTAGCTCCTCAAAAATGACTGCTATTAAGGAACGAAAAAAAGGTCATACATTCAGAAATGTGCTCAATTTGCTAGTGGGTAGTTTTGTATGAATCTATATGCTTAAATAGAGAGTACTCACAGGAACTCTAGTCTGCATGAAGAAAAAGAAAAGAGGAGGGTTGCTCACCAGAGTCTGCCGATCCTGACAAAGATTACAACAAAAGGTGTCGTGAGAACAGCAAACATGACATAGATTTCAAGATGACACTGAACATGACAAAGGTTTCACGGAGACCAAACCTTGACAAATCTCAATAGGAGACCTTGAATGTGACAAAGGTTTCAAAGAGATCAAACCCTGAAGGTTTCTAGATGAGATCGAATCTTGACAAAGGTTTCAAGAGGACACTGAACCTTAATAAAAGTGTCATAAAAGCTTCAAGAAAACAGAACCTAGACCGTTTTAGAGAAGACTGAATGAGTGAGTCTGGACAAAGGTTTCAAAAGGTGACCGAATTTTAACAAAGGTCTAAAGAGACCTGAAATACAACCTCCTCCTGCAAACTCTGGGATGATGAAACTTTCATACAAGCATGTACACTTATGGCCTTTATTATCCTCAAATCATTATAGCCTTTATTATCCTCAATTCATTATGGCCTTTATTATCCTCAAATCATTATAGCCTTTATTATCCTCAATTCATTATGGCCTTTATTATCCTCAAATCATTATAGCCTTTATTATCCTCAATTCATTATGGCCTTTATTATCCTCAAATCATTATAGCCTTTATTATCCTCAAATTATGATGGCCTTTATTATCCTCAAATTATGATGGCCTTTATTATCCTCAAATTATGATGGCCTTTATTATCCTCAAATCATTATGGCCTTTATTATCCTCAAATTATGATGGCCTTTATCATCCTCAACTCATTATGGCATTTATTATCCTCAATTCATTATTATGGCCTTTATTATCCTCAAATCCTTATGGCCTTTATTATCCTCAAATTATGATGGCCTTTATTATCCTCAAATCATTATGGCCTTTATTATCCTCAAATTATGATGGCCTTTATCATCCTCAACTCATTATGGCATTTATTATCCTCAATTCATTATTATGGCCTTTATTATCCTCAAATCCTTATGGCCTTTATTATCCTCAAATTATGATGGCCTTTATTATCCTCAAATCATTATGGCCTTTATATCCTCAAATGATTGCTTCTCCTTCCACCCCACCCACCTTCAGCTATCCCAGTCCCTCCCTCCTGCCTTTCTCTCCCCTTCATCCAGTGCCTTGTTTCTCTGACAACTTACCTGCCACACAAGCGATGGCCGCATGTAGTTTGCCGTGCGTCCCGTAGCAAGCCTTTGTGCACTGGACACTGGAAGCGAACACGGTCTGCATCATGGACGAATGTAGGATCGTCGTCATCTAATGACAAATGGCTTCCAGGCCCACTGAGGCTGGCAGGTCCTAAGCTCATCAGTGACGGAAAGTTTCCAAAACTATCCGCCATGTGACAGTTGCATACGATTATGACACAGCGCCTTCTTTTCACTATGCATCCGCCCCCTGTCTCGTCAGTTCCAGAGGCAACTTTCTAAAAGACCAATTCTGCACACAACAATTCTTTTTTTAAGAATGGCATGGCTATGTGGGCATTTATTCCCTTCTTTATTTATTCATCTATTTATCTAAGTTTGGAGGGAGGTGAGGGGTAAGGAATGAAAAAGAACTATATCCCTATGACTAACATTTGACCCTGGTTTAACAACTTCACAAGTGTATGTGTATTTTAGCAATAATACGAGAACCGATCCAAAAGTCTTGTCACTTCAGAAAACAAAAATTGGAAGTCCAATGTAAGTGAAATTTTCAGTCCTTCAAAGTACTCACATCTCTCCACACAGAGTTTCAGCTTCCTAATTTACAAGTAAATTCTTTTTTGATAGGTTCAGTTTCAATTTTCAGTTTCAATTTCTCAAGATAATGTCTCCGCATTCGGAATGAATTCCATATGCACTAACGTCACAGGTGTCATGTGATGGAGAAGATGCAGAATGATCACGGCACAAGCCTTAAGCCCGCACATAAACCAACGAGCTGGCCAGGTCCTGAGGTCCTACCTAGATAGTGCCATAACCCTGGGCCGTAGGGGAGTGATGTGGCAGAGACTCAACTTTTCCCGGGGCCAGCACCACGAGGGGGGCGCCCATCCCCACTCCCTTGCTTCAAATTCATATTCATCTTCACATTTTTTTTTTAACAAAACTTCAAAAAGGCAAGAAGGCTAATTGGTCTTCAAGGTGTGGGACCTGGGAAATTAACCTATCTCTCCAATGTTTTATACAAGGCAGCCAGGCAATGCTCTGCTCTTCACAATTTTCATTTGCCATGGGATCTTTAGCCTGCACAGCCAGAAGGCACATGGGTCCAACTCATTTTTTGTCCCCTTCCGAAGGACTAGACTTCAGTTTGATTTTCCATTCAAAAGTCGAGGCCTCGACAGGGAGTGAAACCTGAAACCTAGTATTTAGTTATTGGCAGGCGAATGCCTGAACCATTCTGCCACTCTTCTCCCTTTTTTGATCGTCTAACTGAGATATATGATAGCAAGTTGTGATTTTCCCCAAGGCCTGGATTCTTGAAACTTCTTAACCAGCCAGTTTTGCTTCAGAAGGAGAAGTGCATGGGGCTCAGTCAGGACAGTAGAGTTGGTGAAGAAGAACTCAAATGAATTTCTCTTGTGGGTAGGTCACAGTGACCTTGGCTTTCTGGGCACCTGAGATGTCATGTAGGAGGAGCTACTCATGGATGGACTGCAAAATTTTGGGCAAAACATTTTCTGCATAATATAATATGTATCTGAGCAGACTTTTCAGGCAAAATATTGCTGCTACAGAGCCTTAGCAGTTTATGGGTTGAATACAATGGAGAAAACTTTCTTCCCATTTTGAAAAACAGGTCTTAGTATAACCAATCTTTCATCATTAGAGCCCACCCATGTTTGATTGGACTGTTTGTTCGTGATGTTAGAAGATGATACATGTTTTGTCACCTGTGGTCACACCGACATAGTCATGTGGGGCTGTCTGGATCAATTACTTCAAGCAATCGCTTAGAACTCTAAGCCCTCTAGGTTTTTTTTTTCTGCTCCCCATTTGATACTGACATATCCATCTAGTAGCCACATTCCTCATCCCTCAAGATCATACCACAGGATCAGTTGAATTGTGCATATGAAGCACCATAACTTTCACTTATTTCACAAACTGAAATATACGTGCATCTTCTTAAACTACTCTCTTTACAAGTTGAACAGCCTGCTCATTCCAGACCTCACATGGACGTCCACACAGGTACTTGGACTTTCAAGCAAGTTTTTCCTCATTTGAAACTATCAGTCCAGTGGCAAACCATCATAGAAGACACATATTTGTCTCATACATAACTGTAAAATCATCATGAATTTGGATCAGACTGTCTCGATGTCACCATGTTTGAGTCTTGTGGAGACACGGCACCTGAGCAGCTCTATGCTAGGACCCATGGTTCTAGACAGACAGTTAGTTATATCATTACCTGTTCAGAGTCATCATTATTATAGTTATGTGTAATTCTAGGTCTATTGCTAGAGATAGTGATGACAATATAGCATAGCATATTACTATTAAACCATGTCATCAAAACAACTCTATACGTTATTATCAGTGGTGCTGAGCAGACAAGGGACACATTCAAACAACAAAAGGATGAATTAGCTGAGCACATGTTTCACTGATTATCATTATGTGTATACAACATTGTCAAGTATAAAACAATGTTTCTCTGCACAATAATGCATTGCATCTTTGCTTTTAGCAGAATATGGTTGTCGACACAAACAAGTCCAATAATAGCCAAATGAAAATGGGAACTCAGTTCTATAATGGCAACTACGTTCAAACCTCAGTCCCATCCTTACAACAGCAATCATCATCATCATCAAGTGCCCTGCCACACGGCATTGGCAATCATGGCCCTCCATATGCATCTATCCCTTGTTGCCGCAAGCACATCTTCCACCTTCTCTGTCCTCAGCAAGTCTGTCCAATATTTTTTCCATGGGTCTACCTGGTGCTCTCTTTCCCTCCAGCTTTCCTGTTGTGACCAGGTGCTCTAATTCCCCTTTCCTCATAAAATGGCCTATAAATGTTGCCTGTCTTTTCCTAATCTTCCTTATAAACAACAGCAATAGCCACACTAATTTGTTACAGATCTTGTGAGATACATCATTTAGATCAAAACATACTTTCACGCAGCATGAATGCGGATGTCTGTGGACTTCACATATCTAGCGCGATAGGCCTACTCATAGACGCAAGATAGAATATAAAGAAATACGAGATTCTAAAGTCCCTAAACTTACTGCAATGACATTTGATATTGCAGTGACAGCAGTCTAACACAGCGTACGATCAGTCACTTCTAGTTCTATTAAATTAAGAGTGCGCGGCAAGAGAGGATGTGCTATGGCGTGCCTTGTCAATTTGTACTCTTTGGAAACAAAGCACGGTGGTGAGAACAAACCGCGATGGTCATACTATCAAATGATAAGGTCTGATTGTATGTTATCACATATACAATGAACACTTGGTATGTGCTGAAAAATAAATTTGATAGAAAAGAATGCAAGTCTTACATCAGTTGTAACCAGCGCAGCGCTTCGGTACACACAACTGGCGTACCAAGTGGCAAGTCATTGTCTGAGAGTTTCGGCGGGCGTACAAGTCATTGTCTGAGAGGTTCGGCGGGTCTACTGGCTAGTATTACACAGTGTTTGTTTGCCCATCTTACCGAAGGCAGTGTGGACGTTTTCTGTAGGTTCTATACGACTACAACGTAATACTGTGTGTAACAGTTTGAAGATGGGACCATAATGACGACAAATTTCATAGGCCCAACTTTAGAATAGGTCTTCTGAATGCTCAATGCGTTGCTATGGATGGGCAGAGGCTGTAAAACAAAAGTACAATTTGGCTGAGAGGACAAGAGGCGTTTTTGATCTAGACAACAACACTACACTGTGTTGCCTTTGAGCGTCGTAGATAAATTATGGGGAAATGATTGTAACAGAGCAAGGCACACTGTTACATATATAACACGGAAGAACTCTCTTCCAGGTGTTGATAGGCATTTTTTGGTAAAAATGCTTTTCATTTTCTTGAATGCTGTTTTAGCTTGGCCGATTCTGTTGGCGATTTCTAATGTGCATCTGCCGTCTGGTGAGATGACCATTCCCAGATATTTAAACTTATCAACCTGTCTCAGTGTGGTGCCATTTGCCGTTATGATTTGTTCCTCCTTTCTGTCATCATCAAAAAGGTCTATAATGTACTCTCCCCATTTATCTAATGTTTTGTCTTTTTCCATGATAATCATATTATCTCTAGATTTTAAGCAGCCAGTTGATGTGCACATCTTTTTCCTGTGGGCAATTTCTTCAATGTTTCTACACATAAAATTAGAATCTGTTTTTTTGGCAGTCTTCTATTTCTTTGCACTTACACACACACACACACACACACACACACACACACACACACACACACACACACATGTATATATATATATATATATATATATATATATATATATATATATACATGTATATATACTGTATATACTGTATATACTGGTATATATATAGGCCTATAGATATTTAATTTATGAAAATGTTTCTTGAAAATTGGTTATTTCACAGCCTTCAGATCATTAGTGAATCAGATTCCTATTATTTTAAACCTAGAGAGATTCCAATCCATGTGTAAATGTGGCCTATGTACAACTGGTGAGTTCTGTCTCCTCCCAAGCCATACAGCACTGGTTTTCAATGCATTTACGAGAAACCCTGACTCTGCTGTTCCAAAATCATCAGTAGTTCTGTTTCTTCAAAGGATATTCTGTCACCATTTAATATGAGTTCAATATTGTCAGCATATTGTGAAATTTTGTGTTCTGCCTTCTCTATTATGTATGTATGTAGTATTTCTATACTGTTAAATCAATAAAACTAATTTCAACAAACAAATTGATTATAAAATAAAAGTGACACCGGAACTTCTTGTTAGCAATCTCTTTGAGTACAAAACCACGGAGTCACCTATCCATTGACTGAAATAGTCAATTTTATATTGTTATGAGAAACATTGATCCATTCACAAAATACTGGCCGAAATCCAAAAGCATCAAATGTTTTACATGTTAAGTCCCAATCTAGAGAACAAAATTAAACTTGACACAGTTAAAGAGAATCTTCCATCTGCTTAGTTTGTCCAACAACTAATCACAACAGTAAAGCAACTGGCATCATTCAGCTTTTCTCTGATAATGTTTTGTTTCATTTTGTTTTTGTTTTGTGTTATTGGTTCTGTTTTGTCTGTTTGCTTATTTGGTCTTGTTTTGCTTTGTTGTGGTTTGTTTACATGCATGATTCATTGCATGGTTGTTGGGCATCATGATGTGTAAGTATGAGTATGGATGTGCGCATGTTTATGTCAATAGGCAGTGAAAATTATGTGTAGTGTTGACTAGGGAGCTTTCTGTGATGAGAGACAAGTTTATAGTCTGAGGCTAGTTGTGTTTTCATTCATGTCTATTTATCTATTTCATTCTATTAATTTTTGAAGACGAGATAAACTGATCCACACGTCATTAGACCTACAATGCAGCCAAGACTGGTCGAATAGGACTGATAGGAACACTACATGTCGTACTAGACACGAAACAGGCTAGGTAAGAGTTTATGTGCAGACTGAGAATTAAGGCTTGTGTCATGATCATTTTGGATCTACTCCACTGCACAGCACCAGTGGTATCAGCGCATATGGAATTCGTTCTGAGCGAGAAAACGTCATCATGAGAACTGAAACTGGAATGGTGTCACCAAAGAGAATACTGCCTACCCTCTTTGGTGTCACCAAATAATTCGTCATCCCACCAAAGCGGTTACTATAACAGTCCCACGAAAGCGATCGGGTTTCCCCGAATGAAATCGGGTTTTCAATGAATTCATGACACGGCAGCCCATGCCTAAAACCAAGTAAATCGAAGATTCCTGAAATGAGTAATCTACGTTAAAACGTAATAGAACTATACCCTAAACTAAACACGGTGATGTTTTTTTTTAATGCTACTATTGGCATTCGATTTATCTTGCTTTAACTTAGAATACCTAGGTATTCGTTGTTATCACCGAAAGCAAATAAGAGTACGCCTACCAAATATAAAATTATCTAAATTTGAACGTCATCTAAAGATCACTGGCTGTGATTGTGAATGTCACCACAGCTTGCTTTCTCCATTTTATCTTGCCTTTCTTTCACACAAAATGCTTTCTGACAAACTACTTATTATTAGAACGTACCGTGAAAAATCCACGAAACAGGGGTGATATAAATTTCTCAAAATATTCCTGTTTCTGAGGAATCATCAGTTCATGTAACACCAGTAACTATCTTGACGTAAGGCAAAAAAGTCACCGGAAATGGCGCATTAATACTCTATGCAAATTGAAGGCCTACGGGTTTTTCTTTTGTGCATTTATAAACTTTTGATGCACATAGTGATTAAAGTTTTGAACTTTGTTCAACAGAGATTCATCGCACTCTGACAATTTCATATGTGCTCCACCCAAATCTGCCGGCAATTATCTGGCAGATCCTTGAGTTGCGCCAAACTGCGCAAACACGGATTTGAAATGGAGGGAAGGAAGAGCAGGGACCAATGACAGTACCTGAAACATGAGACTTAACAGCTGACATCTGTAACACGAGACTACGTTACAGAACGAACCGGCCAGCGATTTGTTGATATTTTGATCGATGTGGCAGACAACTTGCTCATGGATATGTATGAACCAAGCGACTGTCTTTCACACAAATAATTGTTTAACAGAAATGTGAAAATAACTGAAGAAGAAGAAAACAATAACTACGAAAACACGAAAACAATCACAAATAAGACTCGTTCAATGGAACTACAGGCCTGTTTCCACCAATTCAGCATTCCTGGCATCAAATCGTTGTGAAATTGTGATTCCGCATTAGCTGAATGCCATGCCAAACATCTCTTAAATTACCGAATTACGATTCCCAAGTAGACCATGACGGAAGCCAGGAAGAACGTATCATCTGCGATACATACACTTGAAGAGTAACAATATCACCTATTATTGTTTTTATTTTTGTTTAGAGCCCAGCTGACTGCATAGAGCCATATCTGGGCTATAACCTGTTCAAAACATATAAATACTTCAAAAGGAAAGGAAAAAAAACAAAACAATTAAGTAGGCCTACACATATCAATGCATTTGCGCACACAATATAAGGATATGCCCCTGGTGTTGACCACCCCGTCCAATTTATTGCACAGAGGACAAAACAAACAAAAACATACCTGAATACAAATTTAAACATTACTAAGGACACTAAAACATACCTAAAAACGGGCATGAATTACAAAAAATTGCTTCCACACATCTCATTTCCCCAGAGCCAAGTATGCACCCATTACCTGTACCCAATTATCAATCCTAAGAGAAAGTACGTAAGGCTTTATAGAAAACATACAGGGAATGGACCAGCAAGGCAGAAAATGATAGGAAGAAATGACAGAGAGCAAATGAGGAAGAAAGAAACAAAGAGAATGATAGAAAAGAGGAAATTTCTAGCACAGAATTTCCAGAAGGTGGGGATACTATTTATACTGAAAGAGCCCCCAGCATCCCCATGGGGGTATCACCTAGCTGCTTTCCCAGTTCAACAACAAATAAAGAAATGCACACGTGTACTGTGACAATGAAATTCAGAGATTTATTAATGCTAAACGTTTTGTCCATCTACCTGCTAAAGGGTCCAAACGACCAAGACAGAATGGCTGCTGCTTATGATAAAGGATCAACAGTGTAGCAAATAGATAAACGGGGAGACTTCAGTGTTCACTCCCCTTTCTAGGAAAAAAGACTACACACAATCGATAAGTCAAGAAAAACAACAACAACAATTAAAATGATGATAATAATAACAATGATGATAAGGACATTTATACGGCAACACATCTTGATATATAAACAAAATCAAAGTGTACCCTCTCATCATTCATCAAAGCATTCACTCGCAATGACAAAAATTGAAGGGTACAAAACACACGCAGGGGACGGCGGGGAAGTAGGGCAAAGGATGGGCACATATAGAGAAAATCACTCCTGGACAAAAAGGTATGTCTTCAAGTTAGACTTGAAAGAAGACAGAACGTGTGAATAACAAATAGAAGCTCGTTTTAATTGCATGGATAAGACGCAGAAAAAGAGCGGCGACTGGCTGTGAAACATCTGTATCAAGGAATTTGCAAACAAGTAGTATCAGAAGCAGAACGAAAAGTGTACATTTGGAGGTGGCCATAAAGATAAATACCTAGATGCAGTACTGTTGACACATTTGCAACATAAAATATTTGATTTTGTATGAAATTCTTTAAGAAACAGGCCACCAGTGGAGAAAGTGAAACAAGGGGGTGATATGATCATGCTTTTTTTTTTTTTTTTTAAACAAAAGGCAAAACGGACTCCAGAATTCATTCTGAATATGCTGGAGGACAGAGGAAGGAGGCAAGCCAAAGAGCAGAGACTTACAATGGTCAACACAAGACAAGAGAAGTCGCGAGTTTAGATGCTGCTGAAGTTGAAAGATAACGACCAACAGAACTGAAACATTGCTGTTGACAGCAAAATGACTGACAGGTATGACTGATGAATTTTTGCATGTGAGATGAGGATCAAAAACAACGCCAAAGTTCTTGACTGAATCAGAAAGTAGAATAGCGTTGTCCCCTAGTTGGATAGAACAAAGTTTACAGTGGAATGATCGTAGGCCTACTTGGTGCCAGTAAGCATTGCTTCAGTCTAACATCCATTCAATTATAGCTTATTCTGTATCATCCAGTTCTGGAACTTAACATGACAGAAAGAAGGAGCCAGAAAAAAACACTAAAATAGATTCAGAACGCGTATTTTATATAACCAGACAGGACAGGTGCAAATTTTCGGCCAACTGGCCTTTGTCAAGCGTGAATGTATGATCACAAACGAACAAACACCAACTACAAAAATTAGGAGAAAAAGACTGAAACTTCCCTGCTGCTTCGTCCAGTGGGAGAAAAGGACTAAAATGAAATCATGTGTTTGTGAGTAATGAGAAGAATTGGGGAGAGGGGAGGCAAATATGATGGCAGAGGGGAAGTGAGATGAATTCTGCAATTTGAAAAGTGGTAATGCCATATTAGTATTGTTTTATCCTGTAGAGGGTGCAGGGCTAAAACTATGAAAACTATGATGCACTACCTAAGAGTAGTTTTTGGAATGTAAAGTATCTGACTATTAAATAATGCATAAATATACATAAAAAGTCATACATACATACTCACACATATCCATATATACATGTAGATACATACATACATATACATGTATATATCTGCATACATACATACATATATCTACGCACATATACATCGCTACATAAACATAAAGATAAGAGAAAATACAAGCACGGCATATGATTTCATTTTAATCCTTTCCTCCCACTGGACAAAGCAGCAGGGAAGTTTCAGTCTTTTCCTCCTAATTTTTGTATTTGGTGTTTGTTCATTTGTGATCTTACATTTACGCTTGACAAAGGCCAGCTGGCCGAGAATTTGAGTTTGTCTTGTCTGGTTATATCAAATACGCGTCCTGATTCTATTTTCGTGTTTTCCTAGTTCCTGCTTGATTGAACGCGGGCAGTCACACTTGTTTTCGATGACAGTAAGAAGCTTCGACAGAAAGAGTTGAAAGCTTTTCAGGAGATGAAGTGTGTAGAACTGGGAGTCATCAGCATAAAAATGGTACTTGATGTGCTGACTGATGACATTGGTAAGTGGTGAGGTGTAAAACATAGTTGACAGCTCCCTATATCTTTTGAATGATGGCAGTTTTACCAGGATTCCTGATGTTTCTAAGTACAGAACAACAGCCACTGATTTGACATTGACATCATCACCAGTACTAGTTTTATCTCGTTCTTGGCAAACTCATAAAGATAATTTAGGAAATGATCATTTGCTATCATCACAACAACTTGATAACCAGGGCTTAAAACAGGAGGAGGAAAAAAACACGGAAACTAGGGGGGTCCGGGGGCATGCTCGCCCGGGAAAATTTTTTTAAAAACCAAGCGTAAATCTATGCCACTTCGCGCTTTCTGGACATAATTTCAAGAGAGATTTAGTGCATAAAAATTGCTGTAAACACATAATTATTACAGGAAGATATATTTGGGAAAAGGGGAGAAGGGGTTAAAAACATAATAATAAAATGAACACTCACCCTTTAATTTGAGTGTTTTACAGTTGTTCACCAACTGTAGTCTTTGGATGAAATCTCACTTCTTGGGTTGTTCAATAAGTTTCACTTTTCAGGTTTAAATGATCATACAATATCAAGTTTGAAGTTGCAGCACACAAAGTCAGTAATTGCATCAAACACTTATAAAGTTCAGTCTCATTTAACAGAGATCAAATTTTTTTTTTTTTTTTTTTTTTTTGACAAACCGAAATCGTGGAATTCTGCCCAGACGCGGAACGTTTTAAGCCCTGGATAACTGATGAAAGCATCATGATAACAAAGCGCATTTCTGATGAAAACAGATCTGGTGACAAAACACAATTCTGTCTGACTCCTCATTTGACGTTTTGGAAAGAGCTTATATTGTTTTCTATTCTCATTGCAGCTGTTTGTTCCCAGTACATATTCCTGATTATTCGTAGATCTTTTCCATCAACATTGAGTCTCTCCAGTTGGTTGATCAATTCTTCATGTCGTACCCGATCGAAAGCCTTGGTATAGTCACCAATTCATAAATACAAATCCTTATTCATCTTAATTTACCTCTCTATGATAGTTCTTAGGATGTATATGGCATTAATAGTTCCTTTCCCTTCCACAAATCCACACTGTTCTTTTGCTATTTCTCTTTTGATTCTATTTCTTGTCCTCATCATGATTATTCTTAACAGGATTTTTGTTACATGACTCCTCAAACTGATTGTGCGATGGAGTTCGCATTCTATAGCCCCTGTCTTCTTTGGAAGTGCAATGAAAATTGATTTTGACATATGTTTGGGGATTTTTCCAGTGTCATAAATTTCATTTAGGAGGACTGTTATTTTTTCTATGCCAAATTCCTCCAGGCTTCAATCATCTCTGTAGTAATGTTGTCTGGTCCTGGGGCTTTTACTGGTTTCATCTTTTTCAGTGCTGCTCTAACTTCATCTTTCATTATGGGTGGTCCTTCAAAGTTCTTTTTTATAATGTGTTCTTCATTTCTGTCATCCTCAAAAAGGTCTTTAATGTACTCTCCCCATCTGTCCAGCATTTTGTCTTTTTCCATGATAAGCGTGCCATCTTTCGATTTTAAGCAACCAGTTGATGTGCATGTATTTTTCCTGTGGACAATTTCTTCAATTCGTCTGTACATACCCTGAGGATCCATTTTGTGTCGGTCTTCTCTCTCTTTGCATTTTGTGTTCAGCCAAGCTTCCTTAGCTTCATTGCACCTATACCTGATTTCTTTGTTTATCTTCCTGTATATCTCCTCGTTTCTCTTTGCCCTCCTCCTTTCCTCCATCAAGCCCAAAATTTCATTAGTCATCCAGCTTTTTTTTTGCTTTTCTATCTGCCTTAGGGATTTCTTCACAAGCTTCATTTATCGAACTTCTCAACTTTGTCCATTGTTCCTCACTGTCACCAACGTCTTCCAGAGCACTGAATCTGTTTTGAACATGTACATTAAATTTTTTACGTATCACTTCATCTGCTTTTAAGAGCCCAAGGTTTAGTAGTTTGATGTTGCTTGTGGTCTGTTTCCTTTTCCTCAATTTCAGCCTAAACCTTCCCACTACAGGATTGTGGTCACTGTTGCAGTCTGCGCCTGGTAGTGTTTTTGCTGACAAGAATTTCTAAATCTTTTGTTTGATCAGATGTAGTCAATCTGATTTTTGGTATTATCTCCTGGGCTCATCCAAGTCCATTTTCTTCTATCAGGCTGCTCAAACCAGGTGTTTCCTACTATGAACTCATTCATCTGTGCCCATTCTACAAGTTTCCCTCCCCTTTCATTTTGTGTACCAAGGCCATGAGGTCCAACTATATCCTCCACCCTATCCTGTCCCACTTTAGCATTAAAATCTCCCATTATGACTGTAACTTCTTGTGATTTACATTGGACCTTGGCCATCTCTAATACTTCGTAGAAGTTGTCGATGTCTTCCTGAGTACTTGCGAATGTTGGTGCATACACCTGTATGATGTTGATATCAAATGCTTTGCCTCCCAATTTGACCAGCAAAACTCTGTCGGACACAGCCCAGTATCCCTTAACTGCTTTTGATTTGTCTTTGTCCATTATGATGCCTACTCCTCTTTCATGTGAATTACCACCAGAGTATATCACTGTGTATTCTCCTGATGTTATCATGCCTGCCCCCTTCCATCTCACTTCCCATAGTCCTAAAATACTGATATTAAGCCTTTCCATCTCCATTTTGATGTTGTCTAATTTTCCTTTCTGCAACAGTGCTCTGATGTTCCATGTTGCTAATTTGGTGTTTCTAAGTTTGACTTTAGGTTTGATTTTGGTGGCAGTAGCTGGCTGACGGTCTGGTGTCACCTGCGCCGAATGACAGTCCCTACCGGACGAAGGTGCTCCACAGGAGCACCTATTCACGTCGTTAACTTCATTCTTCATCTTTATTTTGCCCATGATTGTCCTGGGGAAACTATGATGGTGGCTTCCCCTTGCCTTCCATCTTTTTTTTTTCAGGGTTAACTCCCTTAGCCTTACTCTCTCCCAAGATGTCCACAAGGCAGTGGAGCTATTTACCCATAGCTTGAAATTAAAAAATAATAAATACATACCCTAACACACACACAATTATTCTGTTTACAAGTGCCAGGGGCATCAGTTTCCACTTCTTAATCCCACTGCTTGAAATATGTATTGATCACTGTGTTCTTAAACAGTAATAGCTGTATTGTTCCTGTTGTCTTCACCCTCACCCCAACCCCTATTAAATGAGTGTGTTTCAGATTGAAAAAAATATGACAAAATGTTCAATGAGTAAACACGAGACAAAAGTGCTTCAGCATGTGTTGTGTTGTGTGTGTTGTGTGTGTTGTGTATGTGTGTGTGTGTGTGTGTGTGTGTGTGTGTGTGTGTGTGTGTGTGTGTGTGTGTGTGGTGTGTGTGTGTGTGTGTGTGTGTGTGTGTCTGTGTGTGTGTGTGCGCGCGCACCATGTGTGTTAGGGTATTATTTATTATTTTTTCATTTAATTTTCAGATTTCATTACTTTTGTTTAATTCATTTTTTTTATTTTACTACATTTTCTTGTTTCTTTAATGTTTTTATATTTCATCAGATATGTTTTGCAGATGACATACTGGAGCTGCAACGACACATAAGCATCAAGAGGTCACCATATGGTTCCAGAGCATATTCCCAAACACAAGCATACACACCAGTGACGACAGCCTTCCAGCTATTTGAGAGAGAGAGAGAGAGATGCAGTTTAACTGTTTGCATTTTCTGTTCTTTTTATTAGAGGAAGAAAAAAGGATGACATGGGCAAGAAAGAAGCGATTCACAGTGTTTGTACTAATGAAGTAAAAATGTAACATTTGTGAACTTGCTACTTGTCAGCTGTAGTACTCTATATCTTGATCATATCTGAAATAAAAGTTTGTTACGGTATATAGGCCCCCCTACAACAATAGTGCCAATATATGTTTGTGTACTCTATATCTTGCTCATACTTGAAATAAAAGTTTGTTATGGTATGTATAATAATATATGTTGGTGTACTCTATATCTTGCTCATACTTGAAATAAAAGTTTTTTTTATGATATATGTACATGAATAGTGTCAATTTATTTTTGTACAGATGTGTGTGGACAAGCATGAAGAACCAATTACAGTACATTGCTGTTACAAAGTACATTCCATGCATTGATGAAAACAAATGACAAACACACCATGTATATAATATTAATAATAGGTGCATTGCCTGTTTTTGGCTATGTTTATAGTTGGATGGCTTTGAAAATTATAGTCTGTGGTTCTTTTGGAGGTGCAACATGTAACCTATTTGTGTAAAATTATAGCCCATTAAGCCTAAGGTCATTATACACTATTCATCCTATTTTTAATGAAAAGATTTGGAATTTACAACAGCACCAAAGTACACTCTTGCAATTCAATCTTGCATGAACTGTTCAATGACTATCTGCATTTCCATTAGCTGCCACTACTTCTTTAGCATTATCTTCCATACCATGGCCAGTCTGGGACAGGCACTCTGTTGTGGATAGCAATGGTATGTAGCATGATGCAGGCCTTGATAATCTGGCAAGGTGTTGTTACCGGAGAGTATCTGAAAATACAAGAAACATGCACACAGTAATTAATCTTGAGGAAAAAAAGAACAAGGAAAAGCAAACAGGGAAATAGAATGAGAAGAAATACAAGAATTCAAGTTCCCTTAGCTTTCTTTTTTACTTCATTTTTGTTGTTGTTGTTTTTTTGTCTTTGTTCCTCCTCTGAGTCATCATCCTTACTTTGTTTCATGTCAGATATTTGTTCAAATATTTTCACTAGATCTTGTTGAGAACATTTTGACTGACATGGTGGCACAATTGTGTGTCTGTCTCACTGACATACACACAAGAGAGAGAGAGAGAGAGAGAGAGAGAGAGAGAGAGAGAGAGAGAGAGAGAGAGAGAGAGAGAGAGGATTGTAACACACATAAATGAATTTATTTATTTAATTATTCATCAATTTGTATGGAGTTAACTCTTTCACCATCTCAGTCTATCCATCAGTTTCATACTGGTAGCAGGTGGATTGACTGAAGGTGATAAAAGGTTAAGAAGGTAATCAGTGTTAGAGGCACACCATTAAACAGACAACCACACACACATACAACATGTGTACAGTCTCAGTCTCAAACACACAACGTATGTACTAACACATGCAGACATACAGCTTTACTGTCATACCACTGGACTTTTTGTTGTCATGAGAATACAAATCAAATTAAATCATGTGGCTTTAAGCCCTGTGGACCACACAGGGCCATATCTGGGCTCATGCAAATGCAAGAATAACAAGACAAACAAAAAAAAAGCATTACACTCTGGCACAAACAATTGAAACATCCATTCATTCATTCTCTCTCTTCCCCCCCCCCCCTCTCTCTCTCTCTCTCACACACACACACACACACAAACTAATACACACAATCACAAACTGTGTTTCTGCTGTCTGACGTCTTGTAACAATGATGTAAATTTATGTTTTACGTAATTAGAACCAAACTCAGTCAGCTTAAAAAAGTTACTGAACCAAAGTGCTTCTCGCTTACATTGGCTGTTTTGGGGGCGTTTAGATCGTTTTACTGTGTTTACTTTCTTCTTCTTTTAGACACGTGGGCCATATGTACTAAAACTGCCATAGTACTTGTTCTATTCCTTTCGTAAAGTTTAGTCTTACCACAATAAGTGTATTTGTTGACTAGCGATAAGAACTGTTTTACAAGAAGCCTTATCAATAGACGTGAATAGTGTTATCCGTCTCCCCTGACAAACTAAGCCCCAGAGATAAAGAGCCTCAAGAGGAGAGAGGGATCTCTCTAGTCTTATGATCGTATATAAAGTAACATGCTCTATATCACACAAGTGTTGCAATCAACAGGGTACAGTCCATTCAAATGCAGTGTTTATAACACAGTCACTTTATTAACAACTGAAAAACAAGTTATTAACTTACCTCAGTTCGGCACGCACGCAAAACCGCCTTCTCTTCTTTCCTCCAGTCGTGGTGAAAACTCGTCAATAATTTCCAACAGTCCCTGTCAACGATAACGAAAATGTTGTCATACATGTTCAGTAGATTGTTCAGTCACGAAATATTCGCAGTTGGCGCAATTGAATCCTGTGAACGACGTGTCCGAAGCGATCTGCCACATTGTTTTGATTTCTAGCTTCGTGCGGAAACAACGTTATGTCGTGCGCAAGGTTGGCTAAGTCTCCCCCTGAGGAGACATAAAGTTACGCACCCCTAAAGAGTGCGCAAAGAGGACTTAAGTCTTATGCACTCTTCATAGATCTAGTATTTTTCCATCGTCGAGGACACAAAGTTGTGCAGTGCATAAATCGCTAAGTACACCTTATGAAGGTACGTGTGAAAACCGGGCTCCGTGCAGCCGCGAGCGTTCGATAAAAAACTGAGACGCGTTCCGGCGCTTTGACGGAGGGGTGTCCACGTATCGGACCCGTGACTGGTCATTATCTACGGTCATTGATCTAAACAATACGTGTCAGGACGCTAAACATAGATGGAACTGCAGCCTCCAAAAAAAAAATAACATAAATAAATGAGGACTACTTATTCAAATCAAGCCATGTGCTCCTACCACCCGCTGCGACGATAGCCTGAAAAGGCTCCTGCAGCGTAATTATTCAGATCCAGCCTCCGATTGCAATTCTTTCATTTTGTGCTGTCACGCGAGAGCAGACGGACATTTGGCTGACCACTTGGTTGTAACCGCTGCAAGCTCAGACGGTAATTGACTTTCGTGAAAATTGGATGTTTTTGTAGACTAATCCCTCTTCTGTTGACATGCCAAATTTAAAACAAATCTAATCAGTGGCATATAGTTAAATATGTCCCGCAAGGTGTAGGCCCCTATAATTGGTCGATCTTAGGCAAAGACTGAACGATTAGATCTAGATCTAGGTACTGCTGATAGCAGACTTGTTTGTATTGAGATGGCAATGTTTTGGGTGATGACGTAAAACGTACTGATCTTATCAATGATAGTTTTCGTTGTGAAAATGCCTCTGTGTGTGTGTGTGTGTGTGTGTGTGTGTTGTGTGTTGTGTATCTGCAAGGAAGACTTATCAGAACATCAGTTGGCAGAAGCTGGGCAGGCCCAGTCAGACCACCTTATCAGCATCAGATCATCTAGTTGCATGGATTGTTTGTTTATTGAAATCATTAGTCTGGTTGTTATATTAATTTTTTGTATGAAAATATAGGTCCTAGTAGCTTGGCACAACCAGTCTGACCATCTCATCATATGATCATGACGACTTATCAAAATAGATCTAGATAGATCTATTTGCATGGATTCTTTGCTTAGCCCTACTGAAATAATTTATCTGCTTTGTATGACATTGTTACTTTTGAGATTTTTCAAGTAACTATACATATACAAAATGAAAACTTAATAGGCCATTTGTTGTTGTTTTTTCTTTAATTCAACACTTGATTCAAACAGTAAAAGAAAAACATTTAAGCCTATTTATGTAGGCTTTTAAGCAAAATTGTTTAGGTTTGTTAAGTTTTAGTTTATTGAACTTTTTTCTTCACATGTTTAGTCCTCCTAATGCATTATATCACGTTTGTTTGAATAGTTGGTTTGGGATTTTTTAAAGGCATAAGTAATGGTAACGATTATGATAATGGGGCACTACTATTTAATGCATTAGGCCTAAGCATGCTAAATGAGCCTGCCTCATTTCCCTGTGTGTGTGTACGTGTGTGTGTGTGTGTGTGTGTGTGTGTGTGTGTGTGTGTGTGTGTGTGTGTGTGTGTGTGTGTGTGTGTGTGTGTGTGCACATTCCACTGTGCGTGTATGTGTTTGTGCATATGTGCATATGGTGTGTGTGTGTGTGTGTGTGTGTGTGTGTGTGTGTGTGTGTGTGTGTGTGTGTGTTCCTACAGATCTATAAAAATCTGAAGTGATGAGTTAGTCATGCCCTTTTTTTTTCTTTTTGCAGCTATTCATCTTGATCAGCTGATTTTGGATGATGCCCTGTAACAAGAGCGCAAGTGACCTGAGCATGGTTCAGACTTTTTGTTTTTCCTCTTGTTAATCCTATTACTATTCCATGATGCACAAAATACATTTATTTTCACAATAAAAGTAACATAACACCGTGTATCCATGAGATGACTGAGTGCTTCACAGGGCTTGCAGATAATAATAGTGTTATATTTTATGTTTGCATGTTTTGAGTACTTGTAATGATGATATATTTTATGTTTGCTTGTTTATTTTCTTTAAAGTAATGGGGAAAAAAATGAA
The DNA here is from genome assembly GCA_030674185.1 of Monoplex corrugatus. Taxonomy (NCBI): domain Eukaryota; kingdom Metazoa; phylum Mollusca; class Gastropoda; order Littorinimorpha; family Ranellidae; genus Monoplex; species Monoplex corrugatus. Next base: position 34,612,082 of record CM060308.1, read on the forward strand.
GAAAAGAAGAAAAAAAAACTTAAAGAAAGAATATGACTTTTTTTGTGTGTGCGAGTCCTCGCAGTGTGTGCTGATTAACTTGTATATTTTGATTTGTGAGTGATATAGTGATGCCTCTAGACGTGGTACTATGCGTCATGTAAAAAAATTGCATTGGCATAGTGCAGCTAAGCCTTTTTTCTATCAAGTGAGTCATTTTGTTTAGACTGGATTTTCCATGGAATTTTGCCATGGACAAATCTTTGTTGCCATGGATTCTTTACTTTCACTGAATGTATGCTAGGGTATTAAGGTGTTCTGAAGTATGAGGGACTCGGTTTTTCATCCAAAAGACCAGCACTCATACCGTTTGTCAGGATTTACTGTGTAAATTAACACAGCTATGATTCATCATCCTTTGCATGAGTATGATCTGGAGTGAGTCTGTGGTAAAATCAAGACAAGAATTCAACAATTGGGAAAGTGAAGTTGTTTTGGAAGTCTCAGGCAGATATGTTTAAAGATTTTCAAGATGATTGATTAATTACTGGATTAGTCATAGTGGGTATTACAACCATTCATGTTTTTTCATGATGATAATACTTGCAGTCTGTGGCAAATTACAAACCAGAATTCCAACTATAATGATAGAAGTTAAAATGGTTTTATGGCTGTTATGTGTGTTTTTTTTTTAAAGATCGTTAGATCATTTAATTATTAGTTTAATTATTACAAATATTATCATTGATCATATTTTCTGTGATAATACCAAGTGTGTGTGTGGCACATTATAAGCCAGAATTCCAGCTATTATGCAACTTATGTTTTAAAATTCTAACAAAGGTTTTTCTTTAGCTCATTAAAGTAGGTAGTTAAGTACTGGACTAATTACTGGACTAATTACCAAAGCTACATGGCTAATCATAGTTTTTCATGATGAGTAGTAGCCTACTTGGAGTCTGCAAGTGGCAAATTATAAGCCAGAATTTCTATGATGGAAGTTAAAAAGGTAACAGGACTTATATACTTTTTTTTGCTTGTTAAGTTAATAGATTAATTACTGGATTAATTACCACAGCTATTATGACCAATCATATTTTCCATGATGAATGATACCTAGAGTCTGTAGCAAATTACATGCCACAATTACAGCTATTGTAGAAGTTACTGAGTTTTTTGGACTCTCATACACTTTTTTAAAGCTTGTTAAAGTGATTAAGTATTAATTACTGGGCTAATTACCTAAACCATTATGATTAATCTTAGTTTTTCATGATGAGCAATACCTGGAGTCTGTATGTGGTAAGTTAGAAGCCAGAATTTCAGCTATTATGGAAGTTGTAATGATTTTAGTACCTTCGCATGTATTTTCTTAATAAAAGCTCATTTAGTTAATTAAATTGATTATCAGTAATTAGTGCACAGTTTCATCAACTTGTGAATACTTTAGTTGTCTTGTGCTTGTAAAGACCTTTCTGGTGATACTCAGTTTTTGGTTCTTGGTTCAGTCTTTCCAAAGTTATATAACTTTATATTCACAAAATCAAGAAAACTGGTCTCAGTTTCTGCTATGTGAGCCATGTAAAAAATGGCCGAAATTTTTATTATTTCAAAAATTCGTAACTTTCGTTACAGTCGACCAAATGAAATGCTTTTTATACCGTTGTAAAGCTACTTTTTTTGTCTTTTCAGTGGTACCAATTATATAATTAATTTTAAAAAATGAAAAATTTTGTCACATACCTACCGGCTTATGCTCTGTTCATAGATCCGGCTGCCTGGGCATATCCACACGCTGGTGGCAGAGTTGCCGTTTTGCGCGCACCGCTGTAATGCGCGCGCCTTTTTGCGCGCGTTTTCCACAACCGGAAAGCGCGTGTTTCACCGTCAATTGCACAGCCGTTATGAGCGCACTTAAACAACCGGAAAGCGATCATTGACCTTTGGCATTTCTTTTGCACACACTGAGTTAATCGCTGAACATCTGCTCAGTCGTCCGGAAATTTTGTACTATGCTAGCATGCATGCCGTTGTTTTGTTGTCAGTCTTTTTTCTTCTGTCACGACTGAGCAGATGTTCAGCAACTAATTCAGCAAAAGTACGGCATGTCAGAAGATTGTCCTTGCCTCGCCACATTACATCTTCAACTGCAATATGGATGACCAAGTAACCGTTACGACCACCAACAAAAACAAGCCTTCACTTATGATTAACGGCTACATGTACAGACTCGACAGAACATCCACTAAAGCGAAGACATGGAGATGTACAAGGAGAGACTGCAATGCAAGATGTAAAACTACCGTCGACAACAAAAACATCGTATTCACAAAGGAACACTCCGACCATGAAGTTAAAAATGAAAAGCAACTGGCTGTCGACGAATTTCGCAAACGGTGCAAGCGGCGAGGTGCCGATGACCTCTTTGAACGTCCCGCCAAGCTAATGCGACAGGAACTGCCACAAGACAACGAGCTCATCGACTCCACTGACATGGAACGTGCCCGAAAGGCTGTGTATCAAGAGCGGCGAAAGTAGTTGCCAAAACTACCTAAGGATCGCGCAGAGACACATAGCATTGTGGATGAGCAAGACAGGAGATCGTGCAGAAACGAAAACATGATTCATGTGAACGACGCAGAGAAGGGGATCATAATCATCACAACAAAGTCCAACATGGTGCTGCTGTGTGATAGAGACTCACGGGTTTTTGGAGATGGTACATTTAAAACTTGTCCCCGGCACTTTCTCCAAATGTACACTCTGCATGCGCTCAAGGCTGATACCTACGTACCCTGTGTGAACGCTCTTTTGTCGTCAAAGACAGAACAAGTTTACATTGAAATGTTTCGACATGTGAAAGCCATCGCACTGGACTATGATCTGGAGCTTGAACTCGAACAAATCCATCTGGACTTTGAAAAAGCCTCCCATCCAAGCAGTGAGAGTGGTATGGCCGAACATTTCTGTGAAAGGTTGTCACTTTCATCTCAGCCAAGCCTGGTACAGAAAGATCGCATCACTCGGTTTGGCTGACGAGTATCAGAAACCTGATTCGGAGATTGGGGTCTGGCTGAAGAGATTCTTTGGCCTGAGCTTCATTGAGCCGGGCGAAGTGGAAGAATGCTTTGCTTTTGACATGCTGGACGACACACCGGCTGATGCGAGATGTACTGCTTTCGCCGATTACATGCTGAGGACATACATTGGATCTGACGACTCCGAAGCAATCTTTCCATCTGAGTTATGGGCAGACCCAAACTTGGACGCTCCACGCACAACAAACGCATGTGAGTCATTTCACAGCCATTTCGCATATCTATTCTACCATTTTCACCCCAATATCTGCGAATGGATGGACAAAGTGAAAGACGTTCAGAAGGGCTCCTACACCAAAATGAACACGATAAGTGCCCGTGCTGGAGTGATCGGAGTGATGCCATTGAGGCCACCAAGTCGACAGGTACGTTTGAAGCGACAACAGATGAACCATATAAAAAGAAGTCGAGAACGTGGAACCATCACTCGAAAGCAGTTCGTCCAACAAATGGCATGGAAAAACCTTCCCGCTGCCATATGATTAGATGATGTAGACATACGTTGGGTCTGACCACACCGATTTTATCATGCGCACCCCAATGTCTGTGAATGGATGGGCAAACTGACGTTCAGATGGTATGTTGTTTTTTTAAGAGTTGTTAGTTGCTATTATGCGCTGGCGAAGGCGAACGGAGGTTGGCTGAAAAAACTTTGTGTGTGTTGCTAGGTGAGACAGAGACAGAGAGAGAAAGACAGAGAGAGGGAGAGACGGGGAGAGAGAGAGACACAGAGAGAGATATATTAATATTATTGGAATTCTTATGCTCGTTGTAATGTATGATTGTGTGATTTTAGGATTGTGTAATACAATATGTATGCCAACGGCCGGTGCCAACCATACCTGTATGCGTGCGTGTGCTGTCTGATTTCAGAAATATATTAGTTTTTCCTTTCTTGATTATAATAATAACCAAAACTCCTGTGCTTTTTAAAAATTTAATAAAGTTGTATCCAGATTCCAGATAAAAGGCATACGTGTGTGTGTGTGTGGCCGGTGTATGTGTGTGTGCGAGAAGTGCGCAGATTCCAGATAAAAGGCATACGTGTGTGTGTGTGTGTGTGTGTGTGTGTGTGTGTGTGTGTGCGAGAAGTGCGCGCATTGCGGTTATAGAGATACGCGCATCACGGTTAATAAAGTGCGCGCATTATAGCGGCAACTTGACAACGCGCGCATTATAGCAACTACGAAAACGCGCGCAAAACGTATACGCTCGCTGGTGGGCCTGAATGCCGCACGTATGGGGGGGGGGGGGGGGGGGGGGGGGGGGGTACCGTTTTTTTCCCACAACTTTCTTTCTTTCCATGCTCAGAACATCAATAGAATTCAAAATAAGATGAAAACTTTACCTTACCTTACCTTGAAACACTTCACAGGATCACAGTAACAAGATTTTAGAAAAGTGCTCTGAACTCAGGAAAGAAACGAAAGTGCAATGTCGCGAATGTGGTTGAGTCAAAGAATGAATCAAAATTATCTCCTAGTACAAAAAATATGCACTGAGCTGTGACTGTTTTATTGTACACCAATCTGTGTGAATTACTGACAAATAATCAATGACCGACTGCAAATTTTCCTCCGTTGCCCGTGTATCATGACCATGACGCTTTCATACCGAAGGTCAACATATGCTATATATATAGCAAATGGGAATATCCTGTTCTTTTCTTGTCAGCACCTCATCCGAAAGCAGGTTTTTCCAATCGGTCCCAAATAGACATATTTTTGTGGTTTATGCTAGGGCGTAGTCCTTGGCTAGGGCCTACGCCTCTGCGCATACAACTATAGTCAAGGATGACGGCTGACCTTGCGTATTGAAGATTGAAGATTGAAAAGAAAAACCGCGAAGGGAGGAAGACAGCAACAAAATCTACTCTGTCTTCATTATTTTGCAGGAAGCAGGTGTGGTAAATGGTATGATTGTATGCGTTTGACTGGTATACTGAGTTTTCTCGAGCAAATTAAGAAAATGTTGTCTAGATGATAGACAGCTGCTGAGCATTTGGGCATTAAGTAACTGGTGAGTGGGTTCTATCATGTGAGACGAGTTTATATAGCTAGTCTAGCTGTGTTGTGATTCAGACCTTTAATTATAGGCCTACATGTATTTACTTTATATGGATGTTCCTTTTTCGAAGGTAAGATATACACATACACATGTCATTTACATGTAACCAAGATCATTCCAGCGGTAGGCTGATAAAATACCATTATAAAATATAGACTAGATAGGGCCTCTCCCTGAGGAGACGTAAAGTAACGCACCCCTAAAGAGTGCGCAAAGGGGACTTTAGTCTTAAGCACTCATCATTTTTTCCATTGTCGAGGACATAAAGTTTTGCAGTGCATATAATATGCTAAGTAGGCCCTACGCCTTGTGCCCTCTTCGTAGAACTGGCCACAGCTGCTGCTGGTCAGCTCAGGCTTGTGCCATGATGTGACGTTAGTGCATATGGAATTCGTTCCGAGCGCGGAAACGTCATCTTGAGAAACTGAAACTGAATCTCGATCATAGTTAGAAACCCTGTGTTTTGTAACAGTTTATGGTTAGCATTGGACGTTTACAGTTTTACGCAAGACAAATTAATGTGATCGCTAATATTTACTGATTTAGTAGATATGAATCATTGGCTCCACTGTTTCAGTGTTTGTGTCTTTCATGCATGTCTCAAGCTCGACGGTACTTGTTCCTTCAGTCTCAGTAGTCCTGTCGTGTTTCAAAATTTCGTTACAGATTTTAGACTGGTCTGTTCATCAGTAATGAAATTATAGATTAATCTAGAGTTTGTTCAAGAAGGATACGTCGCATTCGGACAGATAGCTGCATCACCCAAATCTATCAATTGTTATCTGGCAGACTCTATTAAGTCTGCGCAAAACCTCTTATGAGCAAGCAAGATTATGAAATGAGGAGCGGAAGGGGGGGGGGGGGGGGGGGTGAACCTTTAAAACAATACTCTGACACCACCAGAATAATGAGAATGATTGGAGCATTTAGAAACGCAGCAAACATTGCCAATTTGTGTGCGTGTGTGTGTGTGTGCGCGCGTGTGTATGTAGCTTATGTGTGTGTGTGTGCGTGCATGCATGTGTATGTGTGCGTGTGTGTGTGCGTGCGTGCGTGCGTGCGTGCGTGTGTGTGTGTGTGTGTTGCACTTTGGGACTGAAGTTGAGATAATGATCTATTATTAAGTTTCAACTCTATCAAAGATTCAGTTTCAGTTTCTCAAGATGACATGCCCGCGCTTGGAGTGAAGTCCACATGCACTGATACCACTGATGTGTTGAAGACCCAAATGATAATGGTATAGATCTAAGCCCGCATATAGATAGGCCCAATGCGCTGGCAAGACCTTGAAGTCATACATAGTGCATGGGTTTTATGTCCGTCTTTGTATCAGCCTGTCTCTAGAACAATCTCGGCTACACTCTACTATTTGTAGCAAAATGTACATCCCTATCAACAATGTTATAAAAAAAAATACAAAAGCCAACCAACAAACCAATTGTGGAAACAGTTGAAAACACATCCAACCCCTCCCCCCAATCTCCACCCCCTCATTATCACAGAAAAAGAAGACTGCACAGCTATCCTGTGGACTCACCGATGATCGTGGATTTTACAATGTCTTTGAGAGACACTGTCTCTAGATGTTTGACGACACAAATGATTGCGGCTTTCATCTGGTGCTCTCTACCTCAACCCTTATGCATGTATAATATGATGTTACATATTGGTTTAGGGAGACTAATACCCTGGTACTCCAAAACAGGTTATCTATACACATACATCATCATACGCCTTGCTGCATGGCGCTGGCGATCATGGCCCTCCAAAAAATCTATATTTTGTCACTGCCTGTGTATCTCATTCTTGTCTTTTGCAAAACAGGTCTAATATTTGCTCCCTGGGTCTGCCTAGTGTTCTTTTTCCTCTAGTTTTCCTGTTGTGATCAGGTGCTCAAATTTCACTTGCCTCACAAAAGATGCACAAAGCCATTATCAGAGACCCGCTCTTCACCGACGATGCTGCCGTTACCTCACATACATTAGTTGCATTTTAGCTCTAAGGAAATGTGAACTGCTTAGTGGCAATTTAAGGCACTATAGACCATTTTTTATGTATATATGTTTTTGTGTACTTAGTTATGTTTATGGCCATACCTACGATGGGCTATACCAACGTTGGTATGGCCATGTAATAAGACCCAGTGGCCATGCTAAATCAATCCTACAGGGAGCTGTTGATGGAAAGAGACAGATGGGAAGACAGAGAAAACAATGGATTGACAACGTTGTAGAATGGACAGAGAAACCATTTGCAGATCCCAGGCTTTGGCACACAATCGACAAAGCTGGAGGAATCTGGTGAACCGTTCTTCAGTGCGGAAAAGAAGAAGAAGAGGAAAAAGAAGAAGAAGAGGAAAAAGAAGAAGAAGAAATAGTGGTAGTAGTAGTAGTAGTAGTAGTAGAACAAGAAGCTGTATCAACGCATTTGTATTCTGATCTTTTTAATCTCCCTGGTGACAAATTTACTGTATAGTAGTAGTAGTAGTAGTAGTAGAAGAAGAAGCTGTATCAATCCATTTGCATTCAGATCTTTTTAATCTCCTTGGTGACAAATTTACTGGGTGCATAACCTTATATTATCTGTATGGATGCGGTGATGTGTATACTTCATTTTTTCCCATATTTTCTCTTTTCCAGGGTTATCGATATGTGTAGACAGGTGTGTTTTGTTTGAGATAGTGGCAGTCCTGATATGGTTCTGGGCAGTTGGCAGGGCTCTGAATATTACTGACATTAATAATGATTATAGTGTAAATGCCATTGCTATGAATTAACACACGCAAGCATATTAGGAACATAATTATATAAGTACATTTGTGATTTTTGCTTTATTATTCACGATAGTGTTTTTAATGTCTTCTGCTCAAGCTACCAGTATGATTCTGAAGGTGCTTAAAAAGTGTATATATCTATCTATCTGTCTATCTATCTATCTGTCTATCTATCCGTCTCTGTCTGTCTGTCTATCTATCTAGTTATCTGTCTGTTTATCTATCTATCTGTCTGTCTGTCTGTCTATCTGTCTATCTATCTATATAGTGTTTGTTAATGAGAAAATGTATGTATTTGCTTTGTGTTTGGTTTATCTGGTCAAATGTTTTCTTGTTTTCTCATGTCTACACAGTACAATAATTATTTTATAATGTCTGTTCTGTGCAACCTGTATCTTGCTATACTCCTATTTTTCTTTCATTTTAATGTTCATGTTGTTCTGTTGTTTAGTTTTCTTTTCTTGTATCAGTGCAATGTATGCATACTAACTTTCCATAATTTTTTTCCAGTGTTCCTTTCACAGTACAGCAATAGTTTTCGACCATGTATTGTTTTGTTTTACTATTCTCACTGATGCAGTTTTACTTGGAATTGTATTTTGCATTTTGCTTTTACTTGTATGAAATTTCCCCAACAAAAGTAATCAATCCATCAAGGCATCCGTATGGCATGGGGGGCTTTACATCAAATAATGTTGATGTTCGTGTGTAAGCCGGAGGATAAATCAGTCCAGAACGTTTGTGCAAATGTACAGCTTCAAAAAAGGTGAGTGATAATTTCCTTAACATTGCCAAGGAATGTACAATATGGTGAGTCTGGTAATTTACATATAAGTAGAAAAATGTGTTGGTATGTGTCCTTATTCAATTTAGCTGATCTTTCTATGTGAGTTCGTAGGATGTATACGGCATTAACAGTTCCAATGTAAATTTGTTGACGAAAAAAGAACTGTTAATGCCACGTATAACCTAAGAACTCTCATAGAAAGATCAACTGAGTTGATTTGTAATATGAGACACGTTCATACTTAGTGGGTCGTTGTATTTTGATTCAGTCCTATATTAATTTACTTATTTTATGTATTTGTTGTTTTCTTTGAATCTGACAGATACACACGTCATTACACTGTAGCCAAGACTGTTCCAATGATAGATTGATACAATACTAGTATAAGATACAAAATCCATAGGTTAGGTAGGACCTCAGGACCTGGCCAGCTCATGGATTTGTGTTCAGGCTTAAGGATCGTGCCATGATCATTCTTGATCTTTCCCATCACATGGCACCTCGAAATTAATGCATATGGAATTCATTCCAAGCACGAAGACATCATCTTGAGAAACTGAAACTGAAAGGGAGTTTAATACAGATTTAAGTCTGTGTTTTGTTGATTATACCAAGGCTCTTGATCGAGTAAGACATGTAAAATTGATTAACCAACTGGAATAGCTCAATATGGGCGGAAAAGATCTAAGAATAATAAGGAATCTGTCATCATCTTCATCACCATGTGCTTTGCTGCATGGATTGGCGGTCATGGCCCTCTATACAAATCTATCTTTTGTCGCTGCAAGCACCTCCTACCCTTTCTGTCCACTCCACAATACCGTCTGATATTTTCTCCTTTGGTCTACCCAGTAGGCCTACTCTTTTTCTCTCCAGCTTACCTGTTGTGACTAGGTGCTCTAATTTCTCTTGCCTCATATAATCTCCTATAAATGTTGCTTGTCTTTTCCAAATTTTCTTCGTTAATGTTCTTTTTGTGTTTGCCTCTTTAAAGACTGTCTCGTTTGTTTTCTCTGCTGTCCATGGAACTCTAGTCTTAACATTCTTCTCAGAAACCACATTTCAGGTGCCTCAATCTTGTTCTGACTTTGCGTGTTGACTCTCCACGCTTCGTTTCAGATGTTTGAGAAATAATTACCCTACTACATTTAAAAAAACAACAACAACAAATAAAAAAGGACATGTTTGAGTTTTCTTAGACATGGTGGATGGTTATTGTGGCCATGAGGTTCAGATACATCGTTTATGAAATGTCACATTTGTTTAATTTCCAAACTTTTGTTTCCTCGTTTATATTGAACTCAGTGAAGTCCAGCTCAGATCTTTTGAATGTTGTACAATATAATAAAAAGTTATGAATGTATGTCTAATTCAGTATCAGTTTCTCAGGAGAACATTTCCACACGCAGAATGAATTCCATATACACTGATGCCACTGATGTCTTATGATGGAGTTTGGGATTTGGATTTTTTCAAGAAGGATTCATTGCACTCGGATTATTTCATGTGCTCCACACGAATCCACCAACAATCATCTGGTAGACTCCCTAAGCCTGTGCAAAAAAGCTGGCAAGATCTTGTGACGGAGATCTATGTGGTCATGGCATACACCTTAATCCTGCACATAAGCCCAGTGTGTTGGCAAAGTAATCTAATAAGAACAGTAAGTCCCTGACAGAGCTACTAACATATTTTGTGAAAACCACTCCATAATGATATATCTTTACTAACACTCCTTTAACCCTTTGACTCCTGCACACTATCCACCAATGGCAAAAATTCAACTGGTGGATAGGTGAAGGAATCAAAGGGTTAAACATGCCCACCTGCCCACGCACACCATGTCAGCATTAAATAATCTTCATATATACACATACGTGTTTGTATGTATCTGTATAGAGATAGATTACACAGAATGCTAAAATACAATTTATAGCCAGCGAACGTGTAATCCTGGCTCTACCAATTACTTAGTAAAACCCCTTTTCTTCATTTCTCTAGGGACCCTCACATCATGGCAGAAAGATTTCAGGTGCAAGAAACTGTTCCAGCACAAGAATCAATCCCAGTACAAAAAAACAGTTCCAATACAGGAAACAGTTCCGGATTCAAATCCAGTCATGGTCATCCACACCGCTCAAGCACAGTCATTCAACGACTATGGTACGTGTGTAGAGACTATACAAAAACTATGCCTGTGTGTGTGTGTGTGTGCGTGCGTCTGTGTGTTGTGTGTGTGTGTGTGTGTGTGTGTGTGTGTGTGTGTGTGTGTGTGTGACAGAAAGAGAGAGAGAGAGTGTATGTATTCATTTAGGCTATAGCTTCTCGTGAAGGGATTTCACACACATGCACACACACACACACACACACATATATATATATATATATATATACACACACACACATATACACACACACACACACATACACACACACACACACACACACACACACACAACACACACACACACACACACACACACACACACAGATGATGGATATAGATATAGATATATTTCAAGTATGAGATTGGCAAAATCTCATACATATTAATAAAATCGAATAAATCCAGACATTCGCACCTCAAAATCTAATGTGATATACATATATATATATTTGTATATTATATATTATATATATATATATATATATATATATATATATATATATATATGTATATATACATGTATATATATGTACAGAGAGAGAGAGGAGATGGGGTGGTGCATGATGGTCAAGCCATACCATATACTGTGATAGGTACAGCTGACTCACTACCAAAGAACGATTGCTGTCTGGAAACAATCACATGTATTTACTGCGGATGAATATGGAAAATAACAGTACTGTTCATCGACACGCAAGAACGTAATTTTTATGTGCATTTACAATTATTACTTTGTAATTCATTTATGTAACCTAACATGGATCCAGTACTGATCCAGTACTGTTTTTTTTTTTTCATTTCATGGTCACTGCATACGTCTTCAAGCAACATGTCATTTGATGGGCACGATGGTCAAGCAGTTAGGACTTGGTACTTTCAGTCTTGCCTGGAATACCATCTGGTAGGTAAAGGGTGGAGGTCAACATATGTGTAGACTGTAGACCTGCTGGTGCTGGGGCCCTTTTCGTTAAGTATACTTATTCACAACACCAAATGTATGCGTTAAAAATCTTGCACACTCTGTTAGTGGCTTGTAACTTAATGAAAACAGGAAAACATCCACATGCAAACCCAGCAGAGTTTGCAAAGTGTGTATCAACATAACCTGCACAGTGTGGGCCAACAATTTTCATAACATACAGCTAGTAAAACAATACCTCAAAACTCTAGGGGAAAAAAAGCCAAAATAAAATGAGTTGCGTATTAAAAGTTTTGCTGCTTCGTGTCGTCAGACGTACACTGTCGGCGACATTCAGAGGGAAACGGACTGAACCGAAGCTCACCAGCAGTTCCGGTACAAAACCTTGATGCAGGCGCCTGCTGAATGTAGGACTTCAAGCTTTAAGACTGAAGCACCGATAAATGTATATTATATAGCCTACTACATTCCTCGTGTGAAGACTACAACTTTCAATGTTCATCTTCTTTAGGTGCAAGATAACTGTGGAACATGCTATCGTTAGGTATTTGTCATTTGCATTTTTCGTACTCTAGTAAGAGAGCCCTAAAAAAAAACATATCTTCATGCAGTAGGCCTACTCGTGCTAATATTAGTTTTACCTCTTCACCCTACTGCCCATATTGTACTCGTGTGACGCATGGCAGAAGTGCTGGCACACATCTGTGTTTGTATCAGTCTTCATGCTTTGACCCTACCTCCCTTTAAACATCCCCTCTTCGACTCTCTCTCACAACAGCAAAGTACAGTACAAATACAGTTTGATGTTGACTGGCAGAAATGCTGGCACTCATTCGTGTTTGTATAAGATTTTATGCTCTGACTCCCACTTTCCTACTTCCCGTTCTTTCGTCCTCTTCACCCAATGGGAAAGGGAGATAGGGTCTTTCAGTATCCCCACAGTTTGGAAATTCTGTGCTAGAAATTTCCTCTTTTTTGTCAGTCTTTTTGTTTCTGCCTTTCTCCTTTGCTTTCAGTCATTTCCTCCTATAATTTTCCGGCCTTGCTAGTCAATTCACCTGTATACGTTCTATAAAGTCTTACATACTTTCTATCAAGATTCTTAATTTGGTATATGAATTAATTGCATTTTTAGGCCTAAGGAAATGTGATGTGCAGTAGGTGTTTCATGTAATGTTGGCCAGATTTTATGTTTTAGTGTACTTAGTTGTCTTTGTACAATTATGTTCCGGTTTGTATTTTTTATCCCTCCCTCCAGTTATAAATTGGGCAGAATGGTCAACCTCAGGGGCACATCCCTAGGTCATCCTTAGGTCATGTGAGTGAATGCATTGATGTGTGTGCTTAACTTTTTTTGTGTGGTTTTGTTGTTGTTGTATTTTCTCAGGGCCAACGAGGTACTGTTTTTGTTTTGAGATAACCAAGGATATAGCCCTGATATGGCTCTGTGCAGGAAGCAAGGCTTTAAACATTAATAATAATTTCATCTCCCCTCCCTGTCAAAGCAAAATGCAGTGCAAATACAGTTGAATGTTGACTGGTAGAAGTGCTGGCACATATCTGTATTTGTATCGGCCTTTATGTTTTGATCCCTCCATCTTCCTCTCTTTTACCCCCCCCCCCCCTCCCCTGATCAAGGTAAAGTGCAATACAAACACAGTTTGATGTTGACTGGTAGAAATGCTGGCACATTTCTGTGTTTGTATGAAATGTTATGCTCTGATCTTCATCTTTCCCTCTTTCACCCCCTTCCCCCAATCAAAGTGAAGTGCAGTACAAATACAGCTTGATGATGACTGGTAGAAATGCTGGCACATACCTGTGTTTGTATCAGCTTTTATGTTTTGACCACTAATTTTCTGTCTTTCATCTTTCCCTTGCCCAGTCAAAGTAAAGTGTAGCACAAATACAGTTTGATGTTGACTGGTAGAAATGCTGGCACATAAATGTATAAATTTGTATCTGCCTTTCTTCTTTGACCTCCACCTTCCTCTCTTTCACTCCCCCCCCTAATCAAAGTGCGATACATACAGTTTGATGCTGACTGGTAGAAATGCTGGCACATATCTGTATTTGTATCAAACTTTATGCTCTGAGTCTGACCCCCACCTTCCTCTCTTTCATTCCCCCTGACCCGGTCAAAGTAAAGAACTACACAAATACAGTTTGATGTTGACTGGTAGAAATGCTGGCACATATCTGTGTTTGTATCAGCTATTATGCTTTGACTCCCAATTTTCTGTCTTTCACCTTCCCCTCGCCCAGTCAAAGTAAAGTGTAGCACAAATACAGTGTAATGTTGACTGGTAGAAATGCTGGCACATATCTGTGTTTGTACATGTATCTGCCTTTGGGCTTTGACCTTTATCTTCCCCTCTTTCACCCTCTCTCCCTCCCCCAATTAATGTAAAGTGCAATACAAATACAGTTTGATGTTGACTGGTAGAAATGCTGACACATAAATGTATTTGTATCAAACTTTATGCTCTGACCCCCACCTTCCTCTCTTTCATTCCCCCTGACCCAGTCAAAGTAAAGTGTAGCACAAATACAGTGTAATGTTGACTGGTAGAAATGCTGGCACATATCTGTATTTGTATCAAACTTTATGGTCTGACCCCCACCTCCCTCTCTTTCATTCCCCCTTTCTTTCTTTTATTGTTGTTTAAAGCCCAGCCGACTGTGCAGAGCCATATCAGGGCTATAACCGCTTCAAAACACACAAAACTTCAACAGGGGAAAAAAAAAAAAGAAGAAAATTAAGTACACATATCAATGCATTCACGCACATAATCTAAGGACATGCCCCCGACGTAGGACCATTCCGTCCGATTTATCGCACAGGGGAGATTTAAAAAACACACCTGAATACAAATTTATATAAGCATACATAAGGACACCAAAACATACATAAAATCAGGCATAAATCACCTAAAATTGCTTCCGCATATCTCACCTCCTTAGAGCCAAAAATGCACCTAACACATGTACCCAAATATCAATCCGAAGAAAAAGTATGTAAGACTTAATCGAAAAAATACAGGTGAATGGACCATTAAGGCAGAAAATAAATAGAAATGACAGAAAGCAAGGCAACAAGGCAGAAACAAAGAGAGTGACAGAAAAGAGGAAATTTCTAGCACAGAATTTCCAAAAAGTGGGGATACTATTTATACTGAAAGAGCCCCCGGCAACCCAACGGGGGATTCATTCCCCCTGACCTGGTCAAAGTAAAGAGCTACACAAATACAGTTTGATGTTGACTGGCAGAAATGCTGGCACATATCTGTGTTTGTATCTGCCTTTATGCTTTGACCCTTATCTTCCCCTCTTTTACCCCCCCCTCCCCCAATCAATGTAAAGTGCAATACAAATACAATTTAATGTTGACTGGTAGAAATGCTGGCACATAAATGTATTTGTATCAGCCTTTATGCTCTGACCCCAATCTTCCTCTCTTTAACTGCCCTCCCCTAATCAAAATGCAATACAAATACATTTTGATGTTGACTGGTAGAAATGCTGGCACATAAATGTATTTGTATCTGCATTTATGCTCTGACCTCATCGTCCCTTTCAACCCTCTCACTGAGTGAGGATGCCCGGTTAGTTTGTATAAAAAATACCCCCATCTTCTGGAAATTTTGTGCTAGAAATTTCCTCTTTTCTGCCATTTCTTCGTTTCTGCCTTGCTTCTCTGCTTTCTATCATCTCTTAATTAACATTTTTTGCCTTGTTGTTCCATTCACATGTATGTGTTCTTTCACGTTTACATACTTTCTATTAGGATTGATTATTGGGTACGTATATGAAGTGCACTCTTGGCTCTAAGGAAGTCTGATGTAGGGAATAGACAGCAATTTAAGGTGATTTAGGTCAGTTTACAAAAAAAGTTTTAGTGTACTTTGTTTATAAATTTGTATTCAGGTTTGCTATTTTATCCCCCTGGTGATAGATTGGGCAGAATGGTAACGCCAGGGGCACATCATTGGAATATGTTTGTGATTGCATTGATGTGTGTGCTTAATTTTCTTTTCCTGGTGTTTTTTCCATGGTGAACATAGTGTTGTGTGTATTTTGAGATAACCAAGGCTATAGCCCTGATATGGCTTGGTGCAGTAGGCTAGGCTTTAGGCAATAATAATAACTTCACATACTCCTCCCCTTCAAAACAAAATGCAGTACAAATACAGTTTGATGATGACTGGTAGAAATGCTGGCACATATCTGTGTTTGTATCAGCCATTATGCTTTGATTCCCAATTTTCTGTCTTTCACCTTCCCCTCGCCCAGTCAAAGTAAAGTGCAGCACAAATACAGTTTGATGATGACTGGTAGAAATGCTGGCACATGTCTGTATTTGTATCTGCCTTTGGGCTTTGACCCTTATCTTCCTTTCATTCCCCCTGACCCGGTCAAAGTAAAGAGCTACACAAATACAGTTTGATGTTGACTGATATAAATGCTGGCACGTATCTGTATTTGTATCAAACTTTATGCTCTGACCCCCACCTCCCTCTCTTTCATTCCCCCTTTCTTTCTTTTATTGTTGTTTAAAGCCCAGCTGACTGCGCAGAGCCATAACAGGGCTATAACCGCTTCAAAACACACGAAACTTCAACAAGAAAAAAAAAAGAAGAAAATTAAGTATACATATCAATGCATTCGCACACATAATCTAAGGACATGCCCCCGGCGTGGGACCATTCCATCCGATTTATGCACAGGGGAGATTTAAAAAACACCTGAATACAAATTTATATATAAGCATACATAAGGACACCAATCATACATAAAATCAGGCATAAATCATCTAAAATTGCTTTCGCATATCTCACCTCCTTAGAGCCAAAAATGCACCTAACACATGTACCCAATTATCAATCCGAAGAAAAAGTATGTAAGACTTTATAGAAAAAATACAGATGAATGGACCATTAAGGCAGAAAATAAGTAGAAATGACAGAAAGCAAGGCAACAAGGCAGAAACAAAGAGAGTGACAGAAAAGAGGAAATTTTTAGCACAGAATTTCCAAAAAGTGGGGATACTATTTATACTGAAAGAGCCCCCGGCAACCCAACGGGGGATTCATTCCCCCTGACCCGGTCAAAGTAAAGCGCTACACAAATAGTTTGATGTTGACTGGTAGAAATGCTGGCATATATCTGCTTTTATGCTTTGACCATTATCTTCCCCTCTTTTACCTTCCCTCCTCCCCCAATGAATGTAAAGTGCAATATAAATACAATTTAATGTTGGCTGGTAGAAATGCTGGCACATATCTGTATTTGTATCAGCCTTTATGCTCTGACCACAATCTTCCTCTCTTTCACTGCCCTCCCCAAATCAAAATGCAATACAAGTACATTTTGATGTTGACTGGTAGAAATGCTGGCACATAAATGTATTTGTTTCTGCCTCTATGCACTGACCTCATCGTCCCTTTCAACCCTCTCACTGATTGAGGATGCTGGGTTCTTTCTGCATAAAAAAACATCCCGATCTTCTGGAAATTTTGTGCTAGAAATTTCCTCTTTTCTGCCATTTCTTTGTTTCCACCTTGCTTTCTATCATCTCTTAATTATACTTTTCTGCCTTGTTGTTCCATTCACATATATGTGTTCTATAAAGTTTACACACTTTCTATTAGGACTGATAATTGGGTACATATATTAAGTGCACTTTCGGTTCTTAGGAAATGTTATATTGAGAATGGGAAGCAATATCAGGTGATTTAGGCCGGTTTGTTTTTATATAAAATATTTTAGTGTACATCTACTACATGATTGTGTTTACATGTTTGTATTCTGGTTTGTTTCTTTACCCCACCCCCTATGGTGATAAATTGGGCAGAATCATGATAAACTGGGGGGGGGGGGGGGGCGGATGGTCAACACAGGGGCATATCCTTAGATGATGTGTGAAAAAGCATTGATATGTGTGCTCAAAAATTTTCCAGGTGTTTTTTTTTGGGGTGGGGGTGGTTACAGCCCTGCTATGGTTCTGCACAGTCGGCTGGACTTTAAACATTGATAATGATAATTTCACCCCCTCCCCGACGAAAGCAAAGTGCAGTATAAATACAGTCAGTAACAGTGTGATGTTGACGTCTGTGTTTGTCTCAAGCCTTTACGTTCTGACTTCTCCATCTCTTTTTCCCCACCTCATCCGCCCCTCCATCAAAGTAAGGTGCAGTAAACATACAGCTAAATGTCGATTGGTAGAAATACTGGCACACATCTGTCTATGTATCAGCCTTTTGACTTCCTCCCCCATCTCTTATACACAGATCTCTTCCCAATCAAAATAAAGTGCAGTTCGAATACGGGTTGATACTGACTGTTAGAAATGCTGGCATATATCAGCCTTTATGGTCCATTTCTCTTTCACCTCCCCACCACATCAAAGCAAAATGCGGTACAAATACAGTTTTATGTTAAACTAGTAGAAATGCTGGCACATTATCTGTATTTGTATCGGCCTTTGGCAGGGGTGGGAACTCTCCTTTAGCAGGGGTGGGAACTCTCCTGGGATCCAATGATTTCCAAAGCAGATAGAATCAATTTCTTTATAGACTGCATGGGCCCTTTCTGTAAAAAAAATTCCACAGAACGACTTTGCAAACTCAGTCCTCGAACTGGACCATTCTCACTCAGCACTTTCTGGTAAGATAGCATCATCTCCACCTGACAGGATATCGTACAGAATTTCGACAAAAGTTGTGTTAGAATTATTGGGGATGGGAATGGATAGAAAAAAGGTTTAAAATCCTTTTAGATGGGAGTGGATAGAAAAAAATAATAATTGGCAAAGAAATGTTACATGTATGATATGATATATAATAATGTGATTTAATGTTTGCTTGTATACCAATTAAACAGTGCAGAATATACCTTTATGCTATAAGCGCTATGTGTGTCTGAGTTGATGCCCGAAGATGCCCCAGTCTGCACAGATTTTAATCGCTCAGAAATATTTGGGGAGAGCATGCCCTGGACCCTCTACATTTCCTCAGTTTTTTTGTATTCAGCTATTACCACCCCTGCTCCATACCCTGACCTCCTTCTCCCTCTCTTTCAACCCCGTTTTCCCGATCAAAACAAAATGCAATACAAATACAGTTTCATGTTGACTGATAGAAATACTGGCACACATTTGTGTTTGTATTAGCCTTTGAACTCTCTCCTGCTTTTTTCCTCCACCCCTCCTCCTTTTTCTTTTTTTTCTTTTTTTTTTTTTTAGACCAAACTCATGGTCACTTAACTTTCCGATGAATATCTTCATAATGTAAAAGAAACAAATATCTAAGTTTGCCCATTTCTTTATTGTTGCTGTATCTTTATATTCGTCTTGAATTTTTTTAAACCAAAGTGACTGCCAGCGTTCACAAGCAAATAGGAACCACAAACACGAAAATGGAATGAGAACATGAACTGGACATGTGTAGTAGACCTACTGTATGCGTAATAATGTGATTTTAATGACCTGTGTAGTGGTAATAGTAGCAGTGACCCGAGAAAGATGTGGACCTTGTGATTTCTTAAGTCCCATTTTTATTTTCTTCATATTTGATTTTGTCTTTTGAATAGATTCTTTCTTACAATTCTTCGGCGGTTTCCCGCCCCCCCCCCACCCCCCTTTTGCCTTGTCCAAAGAATCAGGGCTCCAGTTTGTCAAGACACTAGTAGGAAAAATAAAAATGTAAAATATATGCAGGAATGTGTATCCATATGTGAAAATATTTGTGCATTTTGGGGGGCATATGTAGATGGTTAAATTTGTATATGCACGTGAACAATGTGATATTTTTAGAAGTTTGCTGTTATTATCAAGTGAGAATAAAGCACAGCTATATTTATGCATGTGTGTTTAGGTTTGTTTTTCAGTCCTCCTGGTGATAAGCTGGGCGAGATGACCAACGCCAGGAGCGTATCCTTAGATTATTTCTGTGAATGCAATGATGTGTGCCTAATTTTTCTTTTCTGGTTTTCTTTTGTCATGATCTTGAATGTGTTTCGATGTGTGTTTTGTTTGAGACCTTTATAGCCGCCCTGATATGGCTCTGAGCAGTCGGCTGGGTTTTAACCTTTACCGTACGTCGCCTAAAATTTTGCGTCCCGTACGTCGTGGGTATTTAGCGACCCATGCTTTTTAATGAAGGAACGATCCGTTCCCGTACGCCGTGGGTCTGCAGCGACCCATACTATAATATGAAGGAACGATCCGTTCCCGTACGCCGTGGGTCTGCAGCGACCCATACTGTAATATGAAGGAACGATCCGTTCCCGTACGCCGTGGGTCTGCAGCGACCCATGCTATTATATGAAGGAACGATCCGTTCCCGTACGCCGTGGGTCTGCAGCGACCCATGCTATTATATGAAGGAACGATCCGTTCCCGTACGCCGTGGGTCTGCAGCGACCCATACTATTATTATATGAAGGAACCATCGAGGCTGTGTGTAGTTGAATCTGCAGCGACTCTTACTATTATATGAAGGAATAAAGTGTCACTGTACGATGTTTGTCTCCATCTATCCGCATTCTCTCTCTCTCTCTCTCTCTCTCCCTCCTTCTCCTGTTTCTCTCTCTCTCTCTCTCTCTCTCTCTCTCTCTCTCTTGTGGCTGTATAAGCACCACCCATTTTCTTCAGAAATGCTGAAATGTGTGATAAATTTTGAAAGCAGCCTGGATTTTTTTCCCCTCCTTGTTGTAGGCTAATTGGTGTAGGCCTAGATCTAGATGATATCTGGGGGAGGGGGGAATGATTTTTTAGCTTACAGTGTGTGTGCGCGAAATCTGACGTATAAACGATATTTAAAAAAGAATAAAAAGTTGCACTCCTCGTAATGTCGTCATTAAATGACGTATGTGTGTCTACAATCTGACCCAACAAATTTTCGGAAGCAGAAATCGCTCATTCACTTGGAGCGTCGTGTGTACTCTCATCAGTTTTCATGAGTGAAGCATATGATGTAATAATATAATAATTACAATATTTATATAGCGCAAAATCTTGATAAAATCAAATCTAAGCGCTGAAGCAGACACACACGCAAGCACGCACGCACGCACGCACACACACGCACGCACGCACGCACGCACACACACACACACACACACACACACACACACACCACACACATACACACACACGCATGGCTATAAATGGGAGGAAAGAATAAAAGCAATAAAAGCAAGAATAAAAGCAATGGAAAATTAAAGAGAGCATAGCATATACAATTATATATTATAACCATGTGATTCCCTCCGAGCGGAGACAGGCTGCAGAGGGGGGGGGGGGGGGGGGGGGGGGGTTGAGTGAAGTTAGGATTTTATGCGGAGGAGAAAAGGTGAGTTTTGAGAGCGGACTTGAAGGAGACAAAAGTAGGTTGCTGACGGACTGAGAGAGGAAGTTTGTTCCAGGAGAGTGGACCAGAAACAGAGAAGGCTCATGGACCATAGGTATTCAGCTTAGTGCGTGGAAAGCGAAAAGTCAGAGGATCGGAGGCAGAGCGGAGGGTACGTGAGGGAACGTAGATCTCAAGTAGGCTTGACAGGTAATCGGGGGCTGCGTTATTGAGGCTTTTGTAGCACATGGTGTCTAGTTTGTACTGTATGCGCTTTGATACAGGGAGCCAGTGAAGTTGTGCCAGGAGAGGAGATATGTGGTCAGCTTTTTTCTTTTTGAGTACAAGGCGTACAGCATTGTTTTGAAAGCGCTGTAGGATGTGAATGGTGGAGGCAGGAAGACCAGACAGGAGTGAATTGCAATAGTCAATGCGAGACATTATGAAGGAGAGAACGAGTTTTGTAGTTGTTTCGACAGAGAGATACTTCCTGATCAGCCTTATACGATGGAGATGATAGTAGCAGGATCTGGCAGTTTGAGAAACAAAGTTGTTCATGGAGAGGGTAGAGTCAATGCAGACACCAAGGTTTTTAGCTGAATCAGAAATTGGGACTGATGTGTTACATAATGGGAGAGAAAGAGGAGGCAGCTGAGAAAGTTTCTGACGGGTGCCAATGAGGATAGCTTCTGTTTTGTCGTCATTAAGCTGAAGTCTATTGTGTGTCATCCAGTTCTTAATGTCCGAGTAACACTCAGTGGTGCGAGTCAACAGGCGCTGTATATTATCAGGTGAGTCACTGTCTTGAAGTTGGGTGTCATCAGCATAGAAATGGTGTTTTATAGAGTGGGAGTTGATGATGGTGGACAGGGGGGAGGTGTAAAGAGTGAAAAGAACAGGGCCAAGGACAGATCCTTGTGGAACACCACAGGTCAGGTATGCAGGTTGAGAGTAAGTGCCATTGATGAGAACGGTTTGTTTTCTGTTTGATAGGTATGAAGTGAACCAAGACAGAGCAATGTCAGAGATGCCAAAAGTATGATGAAGTCTAGAAAGGAGAATACCATGATCAATGGTATCAAAGGCTGCAGACAGATCAAGGAGTGTGAGGAGAGAGACTTTGCCAGTATCAGTTGCAAGGAGGAGATTGTTGAGAATGTGCAGTAGGGCAGTTTCAGTGCTATGGCACTGGCGGTAGGCTGACTGGAAAGGATTGAGGAGATTGTTGGCAGACAGGTGAGAGTTCAGCTGGTTGAGGACGACTTTTTCAAGGAGTTTTGACAAGAAAGAGAGATTAGAGATAGGCCGGTAATTTTTCAGTTCATTTGGGTCTAAATTGTGTTTCTTGAGGAGAGGGTGAACAATAGCAGACTTGAAAGAATCTGGGACAGTTCCAGTTTGAAGAGAAGTGTTGATGATGTCAGTGATGAATGGGAGGAGAGTAGGGAGACAGTCGGCGTAGAGAGAACCTGGAAGAGGATCCAGTTCGCAGGTTTTGAACGACATGGATCTGATTGTGTTGAGAATTTCTTCTTGTGAGACTGGGGTAAAAGTAGTAAGAGGTGTGCCAGAGAAGGAAGGGTCAGGTGGGCATGGTTGACAGGGTGTCCTGTCAAGCCTGTCACGAAGAGTGATGTAGGCTAAATGTACACTTATTGTTGTGTTGAGCGAGTGGAATGTGTGCGTGTGTGTATGCACGTGTCCGAATCTCTCTCTGTGTGTGTGTGTGTGTGTGTGTGTGTGTTCGTTCGTTCCTTGATTTAACGTCTTTTCACTATAAGTGATATTAGACGGGCGTGTGTGTGTGTGTGTGTGTGTGTGTGTGTGTGTGTGTGTGTGTGTGTGTGTGTGTGTGTGTGTGTGTGTGTGTGTGTTGGTTGTTCTTCCTTTGAATTTAACGTCTTATCTACCACTCAGTGATACTAGGTGGATCTGAGAATTATTGAAACTGGATTTCTTGTGATACAAGAAGATTTCATAACTGTTATCTATAACAATTGGTAAATTAGATCATTGCAATATGTGCGGATCAATCCTTTAAAAAATCAAAGGACTATTCCGAAGGGGATTTGCCGCTGATAATACTGTGCATCATTGTGTGGGTATTATAAAAGAGTAAGAGAGAGAGAGATAGTTATGAATGCATGTTGGCATAAAACTCGTAAGTGTTATGTGCATGAACATTTCAATGTAATGCAGTGCAGAAAAAAAAAGTATGAACGTTTGAGTACGTGAATATGGGAGTACAAACAGCCTTCAAAAAAGCGTTCACACAAAGCAAGCTGATCTAACTACTAAGCAACTAAGACATCTTTCATTCAGCAATTCAACAGTGACAAGAGACAGCGAATGCGATTTCACACCAATTTTGTTTACATATTTGCATTCACTTGAGATCACTGAGTAGAAGTAGATAAAAATTATTACGTTCAGCTGATACTGGAAACACATGAGCATGCGTGTCGTGACACATTGTCAAATATATGCGGAGACAGGTAGACAAACAGACTTTTCAATATATACAGAGACAGGAAGACAGATTCCACAGCCTATAATCAGAACAATAAAGAATACGGGCTAACTTGAAGAAATACTATGTTTGTGAACAATAAGCATCTATACAAGTTTGTGAAACAGCAATGTAAAAACTTTGCACATTTTCATATATATCTGACAAAGACGAACTGCAGTCCTTCAAGAAATAATGACAAAAATACCTTGGAAATGTGTATAAACCAAATGTACATCAAAACTATAATAGTCCATACGCACACTCACACACACACACACACATCACATCACACACACACACATACATACGACGCGTGCATACACACACTGTATGTTAGGATATCACCCACTATTCTTCAAACTAAACGATTGAAACTGTTCAAATCTGTTGTTACACTGTAAGAATAAACAACAGTGACCACCACTAACCAAACCAGCCTCTTTTAGGAATTCAATCTATGAAGACACAGAATACAAACAATAGATCCTACCACTGATCCACCAACAGCGTGGATGGGAAGCTCAGAAGGACAGAGGAGTCCAGATCTGTTTTTATGCTCTCCTTTGATTGGATTCTTTTTTCAAACTCTGTCAGTAATGTTTTAGAGGAGACTCGCTTGCTTTTGTTTTCCTTAGCTATCCAGTCACCGTACCCCTGGGGAGAGCAAGAGAATATATCAAAATATCTCTATATTATCGAACAAAGAGAGAGAGAGAGAGATAAAAGATATTCTCCCTCTCTCTCTCTCCTCTGTATAAATGCTAGAAAAGATGGAGAGAGAGAGAGAGAGCAACTGTCCCTGATTATATGGCTCTTCTGAAAAGCCGGCAAGACTCGTAACAAAAGAAATGCAAGAGACTACCAGAGACTGGTCAGTACACTCCCAGGATGACTGGAATGCTTGGCGCCAAAGAGGAGATAGTTTGCTGGTAACACTTGGGGTGGTGCTCTGCAGACCGCGGACGGACAGATCTATTTTTAGATCTGTGATACCAGACACTTTGAAATGTATGGGTCGCTACAGACCCACGAAGTACAACACGGAAGTTTGTTCTTTGCGAGCATGGGTCTTTTCTGACCCACGACGTACTGGGACATTTGTTGTTTATTTACTCCTTTATTTTTCAACACACACAAATAAGTTTTGGTACAGATGTGGGGCAATATTTTATTGACAAAGTCATGAAATTTTGTGAAGGTAGCTTAAAAACTGACTCAGTTATCAAGCGAAAATCACGACTGTGGGTCATTTTATACCCACGGCGTACGGTAAAGGTTAAACATGTAATGATAATGATATTAATTCTTACTCTCTCCCTCTTTCCCTCTCTCTTCTCCTTCATCCCCCTCTTTCCAGATAAGATGAAAGACAACAGTTAAAAACCATGCTCACCATTAACCTTGCAAATCTAATTGCAATTAAAGAAAACCAGACGTAAAATCATGTGTGTGGTGTGTGGTGTATATATATACGAGTCTATATATATATATGTGTGTGTGTGTGTGTGTGTGTGTGTGTGTGTGTGTGTGTGTGTGTGTGTGTGTGGTGTGTGTGTGTGTGATTAGATGAGGCCTTGTCTTTTTTGTTTAAAAATCTTAGTGCAGCATTGCAGTTGCCGTTTTCTATGTCACGCTGCTCCCTAAGTTTAACCCTTTGACTCCCGCTTCCTATCTACCAACTGCAAAAACTTAACCTTTTGACTCCATCACCCTGTCCATCAGTTTCCTGCATGAAGCTGGTGGACAGGGTGAGAGAGTCAAAAGGTTAAGTTTTTGTTTTATGAACTTAGCTTACAACCCAGAGTGCTGCTAGACAGGGTGCGGGAATCCAGGGGTTAAGAATTTGACTTATCTTATCAAACACTATGAGATTTCTGATACACCATAGGCCTACAATTTCTTTTGGATTGACTCGTCAGCCCAAACTTGAATTAATAATTTCATCACATCTTCGTTCTAGCTGACAACTACTGCTACGATAAAAAGGTGGCGAAACAGCAGGGGTGGTGTGGGGTGGGGTGGTGTGGGGGAGCCCCGAAGGGGAAAATAACAGCGGCCGACCCGTGAAACAAAAACACTAGGGTGTTGGCAGGTCACGAGAACAGTAGGATCAATGGAATGCGAACCGTTCCAGACCTCATCGTAAGGTGGTCCCAGACCGATCCAGATCTGGAACGGTTCAGCCAGAAAAAAACAAAAACAAAAACAAACAAAAGAAAAAACAGTGTGAGCAGCTCGGTACACACTTGGAATCGTTCTAAAACCATTTTATTTTGCCAGTGTATATCACTCTTATCAGCCTAGCAAGCTGTTAGTGGATTTTCAGTCACTCAAGAATACCAAAGAGGAAAGAAACTACCTCACTGAAGATTGAAAACGGGCGCAAGTCACTGCTCCAAAGACTGTTACACATGTACAAAAACGAGGGTGACAAAGCTTTTTAAACTAGACAGTTGCCATGGACGAAACCTGGTTAGATGTCATGAGCAAGAATTAAAGAGAAAATCATAAGAGTGGTATATTCACGCTTCTCCAAGCCCCATCCACTTCAGAAGGAAGCAAGGATATTCATAGATGATGGTGATATGATGTTATGTGCTTTTATGGTACCGGTAACTGGATTTACTGATGGCGCATTGCGTTCCAGTGGGACAGACTGTTAATCAGGACTGTTACAGGATGTTTTGACGAAAGCAATAAGACCTGCAACGTAAAATTCTGTAAATGATGTGTCACTGATATTGCATGATAACACATCTTTCCACAAAACAGAGATAGTAACGTCATTTATGACATCATACCTGTGGGACGCTTTGCCATACCCCGCCTTTTCTCTAGTCAATGTTAGAGTTGTAGTGGGGAATTAATAGGAGGAACCACACAGTGATGATACTATGACAATGTTAGAGTACAATTCTTAGAAAGTGGGTGGACAAAACAAGTGTTTTACAAGCAGGATGCTCACGTGCTGATATGCAATACATAACTGACTCATGGTAACACACTGAAAGATACAGACAAACTGATTGACTGACATCCACACATTCATACCTGTTATCATAAATTACAGAAGCTGATGGTTAGGGTGAGGGAGTGAAAGGGTTAATACTGGCACAGACGAAACAGATTGTCAATGACATTTATAAATTGATTTCAATTAAGACGTGGTAATGAAGGAGAAATTGCAGAGGCAGCATAGAAATCCCCCCAAGCAGCTGTTCACGAGGATCATACAAAAAAAATAGTGAGACTATGTCTATAAAAATGTAAAAATAAATAAACAAATAAATATTAGATAAGTTAATTTAAAAAAATAATGATCATTACATTTGTCTTCCTGTCTCCCTAATGACAGATTCCTATCTGTTGGGAAGGTCAGAAATGCCAGCTGCCAGGCAACTGTAGTTGATATGTTGGATCTGGTTGGCCACCTCCACTTTCAAGTTGTCTAAGTCATAGAAACGTACGCTAAGGACGGGTTCTTTCAATTTGGGAAATAGATAAAAGTCTAGGGGACCTGTGTCTGGAGAACATGTGGGATGTGACAGGACGTCTCATCAATATGACGTCATAAGTAACGTTTCTGTACTTAGTGTCAAAATGCGTCGTGTAACACCAATGGTGAATGGTTAGAGTGTTTTACGTTTCTTTCGGATTTCAGATCGTAGTATTTCCGTTGGAAACATCCTATAGTAGTCTCAGATCTTAGTTATTTCATCAGAAACATCTTATAGTAGTCTCATATCTTAGTTATTTCATCTGAAACATCCTATAGTGGTCTTAGATTTTAGTTATTCCATCAGAAACATCCTATAGTAGTCTCAGATCTTAGTTATTTCATCTGAAACATCCTATAGTAGTCTTAGATTTTAGTTATTCCATCAGAAACATCCTATAGTAGTCTCATATCTGAGTATGTTCATCCGAAACATCCTATAGTAGTCTCAGATCTTAATTATTTCATCAGAAACATACTATGGTAGTCTCAGATCTCAGTGTTTTCATCAGAAATATCATATAGTAGTCTCAGATCTTAGTTATTTCATCCGAAATATCATGTAGTAATGTCAGATCTTAGTATTTTCAACAGAAACATTGTATAGTAGTCTCAGATCTGAGTAATTCCATCAGAAACATCTATAGTAGTATCAGGTCTTAGTTATTTCATCAGAAACATCCTATAGTAGTCTCAGATTTTAGTTATTTCATCAGAAATATCATGTAGTAGTCTCAGATCTTAGTATTTTCATCAGAAACATGCTATAGTAGTTTCAGATCTTAGTTATTTCATCAGAAATATAATGTAGTAGTCTCAGATCTTAGTATTTCCATCAGAAACATTCTGTAGTAGTCTCAGATCTCAGTTATTTCATCAGAAACATCCTATAGTAGTCTCAGATCTGAGTTATTTCATCAGAAATATCATGTAGTAGTATCAGATCTTAGTATTTCCATCAGAAACATCCTATAGTAGTCTCAGATTTTAGTTATTCCATCAGAAACATCCTGTAGTAGTATCAGATCTCAGTTATTTCATCAGAAACATCTGATAGTAGACTCAGATCTTAGTTATTTCATCAGAAACAGCCTATAGTAGTGTCGGATCTAAGTTATTTCATCAGAAACATGCTATAGTAGTATCAGATCTTAGTTATTTCATCAGAAACAGCCTATAGTAGTATCAGATTTTAGTATTTTCATCAGAAACAGCCTATAGTAGTCTCAGATCTTAGTTATTTCATCAGAAACATGCTATAGTAGTCTCAGATCTCAGTTATTTCATCAGAAACATGCTATAGTAGTCTCAGATCTCAGTTATTTCATCAGAAACATGCTATAGTAGTCTCAGATCTCAGTTATTTCATCAGAAACATGCTATAGTAGTCTCAGATCTCAGTTATTTCATCAGAAACATGCTATAGTAGTCTCAGATCTCAGTTATTTCATCAGAAACATGCTATAGTAGTCTCAGATCTCAGTTATTTCATCAGAAACATGTTATAGTAGTCTCAGATCTCAGTTATTTCATCAGAAACATCCTATAGTAGTCTCAGATCTCAATTAGTTCATCAGAAACATGCTATAGTAGTCTCAGATCTCAGTTATTTCATCAGAAACAGCCTATAGTAGTCTCAGATCTCAGTTATTTCATCATGAAACATCCTATAGTAGTATCAGATCTTAGTTATTTCATCAGAAACATCCTATAGTAGTATCAGATCTTTGCTATTTCATCAGAAACATCCTATAGTAGTATCAGATCTTTGCTATTTCATCAGAAACTCCTATAGTAGTATCAGATCTTTGTTATTTCATCAGAAACATCCTATAGTAGTATCAGATCTTTGCTATTTCATCAGAAACATCCTATAGTAGTATCAGATCTTGTTATTTCATCAGAAACATCCTATAGTAGTATCAGATCTTGTTATTTCATCAGAAACATCCTATAGTAGTATCAGATCTTTAGTTATTTCATCAGAAAGCATCGTATAGTAGTATCAGATCTTAGTTATTTCATCAGAAACATCCTATAGTAGTATCAGATCTTAGTTATTTCATCAGAAAATCCTATAGTAGTATCAGATCTTAGTTATTTCATCAGAAACATCCTATAGTAGTATCAGATCTTAGTTATTTCATCAGAAACATCCTATAGTAGTATCAGATCTTATTATTTCATCGAAACATCCTATAGTAGTATCAGATCTTAGTTATTTCATCAGAACATCCTATAGTAGTATCAGATCTTAGTTATTTCATCAGAAACATCCTATAGTAGTATCAGATCTTTGTTATTTCATCAGAAAATCCTATTAGTAGTATCAGATCTTTGCTATTTCATTCAGAAACATCCTATAGTAGTATCAGATCTTTGCTATTTCATCAGAAACATCTATAGTAGTATCAGATCTTATGTATTTCATCAGAAACATCCTATAGTAGAATCAGATCTTTGTTATTTCATCAGAAGTATCGTTTAGTTAGTATCAGATCTTAGTTATTTCATCAGAAACATCCTATAGTAGTATCAGATCTTAGTTATTTCATCAGAATATCGTATAGTAGTATCAGATCTTAGTTATTTCATCAGAAACATCCTATAGTAGTATCAGATCTTAGTTATTTCATCAGAAACATCCTATAGTAGTATCAGATCTTAGTTATTTCATCAGAAGTATCGTATAGTAGTATCAGATCTTAGTTATTTCATCAGAAACATCCTATAGTAGTATCAGATCTTAGTTATTTCATCAGAAACATCCTATAGTAGTATCAGATCTTAGTTATTTCATCAGAAACATCCTATAGTAGTATCAGATCTTAGTTATTTCATCAGAAACATCCTATAGTAGTATCAGATCTTAGTTATTTCATCAGAAACATCCTATAGTAGAATCAGATCTCAGTATTTTCATCAGAAGTATCGTATAGTAATCTCAGATCTTAGTTAATTCATCAAAGACATCCTATAGTAGTCTCAGATCTTAGTTATTTCATCAGAAATATTATGTAGTAGTCTCAGATCTTAGTATTTTTTTGCAGAAACATCCAATAGAAGTTCAGATCTCAGTTATTTCATCAGAAACACCCTGAAGTAGTATCAGATCTTAGTTATTTCATCAGAAACATCCTATAGTAGTATCAGATCTTAGTTATTTCATTAGAAACATCCTATAGTAGTATCAGATCTTTGCTATTTCATCAGAAACATCCTATAGTAGTATCAGATCTTTGCTATTTCATCAGAAACATCCTATAGTAGTATCAGATCTTTGCTATTTCATCAGAAACATCCTATAGTAGAATCAGATCTTTGCTATTTCATCAGAAACATCCTATAGTAGTATCAGATCTTAGTTATTTCATCAGAAACATCCTATAGTAGTATCAGATCTTAGTTATTTCATCAGAAGTATCGTATAGTAGTATCAGATCTTAGTTATTTCATCAGAAACATCCTATAGTAGTATCAGATCTTAGTTATTTCATCAGAAACATCCTATAGTAGTATCAGATCTTAGTTATTTCATCAGAAGTATCGTATAGTAGTATCAGATCTTAGTTATTTCATCAGAAACATCCTATAGTAGTATCAGATCTTAGTTATTTCATCAGAAACATCCTATAGTAGTATCAGATCTTAGTTATTTCATCAGAAACATCCTATAGTAGTATCAGATCTTAGTTATTTCATCAGAAACATCCTATAGTAGTATCAGATCTTAGTTATTTCATCAGAAACTTCCTATAGTAGAATCAGATCTCAGTATTTTCATCAGAAGTATCGTATAGTAATCTCAGATCTTAGTTAATTCATCAAAGACATCCTATAGTAGTCTCAGATCTTAGTTATTTCATCAGAAATATTATGTAGTAGTCTCAGATCTTAGTATTTTTTTGCAGAAACATCCAATAGAAGTTCAGATCTCAGTTATTTCATCAGAAACATCCTGAAGTAGTATCAGATCTTAGTTATTTCATCAGAAACATCCTATAGTAGTATCAGATCTTAGTTATTTCATCAGAAACAGCCTATAGTAGTCTCAGATCTTTGTTATTTCATCAGAAACAGCCTATAGTAGTCTCAGATCTTTGTTATTTCATCAGAAACATCCTATAGTAGTATCAGATCTTTGTTATTTCATCAGAAACAGCCTATAGTAGTCTCAGATCTTTGTTATTTCATCAGAAACATCCTATAGTAGTATCAGATCTTTGTTATTTCATCAGAAACATCCTATAGTAGTATCAGATCTTAGTATTTTCATTAGAAACATTCTACATGTATAGTAGTCTCAGATCTTAGTATTTTCATTAGAAACATTCTACATGTATAGTAGTATCAGATCTTAGTATTTTCATTAGAAACATTCTACATGTATAGTAGTCTCAGATCTTAGTATTTTCATTAGAAACATTCTACATGTATAGTAGTATCAGATCTTAGTATTTTCATTAGAACATTCTACATGTATAGTAGTCTCAGATCTTAGTATTTTCATTAGAAACATGCTATAGTAGTCTCAGATCTGTTATTTCATCAGAAACATGCTATAGTAGTCTCAGATCTTAGTTATTTCATCAGAAACATGCTATAGTAGTCTCAGATCTGAGTATTTTCATCAGCTCAGAAACATTCTATAGTAGTGTAACGTGAGGGAATTTTGGGTTTGGTTTTAGAATTTGGGGGGATGTTTATGTGGGATTACCATTCTGTATAGAGATCACACACAACGACGATAAAGGAGAGAGACAAGTAGAAACGCACTAAGCATACTAGTAATAAGTTTCAAAAGCAGTCCACACATAGCATTACAAGTCGATACAGTTTCTTTAATTAAACATATTCAACTGAAAGCATAATCATTCATCCTCTTATTCTTATTTACCTACGTCCTAAAGCAATCCTACTTCTTTGCCTATCAGCCCTAAACCCTACATTGAAATAAAACATCAACGTACCTTCACGACATGTTTCTGGCAAAGGCTCAGCTCCTCTTTCAGATTGAGTGGCCTGTCTCCCACTACGACCGTCAACTCACTGTGTCTGTCTTCTCTGTGGGTCTGTATTCCTGTGTGTTAATTTCCCTTTTCATTTATAGAGCATGGATCAGAACACGCTGGGGCTCTGACCCCACCTATCTTAAGACGACTTTCGAGAAGGTTCTGCTACTTGAGAATGCATGAAGGAGGGGTTGACGTGGATAAGCACAGACCAGAACCTGTCCACTGTAACAATGGACCGCTCTCTTTCACTGGAGTGATCCCTGCGTGTACAGCTGGCTGTATTGGTGAACTGTCTCATCTACAGTCTACATAAGTGTTGAGACAAGGCTGTGCTACCTTAATTGTGTTTAATCCTAAGCCATTAGTTTCACACTGAAGTACTGGTAAGGGCCTGTTTCCACTTGAGGGGTTGTACATTGGTTAATCCTCAGCTTTCACTACAAACTAGTTCGTCTGCCTTGCCAGACATTGTCAACATCTTGGCTCAGACTGAAATACATGTATGGGCTTGTTTCTACATGAGTCATTTCTGCGATAGTAGAATCAGATCTTAGTTATTTCATCACAAACAGCCTATAGCAGTATTAGATCTTTGTTATTTCATCAGAAACAGCCTATAGTAGTATCAGATCTCAGTTATTTCATCAGAAACAGCCTATAGTAGTATCAGATCTTTGTTATTTCATCACAAACAGCCTATAGCAGTATTAGATCTTTGTTATTTCATCAGAAACAGCCTATAGTAGTATCAGATCTCAGTTATTTCATCAGAAACAGCCTATAGTAGTATCAGATCTTTGTTATTTCATCAGAAACAGCCTATAGTAGTATCAGATCTTTGTTATTTCATCAGAAACAGCCTATAGTAGTATCAGATCTCAGTTATTTCATCAGAAACAGCCTACATATCTTAGTTATTTATAATAATAATAATAATAATTACAATATTTATATAGCGCAAAATCTTGATAAAATCAAATCTAAGCGCTTCAACAGAAACAGCCTATAGTAGTCTTGAGAATCAAAATGTCCCATTGGAACGCAGCACACTGTCAATACCTCGCACACCTTCGTTATCACAGGCACATATCATCGTCATCCTTGACTTTCCTTTTCGTTCTGAATTTGACGGATCTCGGAACGGCGGGAGTGTGTCACTTTGATAATTGCCTCTTTAGTTCTGGCACATAGCTTCTAAACAGGTTTCGCTGATGGTAACTAACTGTAGTTAAAAACCAGTCGTCCTCATTTTTTTTTTTATACCAGTTTAACAGAGCCTCTGCAGAATTAACGTCTTGATCTTCAGTAAAGCGGTGTGGGACCCATTATTGCTGCAACGTGTCTCATTCCAAATTCACTTGTAAAAATTGCATGAAGTGATCCATGACTAATACAAATGGCATGAGCGATCTTTTTTTTTTTCTTTCTTACACGTTATTCGTTTCTGTCTTTATTTCAAATTTCCTGAACTTTTTGAGTATTTCTATTCACCAGTCTGCTCAATCATAATTTTATCTTTGCGACAACATGAATATTTATACGCCAGCTCGCACCTTGCGCTCCGCTTCAGACACTCTTTCCCTTCAGGTTCCTAGATTTAAAGAAGTTGTAATTTCTTTTGAGACATCCCATCTCTACGGTGGATTCCATACTCAATGCATAGATTACACAACACACATCGGTCTGATAAATAGAAAAAGGTGCCGAAAAGAAACGGAAAATACTCTACTTGGGCTGCTGGAAGGATACTGTGATACTGTTAGCCTAAGAGGGCCCACATCCACATCGGTACTTGTCTTTCAAGTCGTTTTTTTTTTCTCGTTTGAAACAATCAACCCAAAAGCAGAGTGCCCTGTATGACACACATTTATCTTCATACACATATGTCAAATCGGCATGAACTTTGATCAGACTGTCTCCAAGTTTGAGCCTTCTGAAAACATAGCATCTGAGCAGTTCTATGTTTAGATCTCTTCTTATTTTTTTTTTTTTTTTTTTTTGGAAGCGAATGAAGAACTACTTCCCTACTCTTCTTAGAAATCTCATGCGTCTTCTTTGGACAAGAGAAAACGTAAAATGATCCTAAGCACGAACAAGGCAAGTCTTATAAGGTTGGTGGTGGGCGCTGGGATGAGGGTATAAGCTTACGCATTTTAAGACTGTGTAATGATGACTAGAACTCATGGTCTGACTGCATCATGTAGAGTCTAGTCATCCGACGAGTGTTAGAACGAATCATCATCATAACTTGCTTGTGGGCTTAGGCTGTCTGTCTGTCTGTTTGTCTGTCTGTGTCTCTCTGTCACTGATTCTCTCTCTCTTTCTTGTCAAGATTTGTACCACAATAGTATTACAGATGCCCCAATTCGTTTAAATGCAGTTTACTATTGGTCTGATTCGTTTCGATTATGCTAAGAATTTCGGTTTATTCTCTCTTGAATCATCTAAAATAAGGGACATTACTTTGTCGTAATATATTGTTATTTTGTTAATCTTATTCACAATGCTTTTTTGATTATTTTTTTCTCATGTATAAGCACCCCTTTATTACGGCGTTTTTAAAAGAAAATCCAAAACTCACCTCTCTCCTTCCTTCTTCTTTTCTTATCTGTCTGTTTCTGTCTCGACGGTCCCACCAAGCTTAGTCGACAGCCGTGTTTAAACTTGCAGTTTTTGACCTGTTTCTATTTCCCGCAAACAGGAATGGAGGATGATTTGTTCTGCTGCGTTCTATCACTGCGTGATTTGGAATTGCAGGTTATTTTTAGGTATGCTGTAATGTGCTGTGATGGTGGTGGAGGGGATATTGTAAGGATATGTGTGTGTGTGTGTGTTGTGTGTGTGTGTGTGTGTGTGTTTCGTTCGTTCTTTGATTTAACGTCTTTTCACTATAAGTGATCGACGGAGGGGAGGGGGGGGGGGGGGGGGGGAAATAAAAAAAAGTGAACAAAATAAAATGTAGAACGATAGTTGGACGGGTTGGATTTGGCAGAGGGAAGACAGAGGAAAAAGACATTAATTAGTAGGTTGGAGGAACAGTAAAATGAACGAGAACTTAACACTAACAATTAACTTCAACAACGTGAAGGGAAATTGTAACACTAAAACACAAACCGAATAAAGTTAAAGTAATGAATTACAGGACTGTGAACTAATGATTCTGAAATTCTAACTAACAAAGTTTGATCTGATGTAATTTTTTGGAAATGATTTTCAGAATACTTTTCTTGAGTAAACATTTTCAGGTAAAAAAGAACGTAGCATTTTGCAGTAGAACAAACAGTGAAACAGTGTGAACTGTTCGCCGCAAATACACTTGACATTTTTACAATATTTTGTTTTCAATGCGTTTAGCTGAATACGAAAACAAACAGCAACAATCGATCTCAAATGATACATGGAAGAATACTGCAATTTTTTACATACATTTTGAACGGTAAGTTTTATCATTTGTTGTGACACAAACTGTTCATTGAATGTTCATGAAATCGAGTCCATGAGGCTGATTCGAGCAAGTTGCAAGCTTCTTTTACGGAGGTATGAACATGTAATTCTACAGCATTATCAGACATTTGGCGCCTTGCTTAGCTGCTCTGTCAACTGCTTCGTTGCCGTGAAGACCAACGTGAGAAGGCACCCAGCATAAACTGATATCTGTACCTTTGACCCTTAAACGATGTATAAGATGATTTGCATCAGTAATTAAATCAGGTCTTGTGTCGGCATCAAAAGACCGTAAGGCATATAATACAGATTTTGAGTCAACAAAGAGAACTACTTTGAAAGACATGGGTTTCAGATTTACTAGATAATGCAATGCTTGATTAATAGCGACTAATTCCGTTGTAAAGATAGATAAGTTTGCCCCAACGAAAAATGACTTTTTTATCTTAAATTTTGGAACATAAAATGCTGCTCCAGCACATTTATTTTCTAAGACTGATCCATCGGTAAAAATGTGAAGGTGGGTACGGTATTTTTCATCGATGTGTCTCTTGCTGTGGATATCGAAATGATTGACGTTTTCAGATTTCTAGCTTCTGTATAATCAATATCAAAAGAGGCTTTTTGCATTTCCCATGTAGGGATAGGCGTTGTTGATGGTGTCTCAGCTATTTCATCCATATTTATGTTAGACTGTTTGACCAAGTCAGATATGTAAGTTGCAACAGTCATTTGTGATGAAATGCTTTTTGCTCGCTTTGGAAAGTCAACATCAGACCTGATTTTAATTTCCTTACTCACAAAATTGTCCGATTGTGAAGTAGTTCTGACTGCAAATTTTGCTGTCGCTAGCTCACGATAGTTGTTCAGAGGCAGAATTCCAGCAACTTTGTACGTTTCCAGATTAGAGGCATGAGTAGGGACACCTAGAGCAATTTTAATACCTTTACAGTCTAAGGGTGTGTGTGTGTGTGTGTGTGTGTGTGTGTGTGTGTGTAACATACACGTCTCTCTCTCTCTTCTCTGTGGGCATTGCGCATGCGTGCGTATAATATATGAAAAGTGCACATTCTCGCATGCATATATATGTGTTATATCATTCTTCACACACACACACACACACACACACACACACACATCCACACACACAACACTACACACACACACACACATATAAATTATATATGTATATATATATGTATATATATATATATCCTACACACACACATACATACCTGAAAGAATAAACTTCTTTCTTCTTTTTATTCGTTTGTTTTTCTGTTTGTTTAATTCTAACTTGATTTGCTTTTCTTACTTTCAGGCCTCTTTCATTTTAGCTTGAAAATATGACTGCTGTTAAAGCAACGTTTTGTTCAGTAGCATATCTTTCTCTCCCAGTCTTTTTCAGGGGAGCGTGCGATTAGAGGTTTGTGCTTACTCTTTAATCTTCTGAAAAAAATGATTTTGTCTGTTTTCTTGACTTATGTGTGTATTGCATTCATCACGAACAATAACCACAGT
This sequence comes from Monoplex corrugatus, assembly GCA_030674185.1. NCBI lineage: Eukaryota > Metazoa > Mollusca > Gastropoda > Littorinimorpha > Ranellidae > Monoplex > Monoplex corrugatus. Next base: position 34,649,210 of record CM060308.1, read on the forward strand.
TATGAATTTTTTTTCAATATGTTACAACTGACTGCCTTGTGGAAACTGTAGCTTTAGCATTTTCTTCCTTGTTTACCTGAAGTTAAAGCAGGTGTACAAATATTCACGTTTGACCGCTTTGTAACAATGTAACGATGGTTTTTGCCTGAGATTTGTTCAAGAAATGTTTCTTTCACAAGGTGTTCATATCTATTTCTTTAAGTCTTATGATTTAACATCATTTAAACATTTTTTTGATTGTTACTTTTAAGCGTTCCAAATTTTCTCGGATGTCTGTGCATACGCTTTGTTTTGTCCACACATTGCATGTGGTACGTTGCCACACAGTCTGATAATCCGTTTTTGATGGGCAGGTATGCGTAGTGAGTGTTTTCATGTGCCATTGAACACTGGCATGACTTACATGATCTTTGACATGCAAACTTTGTGTTCTGCCTGCGTATACACACAACGGGGCTTTAGGCACCAGCAGGTCTGCACACTTGTTGACCTAGGAGGTTGGAAAAGTCTCCACTGTCTACCCAACAGGCAGGAGGTTTTCAGGCAGGATCGAATCCCAAGATTTTCTGATTGGAAGTTGGACGTTTAGTCACTTGACTTGACAATCGTGCCTTTCGATTGTTTATGTGATTTGTGATGGACTTGTTAAGGACAGGTTTAGGGGACTGGGGAAGTTTGGGGATGGAGAGTTCAGTTTCAGTTTCATCTTTAAGAAATTTACAATGTAATAAACTTGTTTCGAAATTATCTTATAGTTTTCTTTTGTCATTTATCATGACAGAAAAGCAAACATACCGTCTTAAATGCTTACACTCAGCATGTTTGTTTTTAATCGCATTGTTGCCTTGTTGTTTATGTAATTTTTGTTTAACAGAGCCATGGACTCAAGACCTGATGTCTCCAGTTCAATCACAGGAAGCAAAATAAAAACTGGCATGTTTGCTGCTCATCTTAATGCTAAAATCACTCTGTTGGGTGAAAGCTGTTTCTTATATATGCATTCCATCCCCACTCCCATCTTCACCATTTCAAGACTATGCCAGTGTATGGGATTTTGAGCAGGGTAAATGATTCTACCAGATAACTGTTATCAGATTAGGGTGGAGTGCATATGGAATTTTCAGCGTGAGATAACTCCCTCTTGAACAAACACCGAATTCATTCTCTCCCTGTCTGTGCTTGTTCTCACCATGTACATGGACATCTACTACAACTACCAAAAAACTGCCTCAAAAGGAGCATAACAAATTACCTTGCAAAGAAGCTGAGAGGAAAAAACATGCTCAGAACCTGCCTAAAAATGAAGTTGAAATCAAATCACTCTAGGATGTCGAAAACCAAAACACCAACCAGAAGTAATTGAAGGGAAGCGGGGTGGTAGAAACATCAACTTTTCTCAGGACCAGCATTATGAGGGTCCTGATCCCCACTCCCTCACTACCTTTCGTTTCTCAGCTCTGAAAAGCGCCAGGTAACTAGTCACAGATGGGTGAACTGGTGTTTGTTCTTGAACCAGACATGAAACCATGCAGTCAGATGACATGTTGGTAGCTCCACCTTTACGCTAACCAGGCTTTTAACAAAAAGGTCACAAGAAAACACACACACACACACACACACATCACACACACACACACACACACTCACATGCACACACACACACACACACACACACACACACACACACACACACACACACACACACACACACAGAAACACATAAAACGCATGTGCGCACACATACATGCACATGCATACACACAGAGAACAAAATGGTATGCTCAAGAAAATGCATATTTGTGTTCTCAATTTATTCATGATTTGTTTGCAAACTGGTGCAATAAACAAAAATGATTAACTGTAAAGTGAATATATGAACACTTCAAACAAGGCCAAAGCTGGAAATTCACACATGGTACAACGTCAAATACCTCTCTCCTCTTCACAACAAATTCTGAATGGAATGGCTGCTGCTTAATTTAAGATATGAAATATTCTGATATGATTATAATACCATAGCAGTCATAAAGGAGAGAGAGACTGGGTGAGAAAAAAAGTTACAAGTGCAAACCAGTACAAATTTACTTTACCCCTCTAATTTTCGTTTAATTTGTTTGTTTACACACACACACACACACACACACACACACACACACACACACACACACACACACACACACACATCAATGCATGCATGCACAACAGTGGAATTGCAGAGGAGTGTGAGAGGGAGGGTGTGGATCATAACAATATAAGCATTGTCATAACATGCTGACATCAACTTGTAATCTTTCACACACCAGTTATCAAATCTCTCTCTCCTCTCACCCAGTGACATGGCAAAAATGCACCAGCCCATGTCATTTCGCAAATCCTTGAACAAACCAGTCGATTGTCACAGATGCTTGGTCATTTGTGAAATTGCACTGTTCGTCATATCACAGGAAATTAACACATCAATGAATGAATGGTCAGATTTAGTTTTAAAATGGCATGGAGTTGGGATGGAATTGACAAAAAATTATGGTATAAATGGTTTTACTGTTATTTGTATAAAATAAATGCATACGATTGCACATATACACATAAATAGTTATGAAAATGCTGGAGCAATAAACAGTTAGTATTATTAAGAGCAGATGTTTATTTCATATGCATGCGCAAATTCAATACTTTCAATTCAAACACACATGCACTGCCCCCCCCTCCCTCCACCACACACACATAATAAGACACATACATGCACACCCATATTGCATAATCATGTTGTGTGCACCACATAACGTAGCCAAATAGTAAAATGGCTATTACCCCCTTTTTCTCTTGAGCACCACCAAAAGTTCAGGGCACCATTCTCTATGACATGGCTCACTGGCATAAAGGACAGCACTCTTAAGTAATGATCAACGATGGTAGTCATGATATATGGTGCAAGCAGTGCCAAGAACCAGGCTCTACTACATGTTGCTTGATGACATTACATAGGAAATGACGTTGTTCAGTTTGGTCTCTTTGGTTATACAGTAACAGTGTGGTCTCTTTGGGAAAATTATGAGGTACACTCCATTCAGGGGCATATAGCAGACTGATCAGGAGAATATAACAAAAACATAATAATAAAAAGTAATGTCAAACCCAAAGCCATGACAGCTTAGTGATTAAAGTGTGAAGTAGCTACAAATCTCCCATGTTCAAAATCTGAGCCTGTTACTTTTTTTCCTTTGTTTCTGTGTGGAGAGAGAGAGAGAGAGAGAGAGAGAGGGAGAGAGAGAGAGAGAGAGAGAGAGAAAGAGAGAGAGAGAGAGAGAGAGAGAGAGAGAGAGAGAGAGAGAGGAGAGAGAGAAACCTCCTTAGGTTTGATATAATTCCTGAAACAGAGAAATGGTGCGGAACCTCGAACTTGGCAGTGTGCACACACAAGATGATGAGGCAGGTGTGTTGGCTGGTAACACCAGCAGCCAGTTCTCACAGCAGTCACATCAGCAAACACATCACTCACAGCAGCACATGCATGTCACTCAAACACAATCTGTTCATCTGCGGGTCACCACACAGGGACCTGCTGCTCCTGTTTCTTGTGCAGCATGCGATGCACGGCGTCATGCCAGGCCTGACACTGACGCTGCAGCTTGCGGTTCCTGCGCTGTGCAGCGATCTGCTTGGCCTCTGTTTGCTGCAAAACACTCATCAGATCTGCATTCTCAACATAGAGGTCTTTCAACTGTGTGGCCAGCTTTGTGGTAGATTGACGCTGCAAAGAGAAGACCAAAGCTTGTTATTGTTATTGTTGTTTAAAGCCCAGCTGACTGCGTAGCACCATATCAGGGCTATAACTGCTTCAAAACATACAAAATTTCACACAGAAAAAAAAAGAAAAGAAAATTAAGTACACATATCAATGCATTCACGCACCTGATCTGAGGACATGCCCCCGGCGTTGTCCACTCTGTCCAATTTATCGCAAAGGGGATTTAAAAAACACAACTGAATACAAATTTAAACATACATAAGGACACCAAAACAATATAAAAACGGGCATAAACTACCTAACATTGCTTCCGCATGTCTCATCTCCTTAGAGCCAAAAATGCACTTAATACATGTACCAAATTATCAATCCTAAGAAAAAGTATGTAAGACTTTATTGAACACAAACAGCTGAATGGACCAGCAAGGCAGAAAATGACAGGAAGAAATGACAGAAAACAAAGGAACTAGGCAGAAACAAAGAGAGTGACAGAAAAGAGGAAATTTCCTAGCACAGAATTTTCAGAAGGTGGGGATACTATTTATACTGAAAGAGCCCCTGGCATCCCCACAGGGGGGAAAAAACTAACGAGACCATGCATATAATTTTGCCCTCCTATTTGTACAAGTTTCATATTTATCAGAGCCATTTTAGAAAAGGAAAAAAAAACCCACAGTAACTGTATCATAAAGGAAACTTAGGTCAAAGTATCATGCTGAATTATACAACCGGAAGCTTAGAGTGACATCAAAGGAATTCAAGAATGGTTAGACATATCACCAGTCAATAATGAACGTCCAGACATCCTTTTCTCCATAACGTCATGCAATTTGTCTGTTACTCTAATGATGATATGAACTAATGCTGCTGCTTTATGTTCACATACTGCATAACATCATCAGTGTGAAAACTGATAATGAGAGCGTAATAACCCACAGTGTTCTTGTTCATAAACTGATGAATACAGATGGCTACAGGGATGGGGAAAAGAGAGAGGGGGAGGGGGAGAGACAGAAAGAGAGAGAGTAAGAGAGAGAGAGAGAGAGAGGACAGACAGACAGACAGACACAGAGGGAGGCAGAGAAATAGACAGACAAAGAGAGAGAGAGATAGAGATAGAGAGAGCTAAACAGAGACAGAAAAGAAATGACTGTGCTATATACGTTTGCATAAAGCATATTCTTGCATATTCTGTGGGAAGTTCTAATTATGTTGAATGTACATGTGTGCGGCTATGTGTGAAGTATATTCTTGCATATTCCACATGTTACAGGTGAGGGAAGTTTAATTATGTTGAATGTGCACGTACATACAGGTGATAATTGTTTAAAAAAACAGAAAAGAAAAAAAAAAGCCTGTAGCTGCCAATATGACCACTGGAGTAAAGACTCATATGTGTGTGTGTGTGTGTGTGTGTGTGTGTGTGTGTGTGTGTGTGTGTGTGTGTGTGTGTGTGTGTGTGTGTGTGTGTGTCTGTGTCTGTGTGCATGCATGCACGTGTACATGTGTGTGTGTACATGTGTGTGTGTGAGATGGTTTGATGGATGGACTACTAAAAACAGCTGACAAGATCAATGGGTGTAAAAGCTGTTAGGACTTCAGTGTGCGGCATATAACAGTTCACTCTGTTGTACTGAACAGTCACAGACACATCAATCTCAAGATAATGAATCTTGTCTATCATACCAATGGCCTTACACTTCCTTTGTGAACATGCTTCTCTTCCAAATAACACACACACACACACACACACACACACACACACATACACACACACACAGACACAAACACACACATAAACACACACACACAGACACATGCACACACACACAAATGCACACACAACACACACACAAACGCACACACACATTCACACACATACACACAAACACACAGACAGACACACAGACAAACACACATACACACTCCCAACAAAAGAATAAACAAGAAAAACCGTTGCAACTACCTGCCCTAGATACCAACACCATTACAAAACAATGTTGGCCAGTAGGCCTACTCTCTCAAGGAGTGGCCTGGTAAAGATAAGCAGCATACCACAAGGGCTGACAGCATTAACACCATGCCACAAAAATAGCCACCACCTAAACTTGGCTCCTTATTCACATTCCTTCTGCATATCTTCCATGCCACTTCCTAAAAACCACAACACTAAAGCGGACATGACGGCAAAATACAGCAGTGCTAGCACTGCACAGAAATTCCAAGAAATGAATAAACATCATGTCTTTAAATAAAACAGGACATTTTTAACCCTTTGAATCAGGCACGCTGTACATCAGCATCCTGTAATAATAATAATTACAATATTTATATAGCGCAAAATCTTGATAAAATCAAATCTAAGCGCTGTATTGCCAACCATGCTAACAAGGCAAAAACTTAACCCTTTGGTTCCCTCACCTTATCCACCAGCTTACAGCTGGAAGCTGATGGATAGGGTGAGGGAGTCAAAGGGTTGTTTTTGCAGTTGCTGGATAGGTTATGAGAGTCAAAGGATTAACCCTTTCACTGCCAGTGGTACAGCATTAGGCCTGCAGCACAAACCAGCTCTGCAGCAATGCACTGCTGCCAAAAACCAGCAGTGCAGCAGAGAAGAAATTAGGGACACCTTTACCTATCTTAAATGGCTATGACTTAGCGTCCACTCATTCATAATCGTCTTTATTCATGGCTCATTTTACAGGAAAATAAAACCTATATACAGAGAAATGATCAATTTTCATGTACTGGTCCAGCAAGTTTTGAAATCAGATGAGAAAGTGCTATCTCGACAAGTTTCAGACTCTGACTGAAAAACCTTGTCACTGTCGTTGTCACTGTCAAAATTGTTATCAATTGGCCATGAAAATGCTTCGCCACTGTCACTGTCAACAACAGGCATTCTAAGTAGCAAATCATCATCAAAAATCATGTTCAGTGCATGCGCGTGTTATATAATCCCTTTCTGGTAAATCTAGTGTTTCCTGGTCATGTCTGCACTCATGTTGACTTGGGAAAATTTGTGAAAAGCTGTTGTCACATTGAACAGAGGAAGCTGATGTCAGCATTAAGTGAAAAACAAAGCCTGTGCTGTCATGTGACAAATAGGAGGAGCTTCCACCTTTTCTTTTACAAAAGATCAATCAAGTTTTATAACCCTATTGTGTGATGGTACTACACAGCACCTGAAGCATTTTCCATGCAGGTCGCTGTGTGGTGCCTGAAGTGTTTTGCCTACAGTTTCAGTTTCAGTTTCTCAAGATGATGTTTCCCTGCATGGTATGAATTCAATATGCACTAACGTCACAAGTGCCATGTGATGGAGAAGATCCAGAATGATCATGGCACAAGCCTTAAGCCTGCACATAAACCCATAAGCTGGCCAGGTCCTAAGGTCCTACCTAAATAGTTCCATAAGCCTGGGATCATAAGGGAGTGAGGTGGCAGAGACCTCAACTTTTCCTGGGGCCAGCACCATGAGGGCTGTGCCCATCTCTCCCTCGTTTTAATTTCATATTCATATTCACATTATTTTTTACAAAGACTTCAGAAAGGTAAGAAGGCTAACTGGTCTTCAAGGGGCGTGACCTGGGAAATCAACCTATTTCTCCAATGTTTATACCAGGCAGCTGGGCAATGCCCTGCTCTTCAGGATCTTCAACTGCCGTGGGATCTTTAGCATGCACAGCCAAATGGGCACACGGGTCTGAATTGTTTTCTGTCCCCTTCCGAAGGACTAGACGTTCAGTTCGATTTTCCAGTCAAACTGAGGAGAAAAACCAAGGTCTCTATGGGGAGTGAACCCTGGAACCTCAAGTTTAGTTCTTAGCAGGCGAATGTCTGAACCATTCTGCCACTCTTCTCCCTAAAAAGAGAGAGAGAGAGAGTAAGTAAGAGAACAAGAGAGAGAAAGACAGAGAGACAGAGAGAGAGAGAGAGAGAAAAGAAATGATCATGCTATGTGTGTTTGCGTAAAAGATGTGTGCAGTTATGTGTAAAGCATATTCTTGCATGTTCTATGAGTACAGGTGAGTGAAGTTCTAGCATGTTCTATGAGTACAGGTGAGTGAAGTTCTAATTATGTTGAATGTACATGTGTGCAGTTATGCGTAAAGCATATTCTTGCATATTTTGTGTGTACAGGTGAGCGAAGTTCTAATCATACTGAATGCACAAGTATATACAGGTGATTATGATTTTTAAAAAAAAAAGCCTGTAGCTGCCAGTGTGCCCACTGGAGTAATGGCTGATACGTGTGTGTATGTGTGTGAGTGTGTGTGTGTTTGTGTACGTATGTATGTGCTTGTGTGCATGCATGCATGATGCATGTGTGTGTGTGTGTGCATGTGTGTGTGTGTGTGTGTGTGTGTGTGGGGTGTGTGTGTGTGTGTGAGTGTGTGAGAGTGTGTGTGTGTGTACATATGTGCGTGCTTGCATGCATGCGTGTCTACGTGCATGCATGTGTGTGTATGTTTATGTGTATGTGTGATATTTTGATGGATGGACTGTATTAAAAACAGCTGACAAGATCAATGGGAGTAACGGCTGTTAAAGGGGCAGCAGGACTATATAAGGCGGGAAGTAGATCGGAAGTCACTTGAATTCAAACGTTTCACGAAGCAACATCGGCTGTCTGCTCTGAGTTAATTACAGATTTTGGACGCTGTCGGAGAGCTACCTGGCTCATATTTGTCACACAGTACAATCTCAATCCCTACTTTTAAACTGTTGTTATATTTTTATCGAAAAATGTCTGTATATGCGTTTATTGGGAAATTAAAATCTGAATTGGACGAACTTAGAGGCGGGACTACAAAACATGACGAGACATCTGACAGGCACGCCATCCAAAAATAGAAAAGCACGTGGAAAGAAAACAACGAAGGCATGTTGTCACAACACACACACACACACACACACACACCTGAAAGGCCTACAATATAGACGTCCAGAGAATTAAACGATCAGCTTAATTAAAATTGTGTAGTGTATGAAAAGAAATCGAGCACATGCAATAGCACATACAAGCTGTGCGCACATACACCGTACTCATACACACACACACACACACACACACACACATGCATACACACACATACATCGGAGCACAATACGAACACAACACTGACCTGTAGTCATCACCACTTATGTCCCATGTACGGCTTACCAGGTGGGTTAGGATACAAGTCTTACTAGCGACAGCACACAGTCTGGCATTATCTCACGAAGGACTGTCACCACACATTCATCTACACCATCACGCCCCATAGTCGCCCATTTCTTTCGAAAATATTGTGGATGTCTCCACGCATTCCTAGAATTTAGTATGTTCCAAAATTTTCTATATATCTGTTTCCTAAGTCCAGAATTCCTAACATGTGCTGACTTGTCCATTACCCAGCCACCTCTGACAGTTTGCAGTAACACACGGCTCACAAAAACAAAACTGGCATCTGCCCTGACTAACTGCATGCTGTAAACTAACACTAGATCTATCACCTACACTGACACTAGCACCAGATGAGGAACACACTACATCTGTCGTCAGCGTAAATCTATAACTTGCTGAGGACAGAGTAGCCACTGAAGTAGGTGTACAAGATGCTGTGGTATCTACACAGGAGATGTTGGCAACACACACAGAACTACTCTCACTGACATTGTCAGTTTCACTGATTGTAACTTGTGATAGCACTTCACATTTCCACTCCCAACCACAGCTTTCAAACAGTTGTCTTACAGCCTCCTTCTTTTCTTCGTTTATATCCAGCAATAATAAATTAAAATTCATTATTTCGTCAAAGACAAACTCTCTCAAACTAGACGTGTGCGTTTTTCAGTAGAACCCAGAAAGAATGAGCGCGCAAATTTGCTTACAGACAGTGATAGGTCTGACCATAGATTTCTGGCGCTATTTCTTTCACACCGTGAGAGAGGCCAAGCATGGGATAGCAGTCATGCAGTTTCCATTAGCACCATCCTTTCCTTCTCATCTTTTGTTCTCATTCTCAGCAAGGTTCAAGTAACTTACATAGATCTACCGGATCTCCTAGTCAAGGCCCCAGTTACCACGTGCCAGCCCGGAGTGTAATCAACTGTTTAGGGGTGAAGGGATGAGGTTATCAATCTGTAATTTAGATCTGCGCACGAAGTCAGGGGCTCTCAACAGTAATAATGCAGCGTGTGTGTATGACAAACTGTCGTGAAATAAAGACTTCTGATCAAGTGTTCATACTATTTGATAAATAGTCTTGAACACAAACTGATGTCCCCCTGTCCAAACTTTGGTTATGCCCCAGGCAGGAGACAACCAGGACTGCGGAGATAGTGGGGGTGTACTGATTCCCATTGAAGGGGGACCAAGCTGTAATTTCTCTAAAATTACATCATGCTTTTCCTGTAAGAAAAGTCAACAGAAAGCATAAGATGACTACCTTCACCCCCTAAAATGAACTCACAAAACCCATTTCCTCATACACGTCATGTGTTACGTAGGAAAACGTTCGAGTTCTGGGGAGCTGTGTGGACGGAATTTTTTTCAATTTCTTCCCAGTTATTAAGAAGTGTGTTTTGTTCGACACTGTTAGCGTGTTTGTTTACTACCCTCAGCCACGTGCTTTTCTTTATTTAGTTTAGCCCCGCCCATGCTTACTGCGCATGCGTCCCGATCCATTGGATCGGATGTTACCCCTTTAAGACTTCAGTGTGTGGCATACAATGGTTCACTTTGTTGCACTGAACCATCACAGACACATCAATCTTAAGCTCATGACTCTTGTCTATCACACCAGTGGCCTTGCATTTCCTTTCTGAATTTGCTTCTCTTCCACACACACACACACACACATACACACACACACACACAAACATGTGCGCGCACACAAACACACACAAACATGTGCGTGTGCACACACACACACAAACACACACACACATACACACACACACACACACACACACACACACACACATTCTCCCAACAAAAGAATAAACAAGAAAAACCGTTGCAACTGCCTCCCCTATATAACAACACCATTACAAAACAATGTTGGCCAGTCCTCCTGCAAGCAGTGGCCTGAAAAAGATTAGCAGCATACCACAAGGGCTGACAGCATTAACACCATGCCACAAAAATAGCCACCATCTAAACTTGGCAGCTTATTCACATTCCTTCTGCATATCTTCCGCGCCACTTCCTAAAAACCACAACACTAAAGCGGACATGACGGCAAAATACAGCAGTGCTAGCACTGCACAGAAATTCCAAGAAATGAATGAACATCATGTCTTTAAATAAAACTGACAAAGTCCCACAGGACATGTTTAACCCTTTGAATCAGGCATGCTGTACATCAGCATCCTGTATTGCCAACCATGCTAACAAAGCAAGAACTTAACCCTTTGGTTCCCTCACCTTATCCACCAGCTTACAGCTGGAAGCTGATGGATAGGGTGAGGAAGTCAAAGGGTTGTTTTTGCAGTTGCTGGATAGGTTATGAGAGTCAAAGGGTTAACCCTTTCACTGCCAGTGGTACAGCACTAGGCCTGCAGCACAAACCAGCTCTGCAGCAATGCACTGCTGCCAGAAACCAGCAGTGCAGCAGAGAAGAAAATAGGGACATCTTTACCTACCTTAAATGGCTATGACTTAGTGTCCACTCATTCACAATCATTCATGGCTCATTTTAGAGGAAAATGAAACCTGTATACAGAGAAATGATCAATTTTCATGTACTGGTCTGGCAAGTTCTGAAATCAGATGAGAAAGTACTATCTTGACTAGTTTCAGACTCTGACTGAAAAACACTGCCACTGTCAAAGTCGTTATCAACAGGCCGTGAAAATTCTTTGCCATTGTCACTGTCAACAACAAATATTCTAAGAGGCAAATTGTCAACAGAATTCATGATCGGCACTAGTGCAGAGTTATGTGATCCCTTTCTGATAGATCTAGGGTTTCCTGAAGTACTGGCCATGTCTATACTCATGTTGACTCAGGAAAACTTGTGAAAAGCTGTTGTCAAAATGAACAGAGCTGATGTCTGTGCCAAGTGAAAGACAAAGCCTCTGCTGTCATGTGACAAACAGGAGGAGCTTCCGTCTTCTCTTTTACAATAGATCAATCAAGTTTTATAACCCTACTGTGTGGCGGCACTGCATGGCACCTGAAGCATTTTCCATGCAGGTCGCTGTGTGGTGCCTGAAGCATTTTGTCTACAAGTTGCCATGGGGAGCCTGAAGTATTAAAAAGGTTAAAAGATTCTCATTTCTTTTCAGTCACTAGATTTGTGGACTGGAGCGGAAATAATAAGTCATTAACCCCATGACTCCTGCACCCTGTCCACCAGCTTCCTGCACTGTCAACTATGCTAGGAAAGCATTATAAAATTAACCCTTTGACTCCATCACACAATCCATCAGTTGCCTGCAGGAAGCTGGTGGACAGGGTGAGGAAATCAGAGTAAGTCAAAGCGTTAACAGTAACACTGGAATGGAAGTACTTGCCACGCTAAATGAGATGAGTAGTGAAAGCACTTCATGAAAAGACTTAAAATGGGAGCTGATCTAAAACGGAAACTGAGTTAAGAGCAATGCTGATATCAGCACACACAACATTCCACTTGCTTTTGCTGTTTGTACTTCACCTCCCACTGCAAACCATAACCTACCAAAGCTTTGTGCTGCACAGCCAGACTCCGGTACATTTCTGTCGTTGTGTCAAAGCGAGACTGCATCTCACGCTTCTGGTCCTCCCACGATTCCTTCTCTTGACGGCGTTCCTTCTCTGCCTCTGAGAGAGTGAAGAATTAGTTGTCAGCACTTCAAGACACCACTCCTGAACGTATCTCATTAAACATCACTACATATAGTCTAACACCAAATAAGAATTATTCCCTTGTCAATTCTACAGCACCTGTAAATGTATGGTATCTTGCATACCACACTCATACTAATGTTATAGTCAGGTAAACTCAACAAAGATGTAACATTTATGCACACTGTCATCTCAATCATACAGCATAACAGATGAAACACTTAAACTTTAGCATGCACATGTATATCTTGCATTGCCGACAAAGCCGCTCTTAGTATGTGAATACATGTGGTACATTACCAAAACAATTTACAAAAAAACCCAAAAAAACATCCTCACCATATTATGGTGTGCATATTAAGAATGTTCAAACATGTCAGAAGAGTGATGCAACCTTCGAATGCACATGCATCATTCATATTCAGACCAGGCAGAATGACAAATTTTACATGAAGAAACAGTTTCAGTTTCACTTTCTCCAGATGACGTCTCCCTGCTTGGAAAGAATTCCATATGCACTAATGTCACAGGTGCCATGTGATGGTGATCATGGCACAAGCCTTAAGCCTGCACTTAAACCCATGAGCTGGCCAGGTCCTGAGGTCCTAACTAGCCTATGTATTTGTATTACCTAACCAAAAATTTCTTTAATACTGTATTGTATTGGTCTATCACTGGAACAACCTTCGTTACATGTACGAACAGATAAATAAAATAGATAAATAATTCAAGGTCTGTATCACAACACAACTAGCCACTCAGTATACACTTGTCTCACATCACAGAAAGCCTCCCAGAGTGTGTATTTACTTTTTTTTGTTATGTAAAGAAACAGACTGTACAGACCTGCCATGATTCTGTCTGCCAGCTGTGTTCGTTGCATGAGGGCTTCTTGTAGTGAGATGGCGTGACGCTGAGTCTCTAACAGGCTCACCTACACACAACAACAGTAACAGTGTAACAATGTAGTGAGATGGCGTGACGCTGAGTGTCCAACAGGCTCACCTACACACAACAACAGTAACAGTGTAACAATGTAGTGAGATGGCGTGACGCTGAGTCTCTAACAGGCTCACCTACACACAACAACAGTAACAGTGTATCAATGTAGTGAGATGGCGTGACGCTGAGTCTCTAACAGGCTCACCTACACACAACAACAGTAACAGTGTAACAATGTAGTGAGATGGCGTGACGCTGAGTGTCCAACAGGCTCACCTACACACAACAACAGTAACAGTGTAACAATGTAGTGAGATGGCGTGACGCTGAGTCTCTAACAGGCTCACCTACACACAACAACAGTAACAGTGTAACAATGTAGTGAGATGGCGTGACGCTGAGTGTCCAACAGGCTCACCTACACACAACAACAGTAACAGTGTATCAATGTAGTGAGATGGCGTGACGCTGAGTCTCTAACAGGCTCACCTACACACAACAACAATAACAGTGTAACAATGTAGTGAGATGGGTGACACTGAGTGTCCAACAGGCTCACCTACACACAACAACAGTAACAGTGTATCAATGTAGTGAGATGGCGTGACGCTGAGTTCCAACAGGCTCACCAACACACAACAACGTAACAGTGTAACAATGTAGTGAGATGGCGTGACGCTGAGTCTCCAAAAGGCTCACCTACACACAACAACAGTAACAGTGTATCAATGTAGTGAGATGGTGTGACGCTGAATCTCTAACAGGCTCACCTACACACAACAACAGTAACAGTGTAACAATGTAGTGAGATGGCGTGACGCTGAGTGTCCAACAGGCTCACCTACACACAACAACAGTAACAGTGTAACAATGTAGTGAGATGGCGTGACGCTGAGTGTCCAACAGGCTCACCTACACACAACAACAATAACAGTGTAACAATGTAGTGAGATGGCGTGACGCTGAGTGTCCAAAAGGCTCACCTACACACAACAACAGTAACAGTGTATCAATGTAGTGAGATGGCGTGACGCTGAGTGTCCAACAGGCTCACCTACACACAACAACAGTAACAGTGTAACAATGTAGTGAGATGGCGTGACACTGAGTCTCCAAAAGGCTCACCAACACACAACAACAATAACAGTGTATCAATGTAGTGAGATGGCGTGACGCTGAGTGTCCAACAAGCTCACCTACACACAACAACAGTAACAGTGTAACAATGTAGTGAGATGGCGTGACGCTGAGTGTCCAACAGGCTCACCTACACACAACAACAGTAACAGTGTAACAATGTAGTGAGATGGCGTGACGCTGAGTGTCCAACAGGCTCACCTACACACAACAACAGTAACAGTGTAACAATGTAGTGAGATGGCGTGATGCTGAGTGTCCAACAGGCTCACCTACACACAACAACAGTAACAGTGTATCAATGTAGTGAGATGGTGTGACGCTGGTGTCCAACAGGCTCACCTACACACAACACCAGTAACAGTGTATCAATGTAGTGAGATGGTGTGACGCTGTCTCCAATAGGCTCACCTACACACAACAACAGTAACAGTGTATCAATGTAGTGAGATGGTGTGACGCTGAGTGTCCAAAGGCTCACCTACACACAACACAGTAACTGTATCAATGTAGTGAGATGGTGTGACGCTGTCTCCAATAGCTCACCTACACACAACAACAGTAACAGTGTATCAATGTAGTGAGATGGCGTGACGCTGAGTCTCTAACAGGCTCACCAACACACAACAACAGTAACAGTGTATCACATCAGGATTACACAACAGATTCACCTACACATGGTAACAGTATATCACACCATGATTACACACCTTCCCTACATAATTATGCATACAAGCAAATATAGATTTTTGTATGTATGTCTGTCTGCATTTCTGAAAACTGTGTGCATATACATTTGTTTGTAAGACTGTAAACATTTGTTATTGTATATACTGGACAAGATTCCCAAATCATTGTTGTCTTGAGTTTTAAGCAAGTAATATAAGTTGCATTAAAGAAAAATAAATCATTAGATATCCCCTCGAGTGATATAACATTAAATTTAAAAGACGAAGGAGATGAAATAACGCACATAGATAAGGTAAACAAGATGGGGAGGAGCATACAGCGTCTGAACACAGAGCTGCATTTTATGTTAGACTCTATCTTTATAAACAAAACACATCACATGCAAAACAACCTTTTATGCGTGCACATGTGCTTAAAATTTTGTACGGGCTATGGCATGACACGTGCATTATTTGTACATGAACTTGTATGTGTCTGTGTGTGTGTGTTTGTGTTTGTGTTTGTGTTTGTGTGTGTGTTGTGTTGTGTGTGTGTGTGTGTGTGTGTGTGTGTGTGTGTGTGTGTGTGTGTGTGTGTGTGTGTGTATGCGTGTGTGTGTGTGTGTGTAAATTGTGTGTGTGTGTGTGTGTGTGTGTGTGTGTGTGTTTCTCTCTCTATAAGGGCCTTATTGTTTGTGTTATTGTTGTTATTTGTGTTTTCTCAAAGAAAACCTGCAAGGAAAACAACTTTGTGTGTATACATGATGTTTGTATAATTAATTTGTTGGATTGGTGTCCTTGGCATACATGTAACATGTCATAAAATGTAAATCGGTCAACATCATTTCCCCCCTCTCTCTCTCTCTCTCTCTCACTCTCTCAGCAAGGCTGGTTCCTGATGAATGTATCCTAGCATATTCTGGTACATACTGTTGGAATGAGTAGTAAAAGGCCTGAAAAGGTCATATGAGTGATAACATTTAAAATCAACCTTAATCATAATATGCATATTAATTAAATGCTTCTACCAATACCACCTGTGCTTTATTTCACTCCTCACTATTTCTTGTTTACAAACCTATGCAATCTGTATATCTGTATTGCTGCAGATACCGATAAGCATCTTAAGAATACGAATTTACTTACTGAGTACAGGTATGATTAATCTGTCTGTTCAGATATGGCCAAAGCATGCATACTCATTACTTTTAATTTTGTATATGAAACGATTTTGTCAGCTAATGTTTGGCTAATGTGTCCATTTTGATATCATCAGAAGATGCATACATTATTATTGGTAATTTTTATGTAAAATAACTTCACTGAAAACGTTGTTGCCATGCAGCTGAACATTTAACTGTATTCATAAATAGTGTAGAGAGAGAGAGAGAGAGAGAGAGAGAGAGAGAGAGAGAGAGAGAGAGAGAGAGAGAGAGAGAGAGAGAGAGAGAGAGAGAGAGAGAGAGAGAGAGTGTGTGTGTGTGTGTTCGTTCGTTATTTCTCTTAACGTCTATTCACATATGTGCTTTTAGACGGAAAAAAAATAAAAAAAATAAAAAAGGTGCGTAAGGAATGAATGAATCTATGTAATCATGAAGGCATTGTATCAATTAAGATAACAATTAATGTAACATCAAACAAATTAACGAACAAAAGAAAAACAATCAGAACATTATATCAGTCAGGCTTCATCGGATTTCTTGGGGCTGTGTGGGAGTTACAGGTATAAAACAGTTGGGCTGAATCAAAGGAAACGACCTACAGGACTGTGCAGTAAATCTAGCAATGTGTAAATACAGAGTGAAATCAGTATGTTTCTGTTTTAAGTTTGTAAAATGACGCAGGGAAATACGGTCGCATTCGCTGACAACATAAAAGGTGATGAACTGTTATAAAATCATCACAGATACATTTGATGATTTTACTAAATTTAGTTCGAAGTGAATTGAGAGTTAATCTGTAAGCTAAAGTTATCTCTTGTCTTGTAAAACCCTGGTAATTTACCGAGAAGGGGGAAGGTCACATTGCGCGTTTACTTTGTTTTCTAATATAGCATTCATTTCATGTTCAGAGAGTGGTAAATCAAGTTTAGTACTGTCAGCCCTGTGTGTGTGTGTGTGTGTGTGTGGTGTGTGTGTGTGTGTGTGTGTGTGTGTGTATTGTGTGTGTAGTGTGTAGTGTGTGTGTGTGTGTGTGTGTGTGTGTGTGTGTGTGTGTGTGATGGACCTAATATTAAACCTTACTGAAGTCAGTGGCTTAGGCCTACTGCTATGGCAATCAGCTTGAAACCTTGCACAGAATGCCAGGTGTGACTTTCATGATTACAAAGATCACAGCCATAGTCAAGGTTACTGCTGCATTCCTGTGATGAATCCACCGTGCTACACATGAAGCCTGCTTATTTTAATTTCTAACCATCCAAAAACTACTACTGCAACTGTTCAACTAAATGTGTCAGGCCAAACAGCCATGACACACAATAACAGCATTCACATTAGAATTACACAACAGCTCACCTACAAATATAAACAGCATTTCATATTAGGAACCAGAAAAAACATGAAAGAAGAATAGAAACGTGTATTTAATACAACAAAACATGACAGGTGCAAATTTTCGGCCAACTGGCCTTTGTCAAGCGTAAGATTACAAACAAATACTAGATACAAAAAATTTGAGAAAAAGCCTGAAACTTCCCTGCTGCTGACTTCAATGTGAGAAAAGTGGGCAGTCACACTTGTTTTGGATTTCATATTAGGCTTACATAAAACGAAAACACATTTTAAACAAAGAATATACATATACTCCAATGCACTTCATGAAACAAACAGAAATCCCAAAATAATCTAAGAATTCAGACTGCAATCATAGGAACACAACAGACAAAAGGAAAAAAAAAATCAACCCCCTGACATCTCCCCCCATGTTCTTGTCCTCTCCAACATCCTACCTGCAGTCCAGTGAAGGTTTCCAGCTCCACCATGTTGCCTGCCTTGTGTTTCAGTTGCTCCACCTCCCTCACTAGTTGTGACTGCCCTGCCGCCATGTCAGTGCTCGTCTTCAGCAGCTGAACACAAGAATGCAAACATGACCAGTTGCTGTGGTGAAGTGGTTAGTGCAACGGACTATCAACTGGAAGGTTGTGGGTTCAAATCCCCATCAATCCCCTCAAAAATCACTGTGGGGATTTTTCAGCTCCTGCCCAGAGTTGAGCGTGCTATGGGCTCATTGGGAAGACTGGGACCACACAGTTGAGTCTCATCCACTTCACGGATGCGTCATTGAGGGTGTTGCTCAAATCTTCTGACCAGCACCGCGGGTGTCTGTATCTCTTGGGCCTGGTTGATGCCAGGATATATCATGATGGTAAGCGTAGAGTACAGCCCTGTCATGCAGTCTCAATCCTTGATGGAACTTCACAGCATCATGATTATCGACATCATCATAACTGTATTGTAAAAACTGTGCCAGCTTCTGTGGCCAGAAAGGTGTAGAAAATGGAATGAAAAAAAAAAAGGTGAGCACAGAGGTAACCTCCCTGAGTGCGATGATCTTTAAAAGAAAATGAAAACACACACACACACACACACACATGAGATCCACTATATATAAGAGACTTGACATATCTAGTCTCATTTTCCATGGGCCACCTGGTGAATGCAGCTTGTGGAGAGGTTGGGGGGGGGGAGGGGGGAGGGGGCAGGACTGAATGTGCACCAAGGTTTCTGTTTTAATTTTAATATGCTCTACAAATTGTGACAGTAGCAACAACAACAACAACAACAACAACAACAACAACAACAACAACACGTCAAAAAGGTATGCTCAATACTTATCTACTGCAATCAATTCAGCTTACCCAATGAAATGTATGCATGTTTACAAATCTTTGAAAGAAACTGTGTCTCCTAATTTGTTTTTGTTTTGCTTTGTTTTGTTTTACATATATTCTTTTTTGTTAGTTTGTTTTGTTGTACAGAGAATTTCGGAAGAAAATGCACAAAGTATTGTAAATTTCTTTTGTTTCATCTTCTCCTCCATCTGCCCCCCCCCCCCCCCCCCCCCCCCCCCTCCAGCATCTTACAAATTTGAAGCAAAGTTACACTCACTGTAACTGGCATCAATGTGTAAAGCTTTGAAAAGTTCTAAACAAAATTAGTACCAGTACCACTGCTTCTCATAAGCAGATCATTTAACCTTTTGACTCCCGCACCCTATCCACCACCTTAAAAAAATTAACCCTTTGATCCCTCACTTCCTGCAGGAAGCTGGTGGATAGTGTGAAGGAATCAAAGGATTAAGTTTTAGCTTTGTTAGCATGGCTGACAATGCAGGATGTTGGCAGACAGGGTGTGGGAGTCAAAGGGTTAAGGGTTTGTAACATGTCTTATATTTACTACACCGGGAACCTCTTTTTTTTTTTTCTACAAAGAATCCAGACTCATGCTAATGAAGAGGCATTCTCCAGTCAGTAATCTGTGTACAATGAAGCATCCTAAAAAGTCACAGCTACAACACATACTTTGTCTGTGGTTCTTTGCAGAAGGTTCTGCAGTTTCTTCTTCTCCTCCCACAGTTCATGCATCTGGTCCTGAAACACATATGCAGGCATGCATGCACACACACAGACACACACACACACACATGCACACACACACATACACATGCATATGCACACACACATACACACACAACACACAGAGACACAGAACACCAGAACACACACGCACACACACACACACAAACATACATATACACACACACACACACACAAACACACACATGTGATATAAATAAACAGTTCATATTAAATCAAAATGAATGATGCCCATTTACTGTTTTGCATCTTACTGGTCTGAAAAATAACCTGAATATAGAAAGATACGATCATTTATGAAATTCAACAACCAGCTAATCCTTGATGATATACATTAGCATTCTGGGTCATTATGACGTCTAAAATCTGTCCAAATCCATTCAGACTTTGCCATTCATGACCACTTACCACAACAGATCACTCACCCTATTTCCCTACAACTTTGCTCATAAACAGTTATAAATCCTACCTCACACATTTGGGATAAGGAAAATGATAGATATATTCTTGTTGTATAAAATTTTCCACTTTGGGGTAAGGAAGAATGACAAAACACTTTCTTGTTGTATAAATTTCTCATCATAACAAGACTATGCACAGCAGGAGCAGACACCTTTTTTTCACAGAAATGGAATACAAAAACCAAATGGTTGTGTTTTGTCACGTACCTGATCTTCTCTTTCTCGTTCTGCCTGCTCTTTGTCTGAGCGCTGCCTGAGGACTCGAACCATCTCCTCCAGATTGCCATTGGTCTGTCGCAATACCTCGCATTCCTCCTGTTTTTAGATTCAGAGAATAATGGTCAATCTGTGACAAAAATCCAAGCAACTGCTAATTTAAAAAAAAGTTCTCAACATCTGACAATTTTGATTTCCACTGGCAGAGACAGTTACAAAAAAAAAGCTACTTTTACTCTGACCATACAGATAATCAACATTCATAAATTGATACTGTCACTTTGATCCACACATTGAAACACACTATTCTTGTGATCTTAACATTCACATACCCCAGACAGCTACTTGCAGTGGATCCTGGCATACTGTGGTATCCAAAAAAATGAAAAGGCAGACAAAATGGCGAAACTGGGAGTACAGCAAGAACAAAGACAACATTAACAACTTTGTTTAGAGCAGCTGAACACAGCATCAGCTTTTTCTGACTCACAGGTGCACTACACTGTGGGATCATACAATTTACAAAAGAGAATTTAGAACATAAATATATTGACATGGAGATGATTTGATATTAACAATCAGGCTTAAAAATAAAAGCAATGGCTGGAAGGCAAGCAAGTAAATCCGTCCATACCTTAAGCTGCTGAAATTCAAACTGAGCGGTGCGGGCCTCCTGCAGCTGATGGTGGAGCTGTGTGATCTGTGCCTGCAGCTGGTCCAGGTTTTCCTGACACAAGCACACATCACAGCTCTGGGTCACACTCCAGCACAACTGATCAACAGCTGAATGTTGTTTCTCATGACTCATTTTTGACTACACACACCAGCACTCTCTATCTCTCTCTGTCACTCCCTCTCTCTCACAAACACTACACAAACACACACACACACACACACAAACATACACACACACACACACACACACACACATATATATAATATATATATATATATATATATATATATATATATATATATATATATATATATATATATATATATATATATATGTATATATTTTGTACGTGTGTGCGTGTGTGTGTGTGTGTGTGTGTGCGCCAACATACATGAAAATATAACAACACCAACATGTGCAATAACAAAACATTCTTATCTACATACCCATACCCCTATACACTTAATAAATATACATATACATGTATATATATACACACATACATAAACATTTATGTATATATATACCCATATATACACATGTATATATATATATTAGCATATGCCAACACAAATGAACACATAACAACACCAACATCTACAATAACAAAACAATCTTGTCTACAAATCCACACCCCCTATACACTTAACAACAAACACCAACGTCCAGGTGTATTCAGTTTTGCATCGCGGGATATTGCGCACACTGACCTGCTAACTGCAGTTACTGACATCCACGTGCTGCTGAGAAAGACCAAGGAACCAAGAGAGAGAGAGAGAAAAAAAAGAAGGCTTGACAGAGAAAATAAGCATAACTATGAGAACCCAAGTGAAACGTTTGGAGAGTGAACTTAGAAGTATTAATCAGCTTGTAGCACACAGACTGAAATGCAACAACCATCATACAGTGAGTCTGTCTTTTAAAGTTAACTGACTAAACTCTGAGCACTTGAGCGCTGCACTACACGATACGCTGTCATGCTTGCCGGAACGGCCAAGGAGGGGTGGAGCTTGAGTGCACTAACTGCCAGAGTGGATCGGTCTATTGTAAAGTCATGACCTACATTGCACATTGACACAGCAGCATTCAACCTTTCCCTATGTTGAACACTTGATTTGGTAAGAAGAATTAAAAAAAATCTGTACGCAATGTAGTGGTAGAAGACAACCTTGCTTTACAACTGATGAAAATAAATACACAGACAGATAAACACACACGCACATACACCCCTTTCTCTCAAGTTTTCCTACATCATTAAGACAGTGATTATGATAATTATAATTTCTATTGTGATAACACTTATGATACCAGTAGATGATTATGATGATGGTTGTGATGTAAATGGTGATGATGATGATAATACTGATTTGATAACAGTGACATTGATGCTGCTGCTGATGTCATACAGACGATGACAAAAATGAAAATGTAACAACAATGCATTGATGATGCTGTTGATGCCATGCAGATGACGACAACAATGAAAACGATGGTGACGACACATGAAGAAAGTAATGAAGACAACAACACTGATGATGCTGATAACAATGATGAAGATGAGGATGATGCTGTGTCACCTGGTCCAGGACAGGTTGCACAGGACTGTCAGCGCAGGCCGCCTTCACCTCCTGTATCACCTGCTCTAATACTTCGTTCTGCTTTTCCTCCTCCTTCTCCTGACACACACACACACACACAGACAAATGCTCATGCATGCGCACGCGCGCGCCACACACACACACACACACACACACACACACACAACACACACACACCACCACACACACACACACACACACACACACACACACACACACACACATATATTTTAAAATTCTCACAGTCCTGAATACGTAGTGTTCATATGTGTGTGTATGTAAAATTTGTGTGTGTATGAGAGTATGTGTGTATGTGTGAGTGTATGTACGTGTATCTGAAAGACTAGCTCACACACACACACACACACACACATGCACACACATGCACATACACACAGACACATGCGCACATGCACATGCATGTACACACACACACACACACACACACACACACACACACACACACACACACACACACACACACACTCACACATAAATGTGAACATACACACACACAAACACACACACACACACATACATACACATACACACACTCTGACATACCCATGCAGATACATATGCACACACACACACACACACAAAAAACACACACACACACGACATACAACATACACAACTCACACGTACACAGTTTCTCATACACACAGACACACACAAGCACATGAATGACATGTAATGAATTATGTGTACTTAAGAGCTGTGGTCATGGGAGTTTGAAAATGTGTGTGTGTGTGTGTGTGTGTATGTGTGTGTGCGCGTGAGCATGCATGTGTGCATGTGCGTGTGTGTGTATGTGCATGTGTACATGTGTGTGCGCATGTGTGCGCACTAGTTTTTCTGTTGAGACGATGAACTGTGATCTCATGTACAGCATGCGCTTAGCACTTGAAAAAGATCCCAGAGAAATAGAAGAGCTATCCCTGAAAAAAATTCTAGAGAAAATTCATCTTTGCAAGTAAACAAACAAACATGCATACAGAAAAAAAAGTTCCCATACCTCAGTGATATGCATTCCCAAGAAAAGCAAAATATATTTCACATGAAAAATTTTCAATGCGACAAAACTGAATCCAATTTCTAGTAATCCACGAGTCCATCCACTCTCCAATTTGTCCTGTAACTTACAGGTCGGTGTGGGCGTGTGCCAGCATGCTGGAGGGCCTGTATGCGCAGTGCCTGCTCCTTGGCACGCTCCAGCTCGTCTATGCGCCGCTCATAGTTGGCCCTCTCCAGATCCTGCTGCTGGTGGAACCGAGACAGCTTCTCTTTCATACTTTCTGCTAGGCACTGCACCTGATGACACAGATAATGGTAATCATGACAACAGATAAGTGCTAGGTCTCACCTGTCTCACCTGTCGGCGTCACGGGTTCGGTGTTGGCCACTGCACACCTCCACACCACCATCTCCCTCCAGGCCACTCTGTCTTGACTTTTGTGGACAATTTCTTGAATATTTAGGCATTTGATGTTAGTTATGGTCTCGATGTATGACATTGGAGGTCTGCATTTCTTCCTTTTTGCCACTGTTTTTCCTTGAAAGATGGGTTGCCATCAGGTCCGTGTTCTTGTTGTGTGACACATGGCCAATGTATTTTAGTCTTCCTTTGCTGATGTCTGCCAGCATCCTCTGGTGGTATCAAGTTCCTCAAGTGCTAGGTAAGGTCATGAAAAACCCTGGCACATGATAACAGTCAAGAAAATCTGATGAACACTAGAAAACTGCAAACTGTTCATCTACGATTTATGTGTAGATGCTCCTGCTTCGTGTGACACATGAGACAACAAGAGCACTCCAGTGGGCTCAGTCAGCAGAGAATCTGAGTTCATAACTCAAACATCTATCCACTAGTTGTAGACCTCTGTCAACTGCCTCATGCCGGTTCATTTTAAGCCTTCCTCTCCTTTGCTGTCCTGAGTCCCAGTTCAGAACTTGGTAGGCAGGTCTGAAAGACAGCAGTCTAGCAGCATGGCTTAGCCCACTCAGTTGATCCTTGCAAATAGTGCCAGTACTCGGATCTGTATGATTCTTTACCTTACTTCATTGTTTGTCACAAAAGCTGTCCATTTCATGCCCAAGATCTTGCATAGACACTTTAGGTCAAAGCAGTCGAGCTTCTTCTCCTGGCTAGATTTCCAGTTGTCAGGTTTCAGAGCTGTACAGCAGTAGTGAGAATAGAAAATGGCATAAGCTCTTTTGAAAATATCAAAAGAGGGGTTAGACAAGGATGTGTTCTGTCACTACATTTGTTTTCACTTTTTAGCAAAACCATTATGAGAAATGTAGAAGGATGCCATGGGATAACAATTTAAGGAAAAATGATAAACAATCTTCATTATGCAGATGACACCATTCTCATTGCAGAAAATGAAAATGACCTACAAAATCTTGTAAATATAATAGAAATAGAATGCAGACATAAAGGGCTCCACTCAGTAGTAAGGAGACTCACAGTAATCAGTAAAAAACAAGAAATCCCCTCATGTAAAATAACAGCAAATGGTATAACACTGAGACAAGCTGATTCAGTTTAAATAATCTGAGAACAGTCATCTCACCAGACGGCAGATGCACAAGGGAAATTTCCAGCAGAACTGGCCTAGCTAAAATAGTATTCCAGAAAATCAAAAGCTTTCTTATCAACAAATGCCTATCAATTAACATCAGGAAGAGAGTTCTTCAGCGTTATATAGAACCAACACTGTTGTATGGATGTGAGGCCTGGACAATGTGATTTCTAAGACAAAATGTTAAGAGTTCCATGGACAGCAAAGGAAACAAATGAGTCAATCTTGAGAGAGGCAAACACAAAAAGAACATTAATGAAAAGAAGATTAGGAAAAGACAAACATCTATAGGACATTTTATGAAGAAAGAAAAAATTTACCAGGTACAGAGAAAATGTTGGACAGTTTTACTGAGTGGATGGAGACAAAAAGGGGAGGAGATATGGTTGCAAGAACAAAAAAAAAAGAGATTTACATAGAGGGCCATGATCACTGACACCACGCGGCAAAGCACATGATGCTGATGACAGCAAAGTTGACAGAATGGTGTTGTACAACTGCAATTTTAGGTTAAGTGAGATTTTCTTGCTGTTCCAGTTTTTTGACAGCTTGTTGAATGATGCTGTTGCTTTGCCCATATGACAGTTCAGTTCTTAAGTTCATTTAAGAATCAGAATATAAACAATGCATGATGTATATTGTACAGCTGTCGCTCATAATAAATAACAAGAAACAAATACAAACACAACACACACACACACACACACACACACACACACACACAACACACATACACACACACAAACAACACACACACACAAACAACACAACCACCTAGCAACAACATTTAAAAAAAGAAGAAAAAAGCCCCCCAAACCCCTATACATAATAAGAACTATTATTATTATTTCTGAAATGACTGGATAATAATGCTTCTCACCCGTCACCCGTCAGCATCACCGAGTTCAAATCTAGTCAATGCGGCAGACATCACAACAGCTCTCTTCCATTTACTCCGGTGCTGACATTTCTGTACCACTTTGCAGACCTTCAAATCACTGATGTTGTCATACAGAATGTGGGTGGATTTTGTCTGGCCTCAACTTTTCCCTGTAAAACTGTTGTCATTAGGTTTGCCTTGGTGTTGTGGGTTGCATGGTTAATGTATTCCATATTTCTTTTGTTGATTTCTGCCAGCAGTCGATGTTGGACAGCGAACTCATTCAAAATCATTTCATTTGTTTTCTTGTTGGTCCATTTGACTTTAAAAAGCTGCCTGTAGAACCACATCTCGGCTGTTTTGATCTTATGATCATCTGCTTTTCTGTATCTAATCCACAACTCTAGCAAGAAAAGCATCACGTAATCTGTTGTCCGTTACTGTCACGGTCAAATGAACAGCAGTGCACAGGAAGATAACAAATCCACCTTTCCCTCCCTCTTTCTCTCTCTCCTCAATTCTTAACTCTTTTTTGTTATGGACTGTCCCTGTATGTCTACAATTATGTTATTCATTTATGGATACAACCCTGTTTGTAGCGACAAACTAAAGAATGGCTTTCAGCCAACATATTTCACTGTAATTTAATCAAGCATTACTGTGTCTTCCTCACACTCAGCCACCATCTCCCCACCAAACACATATTCATGCATAAAACTTGTATTTTTCTATGGAAGAAATGTACAAAACAAAAGCAGGCCTACAAATTCTGTAATGCAAACTTTTCTTACATATGCAAGAGTGAAAAACAACTTTTTATGGAGTTACTCCTACCTCTTTGTTTTCACCCCGAAGACGTCGGACCGTGTCTTTCAGGGAGTGGGCTTCAGCAGAGCACTGCCTCTCCTGCACAAGGAGACCTTTAAGGTCGGCCAGCTCTTCCTCCAGCAGCTGGTTTTGAACTGCCAGCTCCCGCCGCTCCCCCTCCCAGCTCTGATGTAACTGGTCCACCTGGCCCCCAATCTCCTCCTGGTACACAATGGGAAACATACAAAAGTCTGCAACAAAAGCTCTTTTTAAACAAATTGACTATTAACGAGTGTATGTACATACATGTGTGTGTGTGTGTACATTTGTAAAAATACTACTGCTACTACAACTAATGATGATGTGACGATGATACTACTGCTACTCTACTACTACTACTACTGCTGCTGTTGCTGCTACTGCTGCTGCTGCTAACTACTACTATCACTACCACCACCACTACTATTACCACTACTATTTTTTTTACTACTACTACTACTATTACTAGTGTTTTGAAAAGAATTGATTGAGAATAACAGAACAGAAGGCAGCAACAGCAGCACCTTCATCATACTTTGACACATCTGTAAAATATTTTATGGACTGATGGAAATTTTTGACAAGAGTTTTGCATAAAACAGCTTTTATACCAATGAACTGGCAGAGTTTTGAGAGAAGGGAGCAAGTTTGGATGTTTTGAAAGTCTATGGTGAGCTGTCCAAAAATATGGAAAAAGTCTGTAACAACTACTAAATCTAGACAGTATCACACTGCAACTAAAACATACAATACCAATCAGTGATAAAACTACAAACAACAAGGAATAAAAAGACTTAGAAGCATTCCTCCAGTGAAAACTGCGATGATGAAGACAAAAAATAAATTTGGATGTGTAACATAAAAACATTCACACTTAGGAAAAACGGGATTAGGGTTTAAGTTCATGTAACTTAAATAAACAAACAAGAACAAAAACAAATAAAAACAAGTGAATAAACAAACAAACCAACATTACTTCTGTATGATGTAAAACAACACCTAGACACAACAGGATCAAACTCAGAAACAAAAATACATAAACACAGAAAAGAGTATCTAAAAATTTCATACATTATGACATCATTTTTTCTTATTTTATGTTTTTAATTTTTAGGATCATCGCACTTAGGTAGATTACTTTTTTGCTCAGCTTTTTGTTTTTGGTCCCATTTTCTACGCCACCTTAGTGGCTGCAGAAGCTGGCACAGTTTTTATAATGCGATGATGATGACGATGATGATGATGCATATGATAATCATGATGCTATGGAGTTCCATGTAGGATTGAGACCGCGTGGCAGGGCTGTATTTTATGCTTACTATCATAATGAATCCTGGCATGAACCTGGTCCGAGAGATACAGACATCTGCGATATTGGTCAGAAAATTTGAGCAACAACCTCAATGACACATCTGTGAAGTGGATGAGACTCGACTGCGTGGTCCCAGTCTTCCCAAGGAGCCCATAGCATGCTCAACTCTGGGTACAAGCCAGCTGGAGCCATACAATCTCACATTGATTTTGAAAGGCATTGATAGGGATCCGAACCCACAACCTTCAAGTCAGTGGTCCACTGTGCTAACCATTACACCATGTAACACTGACATGTTTTTCTTACAAACTTAAATTTGATTCAGCAATAAGGCACATAACTCTTCCCATCCCTTGGTGGTATTCTGAGAAAAAAAGCCTTTAAAAAATTCATACACTCTGGCATCAAGTTTTCCTTATCAACTCAAATTCCACTCAGCAGCAAGGCTAATTTCAGGTAACTCACACAGCATGGAAAAGACAAGACAAAGCAACATATGGGGTCATTGCAAAGTTCACCCTGTGCGTTTAATAGATCAAAAGTGTACAATCTGATCGAATTAATGATCGCATTTTGCAGGTGTAGATTGAACAAAAGCCTGACTTTGTGAACAATTTAATGACACACTTTTGGTGTCTGAGGTGTGTGTTTCTGCTTGAAGCCTGAAAATCACCTGAACCAACCCTCATCACCTATTTTTGCCTCTACTGCTCTTCTATTTCGGCAAGTTAGTACTCTACTACTGCTGTTCCATTTCAGTGAGTCAGCACTGGTTTTGTGCTGAAGTGTCACACATATTTTTTCTGCATTTACACAGGCATAAACACACATTTACTTGCACGCAATTTACTCGTGCACACGCACGCACGCACACACAGACACAGACACACACACACACACTCTCGCACACAGACACACACACACACTTAGACACACACACACACACACACACACACACACACACACACACACACACACACACACACTCACACACACACACAACACACACTTAGATACACACACACACACACATACACATGTACACACACACACACATAAATACACACACACACAATCACACACACACATGCACACACACATACACACACATATATATGCATACACATTAGGTGATCAACTACTGCATATAATCATCCAAAAAAAAAAAAAAATCTCAGCTATCAGAAGACAAAATGTGCCGCCACACATCATCAGTCAGTTTGTGCATCCTCTTCACCACACACATTCATCATTGGTGCAAAACAGCAAATCGTATTATTGTCACACTACACTGGCCAATGGACCAGTCAATGTGTTTACTTTAACCCTTATATATACTGCTCTGTACAGTTGTCATCCAAACTGAATTTAACCCTTTCACAGCTAAGCGCTTTAGATTACCACAATGAATTTAACCCTTTAGCTGTTCTGTACAGTTGTCATCCACACTGAATTTTAACTGTTTCACTGCTGTGAGCTGTAGTCATCCACACTGAGTTAAACCCTTTTCATGCTCTGCGCTGTCATCGTCCACACTGAATTTAATCCTTTCACTGCTCTGTGCTATAGTTATTTACATTAAATTTAACCCTTTCACTATTCTGTGCTGTAGTCATTCACACTGAATTTAACCCTTTCACTGTTCTGTGCTGTAGTCATTCACACTGAATTTAACCCTTTCACTGCTCTGTGCTATAGTTATTTACATTGAATTTAACCCTTTCACTGTTTGTGCTGTAGTCATCCACACTGAATTTAACCCTTTCACCACTCTTTGCTATAGTTATTTACATTGAATTTAACCCTTTCACTGTTCTGTGCTATAGTCATCCACACTGAATTTAACCCTTTCACTGCTCTGTGCTATAGTTATTTACAATGAATTTAACCCTTTCACTGTTCTGTGCTGTAGTCATCCACACTGAATTTAACCCTTTCACTGCTCTGTGCTGTGGTCATTCACACCACTGGACCTGTGTTACAGCTAATCCTTGATGCTGATGAACCAATGAACTGGCCACCAATGCTGTCATCAACAAGGGAGCCGGTATTTTCATCAAATTGCAAGATACTCAAATCACAAATGGCAGTGTTGCTACTCGCAAACACTGCATCAATTATCAAGCACAGATAGAGGCACTCATGCAAGAGCCTCCATGATTCACACCCACCCACTGAATAAACATGGTCTTCAAAATTTCTAGTTGGCAGTGCTTCATTGATGCTTTTTCACACTTTGGTGACTACTCACTGTATGTCAAAGTGTCCTGTTATTTAATGATAATAAATAATAATAATTACAATATTTATATAGCGCAAAATCTTGATACAAATCAAATCTAAGCACTGAACATACATATACACATGCACACACACACACACACATGGCTATAAATGGGGAAAAAGAAGAAAAGCAATGGAAAATTATAGAAAACATATTATATACAAATATAAATTACAATGTGATTCCACACCGAGTGGAGACAAGGCTGCAGTGGGGGTTGAGTGAGGTCAGGATTTTATGCAGAGGAGAAAAGGTGGGTTTTGAGAGCAGACTTGGAAACAAAAGTAGGCTGCTGATGGACAGAGAGGAAGTTGTTCCAGGAGAGTGGACCAGAAACAGAGAAGGCTCGTGGACCATAGGTATTGAGCTTAGTGCGTGGAAAGCGAAAAGTGAGAGGATCGAGGCAGAGCAGAGGGTAAATGAGAGAACATAGATCTTAAGTAGGCTTGACAGGTAATCGAGAGTTGCGTTATTGAGGCTTTTGTAGAGGATGGTGTATAGTTTGTACTGTATGCGCTTTGATACAGGGAGCCAGTGAAGTTGTGCCAGGAGAGGGGAGATGTGGTCAGCTTTTTTTTTTTGGAGTACAAGGCATGTAGCATTGTTTTGAATGCGCTGTAGGATGTGAATGGTGGAGGCAGGAAGACCAGACAGGAGTGAATTGCAATAGTCAATGCGAGACATTATGAAAGAGAGAATGAGTTTTGCAGTTGTTTTGACAGAAAGATACTTCCTGATCAGGCTTATACATGGAGGTGATAGTAGCAAGATCTGGCAGTTTGAGAAACAAAGTTGTTTATGGAGAGGGTAGAGTCAAGGTAGACACCAAGGTTCTTAGCTCAATCAAAATTGGGACTGATGTGTTACATAATGGGAGAGAAAGAGGAGGTAGTTGAGAAAGTTTCTGACGGGTGCCAATGAGGATAGCTTCTGTCTTGTCGTCGTTAAGCTGAAGTTTATTGTATGTCATCCAGTTCTTAATGTCCGAGTAACAGTCAGTGTGCGAGTCAAGAGGCGCTGTACATTGTCAGGTGAGTCACTGTCTTGAAGCTGGGTGTCATCAGCATAGAAGTGGTGTTTTATAGAGTGGAAGTTGATGATAGTGGACAGGGGGGAGGTGTAAAGAGTGAAAAGAACAGGGCCAAAGACAGATCCTTGTGAATCACCATAGGTCAGGTATGCAGGCTGAGAGTAAGTGCCATTGATGAGAACAGTTTGTTTTCTGTTTGATAGATATGACGTGAACCAAGAGAGAGCAGTGTCAGAGATGCCAAAAGTATGATGGAGTCTACAGAGGAGAATACCATGATCAATGGTATCAAAGGCTGCAGACAGATCAAGGAGTGTCAGGAGAGAGACTTAGCCAGTATCAGTTGCAAGGAGGAGATTGTTGAGAATGTGTAGTAGGGCAGTTAGAGTTCTGTGGCACTGACGGCAGGCTGACTGGAAAGATTGAGGAGATTGTTGGCAGAGGATTGAGGAGATTGTTGGCAGACAGGTGAGAGTTCAGTTGGTTGAGGACAACTTTTTCATGGAGTTTTGACAAGAGAGATTAGAAATAGGCCGGTAGTTTTTCAGTTCATTAGGATCTAAATTGTATTTCTTGAGGAGAGGGTGAACGATAGCAGACTTGAAAGAAACCGGGACAGTTCCAGTCTGAAGAGAAGTGTTGATGATGTCAGTGATGAATGGGAGGAGAGTAGGGAGACAGTCGGAATAGACAGAACCTGGAAGAGGATCCAGTTCGCAGGTTTTGAACGACATGGATCTGATTGTGTTGAGAATTGCTTCTTGTGAGACTGGGGTAAAAGTAGTAAGAGGTGTGCCAGAGAAGGAAGGGTCAGGTGGTCAGGGTTGACAGGGTGTCCTGTCAAGCTTGTCTCGAAGAGTTTGTATTTTGATGGTGAAGTACTTGGAGAATACAGATGGGAGTTCTTCATTAGTGTGTTTTGTTGGGAGAGGTAAATCTTTTCGTGTGCCAAGGAGATGATTCATGGTTGTAAAGAGTTCTTTTGAAGAAGAGGAATTCAGGATTTTGGTTTGGAAAAAGCTTGTTTTTGCAGATGCAATGAGGGTGGATACTTTTGTTTTAGAGGCTTGGAAAAGTTGCCTATGAACAGTGAGTTTGGATTTGCACCAGCGGCGCTCTGCTCTGCGGCGGCACGTTTTGCACAGGCAATCTCATGAGTAAGCCAGGGGGTAGGGGGGCGGTCAGGTAAAAGATGGGTTGTGGCTGGAGCATGAGTGTCTATTTCTGCTAGGTCCGGACATTGTGTCATACTGATTTTCTTAATCCAGGATATTTTGTCCATCACCTTTGCATCCAATCTGTACATGAACACTGACAACAAAATGATAATTTCTGCTATAAAGTTGACCACTATATCTTACAGTTCTGTGATAGGCATGCACTTTCAAATCCGTTGGGGAAAATGGCCACTCCACAAAATAATGAAGAATGCACAGTATGACGCCACACTTCATTTTCAAAATGTAACTGCAAGTATTCTAATTCACCATTCAAACTCTAACTACAGTTTTCTATTGTAACAATGATATTAGTATTAGTATGGCATTATCAATAAAACCAGAGAAAAAAACCCAAACTTACTGCACAACAGAAATGTGGAAAGAAACATGTGCAAAGCCATTCTTTGCTAAAGAAAAGGTTACTGATCATCTCACACAGGCTTAGTTTAGTGGCTGATTGCAATGGTAACCTGTTCAGATATGCTCTCCATGGGGAACATTTTTGCACGGATTCTGTTGGCTCTAAGTCGTCTGGCAGCCTTGACAATGAATAGATACACAAATAATCAAAACCAATTGCAACATGCAGTTTGGTGAAAGTGATTTCATACCTTCCAAACATGGCTAATATGGATTATGATTATATTCACAAAAAAAACAACAAAAAAATTAATTCAAACATAGTTAGTATGAGAGCAGTTTAGGTCTTACCACTCCAAAAATACCATAAGAATTAAAAAATGAACAAATAAAACACTCAAATCTGAGTTGACAAAAATGACAAACAAAACACTGTGCCGGCATGCTTTCATTGCACAAATTTCCAGAAGCTTCAGAAAGAGAACAATGTGTTTTTCCCTTGTCAACAAAAGGCTCTCACTACTTTCACAGCCAAAGTAAATTCATGGACATTCTTTAACAAACAAAGCGATTACTCGGTTTATTCTAAGCTGACAAAAGTTATCACCTGTAGCTCCTGACGTATGGACTGAGCCAGGTCACCAGACTGAAGCTGTTGAAAAGCCAGTCGCTCTGTCTCAAAGTCTTTGCGTAGTGACCTCAGTTCTTCTTGAAGGCTGCCAATCTGAGACTCATAGTGCTGTACCATTGCCAGCTTATCACGCTCAAAGACAGCACCTGCACACAATTTCAGGGTCAACCAATTGTTCTGTGCACATGAGAACAAGTCACTATGCTTGACAAGTTTTGTGGAAATACAAGATAAGTTTTAATAGAGGCTGAAAGAATAAGACCTGAGGCGGTTTTAAAATTTTCTTCCTTTGTACACCATACCATAATTCAGACATGGCTAAAATAGCTGGTATGTACAAATGTCATCCAGCTCAAGCATCCTGACACAAGATTTTTACTTTCCTAGATCTATCACGGCTGTTCCAAACGTGCTCTTTAGTTGGAGAGGCAAGCGGCCTGACCTAGCAGTGACCTGACCTACTTTCAGCGTGAGGGGGGCATTCCATCCCACTGACAGCTGTAATGCCAGCACAGCGCTGTCAGGGAACAAAAATGAGTTGGTTGCTAAACAGTCCGAATTTTTAAAGCGCCTTTCAACAGTCTGTCTGATATGTAAAAAAATCGTGTAGCCAATATAAACAGCTTTAGAACAAGACTAAATATGACCAGGTTAGTTCAGTAGGCTACTCTACCAAATCTTGTATAACACATACGTAAATTCATGCAGTAACGTAACTCCGTCACGATCTCAGTTTTCTCCCATAAATGTCAACTCCACTAATCAAGCATTCTAGGTTTTCATGGTCTAACAAAGACGCATTATGCAATCTGTAACACTTCAGCTCCTGTCCTCGCTTATTAGACAAATTTCAAAGTTGGCGGGGAAGGAGGGAGCCTCCAGTTAATTACTCCACCATAGCGGCAACTTGACCCGCCCGGTACACTGCCTCTTAGTTGCTGGCTGCAAGAGAAATTCCACATAGGAGGCCTATAGACTGTTTTGTGTGTTTGCACAAAACCGTGAGAGAGAAAGAGAGAGAGAGAGATGGGGTGGG
Organism: Monoplex corrugatus; assembly: GCA_030674185.1. Taxonomy (NCBI): domain Eukaryota; kingdom Metazoa; phylum Mollusca; class Gastropoda; order Littorinimorpha; family Ranellidae; genus Monoplex; species Monoplex corrugatus. Next base: position 34,684,255 of record CM060308.1, read on the forward strand.
GAGGTGGGGGTGCTTGTGTCTCTCTACAAAGGTGTGTGTGTGTGTTTGAGAGAGAGAGGGAGGGGTTGTGAGTTGGTGAAACAGAGAGACGCTCCCACACACCGGCCTACACCCCTTTACACCCCCCTCTCCCCAATACACTCAGACACAAAGGCAGTTCTAAAGACAGAGAAAGTGAGAAAGAAAGAAACATGAAAAAACATTTTGTTATTCAAGGATTGTAGCATTAGGTCCCACAGGACCTGTCTTACAGCTAGTCCTTACTAATCTTCTAATACTACGCTGTACAGACATAAAAGTGAACAACAAGAGAAAAGTGGACTGTGGAGAAAAGAAAAAGAATACTAGCTTTTAAACAGAAGGAAACACAGAAAGCATTAAATAAAGAACGAAAAGAAAAAAAAACATAAAGGGAATAAAAAGGAGGATGGTGTGTGTGTGTGTGTGTGCGCGCGCACGTGTGTGTGTGTGTGTGTGTGTGTGTGTGTGTGTGTGTGTGTGTGTGTGGTGTGTTGTGTGTGTGTGTGTGTGTGTGTGTCTCAGAGAGAGAGAGAGAGGGGGGGGGACACACAACACAAACTGACACACGCACGCACTGGCACAGACACACACATCACATAAACATACAGAGACAGACAGACAGACAGACAGACAGACATGCGTCTTCACTTACCAGGTGTCTTTTTCTTTTACGAAAGGGGAGGAGGAAAACACAGGTTAAGTACTCCAATGTCACGAGGTTGGCCACTAGACTTGATAGACGGGGGTTATGGCTGTTCTCACTATATAGGCCTACCGTTTATTAGTTGCATTGGTTTACTTTCCCTTGGGTCAGTCTGTTGGAGTCATATAATACATGAGAGTGGAACACTCAGTCATATTCTGTTCTATTCAGCTCCAGTCTAATAAAGTCTCATCATTTTTGATGAACAAAAGCAACTCCAACATTAAAAAAAATATATCAGCTGCTGTTGTTGTCAATTAAACCTGTCAAATCCAGTTCGGTCTGTACCGAGATTATCACTGTATAGTAGAATGTAACAGAAATCACGCAATGTTGTTTTCAATTCAGCACGATTTGTAATTACCTTTTATGACATATTTTATTTCACAACGACCTAGGCCAGCCCATGCTCATGTTTGATTGAAAAAAAACTGATATTACAATCAGTGACAGCATTGTCTTGGCTAATTTTGTGTATACATTTTTACTCTATTTTTTTGTGTTTTCTGGTCACTGACAGTAGTTCATGAAGAAATACACACACTGAAGATAGATAACGAAAAAAAAACCCAAAAACACACACACCCACACCACACACACTCACACACACACACACACACTCCACGTTACTGGAGTAAAAAACTGAAAATAAACACCTTCACTTCAGCAAACACAGTGCACTAAACACGCATTCAATTCCACGTTACTGGAGTAAAAGATTGTGTGCCCCACTCTTGTTAGCACCCACTAAAGAATTAAAATTAATTTCACTGTCTGACTAGCACAGACGATGTGTTGATACGGCAAACATATACCCAAAACGATTGCAAATAAATAGTAAACGACTAAACACGAAATTCTGAAACTTGGTGTAGTTCAAGACAAGGGAAAATTCTTTTGACTGACAAAAGATAGGCGCCAACAAAACCTTGACTGCACTGTAATCCGCTTCCAAAGCGAGTGAAAAGGTGCCACGTTTTTAACAGAGACAAAGAAGGAAGTACTCCGTGACCTTGATGGTAGGCAGTGGAATGTCTGGCACTGACGCTATCAGGGGTCACGGGCTGGGTCAGCCGCCCGCAGCCTAGCCGTAACTAAATGTGCCGTTTTTCTCCTCTCTGTACAGCCGTGCTATATTTATCTAAGCATGCCTAATCTTGGTTTGCTATGTTAAGAGGATTAGCCGTGCATCTGTCCAGTACAGTGCAGCTTAAGAGGAGAGTAAAGTAAAAAATGATGGGTTTGATGTGATTCCTTCCAAATTATTTCAAAATTAAGGAAATATGGTTATGGCTTATAACACAGTTTCTTGAAAGCAGGAGATGAAGTATCTTGCAAGAGGTTTACATCACTGAAAATCTTGGTAAGCAGTTGCCTGCCACTGATTTGAGTGTATCTAAAGAAAATGTGATAATGCAGTTATACACAGAAACATACACAGATCTTCGTCCTTTCTAGAATCAGACTCCATATCTTCCGTAGAACTTTCCTGCTGCTGCTGTTGCTGCTGAACAAAATGCTGTAAATCCTCCTTTAGTTTTCCCTCCAAACCATTGGGTCCCTGCAGACACACACACACACACACATAAAAACAAAGATCATCTGCAACATTCTACAAACAATGGAATAGTGGCCTAGTGGTTCAAGCATTAACATCTATCAGGGAATGGAAAGTGAGAAGTCAAGGTTTGATTCTTATTTGGATATAGAAGTCCCTCCCACTCCTCCCCACAGGATCTTGAGTGATGGCCCGAGTGCTTGTCTTCTGAATGAGACAATACACTGCGATCCCATGTATGTCATGCACTGAACGGGTTTGGTGTTCAAAACAAGTGTGACTGCCCGTGTTCAAGCAAACAGGATCCACAAAAAGCACGAAAAAAGAATAAGAACCCGTATTTAATACAAGACAAGACAGGCGCAAATTTTCAGCCAACTGGCCTTTGTCAAGCGTAAGATCACAAACAAACAGACACCAGATACAAAAATTAGGAGAAAAAGACTGAAACTTCCCTGCTGCTCCCGCCAGTGTGAGAAAAGGAATCTGTTTGTGTCTGTTTGTTTGTGATCTTATGCTTGTTACTGTTATATTGTTTAAAGCTCAGCTGACTGCATGGAGCCATATCAGGACTATAATCATTTCAAAACATATACAATACTTCAAGAGGAAAAAAAGAAAAAGAAAATTAAGCACATATATTAATGCATTCATACACATATTTCAAGATGCCCCTGGCACTGACCACTCCGTCCAATTTATCACATAGGGGATTTAAAAAACATACCTGAATACAAATTTAAACATAACTAAGAACATCAAAACATATGTAAAAACAGGCCTAAATTACCTAAAACTGTTTCAGCATATCTCATTTCCCCGGAGCCAAAAATGCACTTAATACATGTACCCAATTATCAATCATAAGAGAAAAAATGTAAGACTCTACTGAACACATACAGGTAAATGGACCAGCAAGGCAGAAAATGATAGGAAGAAATGACAGAAAGCAAAGGAACAAGGCAGAAACAGAGAGAGTGACAGAAAAGAAAAAATTTTCTAGCACAGAATTTCCAAAGATGGGGATACTATTTATATTGAAAGAGCCCCCAGCATCCCCATGGGGCAACGGTGATCCCAGTTTTGGTGGGTTCGGAGGTGTGCTGGGCAGCCAAATGGGCGGCATGGGGTAGTGACAAAGGAACAATGCAGAATACAGGACAACAAAAGAACACTGGTTTCATGACCTGCAATGCTGAAAGTGGGGCTTTGTAAATCATTAGGTCATCATCTATCTCATCTTGTCACGAAAAGTAAAAGTAACCACCTGCTCCAACAGCTCCATGACAGCAGCCTGCACCCGTCTTCAAAGTCTGTCTTGAGCTGCGCGATGTCTTGGTCATACTTGTCCTGCAGACTGTGCAGCTCGGCCTCATGATGCGCCTTGAGCTCCTCCTGCCGCTTCTCCAGCTCCGCTTTGGCCTGCTCCAGTTCCTGCACTCTGCTGCGTGTCTGTAGGTTGGCTGCGATGTCCTGGATGGGGTCCCCTTTTGCCTGGGTGTTGTTCAGTCTGGGAAGAGATATATCGAAACATTTCTGTAAATGGAGACAGTGTGCTTTTGCAGAGATGCTGTTCAGTTTCAGGAAATTACAGCTTTTATCAAGGGCTGTGGGCTGTGAGTCCTGGCTGGCATCTGGTTTCACAAACAGTGGAGTAATTAACCTTTTGACTCCTGCACCATCCCACTAGCGTCCTGCATTGTCAACCATTCCAGCAAAGTTAAAACTTAACCCTTTGACTCCCTCACCCTATCCATCAACTTCCTGCAGAAGCTGGTGGATAGGGTGAGGGAAGCAAAGGGTTAAGTTTCTGAAGTTAATGGTGACCGTGCAGGAATCAAAAGGTTAAGTGCTTCAGTTCAAGGCTGGAAGTTTTCTTCCGATGTGGTGGCTAAGTCCACTTATTAGTGCACATGTTTGTGGATAAAATGATTGTAAGGTCATATTGTTACCCTGGTTAAGAGTATGCATTAATAAATCTGTCAGTACATGTGAACATTTAGGTACATATAAGGAATAAAATTATAATGCACACACACACACAGACACACAAGACACAAAACACAGACACACACCATACACATTACTATAATCAGTAAAGAGAGTTATGCATACTACATCTGACCAGAACAGGTATTAGTGAACTCCCCTGAAAGGATCCAGTATCAATCAAATGGGTGGTCCCAAAATGAAAGCCAATGGTAACTCTTGTGAAAAACCTTGCCACTTAATGGTAAAACTACCAAATCAATGACAAAAATGAGACAGACAAACAAAATACAAGAAGAACAAAACAAAAACAAGAACAAACAGAAACTGGGAAATGGTGAGTTTTGAATTAGGGTCAAGGATCAATTAAACACTGAACATTGAACACTTATGTCTATAAAACAGGAACCACCACAAATCATGGAGAACCAACTATCACTTAAAAAAGATGTTGGATTTAACTTTTGCCATTTACAAATATATTTTTCTTAAATTACGTGATCACCAGTCAAATGTGGCTGGAGGAAACAAAACCAGACATTCAGCATACTAAATGACAGATGAAGGCTCTGGGGGTCACAATGAAAATTCATAGAGATAAAATTGAAGCCAGTTCTCATGAGGACCCTTTACTTATCAAACACGGCTAACAGGTACTAATCTACCTTTACAAAGAGAAACATAATAGTTAGATGCTATCATCATCATCATATGCCCTTCACACGGCGTTGGTGATCATGGCCCTCCATATTGATCAATCCTTTGCTGCCACAAGTACCTCTCCCATCCTCTCTGTCTTCATCCACCGTGAAAGTTCATCCAGTAGTTTCTCCTTCAGTCTACTTGGTGCTCTTTTTCCCTCCAGCTTTCCTGTTAGATGCTATCATGAGACAACAGGAGAGTTATGCATAGTACATCTGACCAGAACAGGCATTAATGAACTCCCCTGAAGGGATCCAGCAGCACTCAGATGGGTCTATCCAACAGTTTCTCCTTCAGTCTGCTGGTGCTCTTTTTCCCTCCTGCTTTTCTGTTAGATGCTATCATGAGACAAAAACACAAAGGATCCCAAAACACGGCATGTCACCTGTCCTGCAGTGCTTGCAGCTCCTGCTGGTGCTGTATCTGGGTGAGGTTCTTGCGGGACTCGTACTGCTGTAGCAGTCCTGTTTCTCCAAGGCAAAGGCATTCTGCAGTTCCTTCTGCTGCTCTGCTAATTGCTGGACTACCTGACTCTGGTATTCTTCCTTCAGTCGGGCCTGCAAGGCATTCAACGCAATGTCAATTATTTATCGCATAAGTCAGTTATCTAGTCACTGACACTCATATCACTTTATTTTCCTCACCAGTAGTTATCTGTTTTATTTTATTTCATTTCATATATTTTTTAAATTAAATCTGTTTTAATTCTTCTTTCACAAGAAAGGCCCAGCCTGTCTGACAAAGTTTTTTTTTCTCTCTGGGGACTCCGGTTTTCCCTTCAGCCCTATGGCTGTTGGTTTAGGATGTTTTTCTTCCTATTCCTAGGTCAGACTGGATTTGTTGAACTAGGCACGATCCATTTACATCAGCCATACCTCTTGATTATATATTTTCCCATTCAGCTGATCATATGCTTATATTTTCTCTTATGCATTATTTAATAGCAGGATCCTTTACATTCCAAAAACTACTTTTAGCTAGTGCATCATGGTTTTAATTCTAGCCCTGGACCCTCTTCAAGATAAACAATATTAATATGGCATGAACACTTTTCAAATCGCAGAATTCATCTCACTTCTGCTCTGACATCACATTTACTCAAAAAACACATTGTGACGTCATGTTAGTCAGCATATTCCTTTTCTCACACTGGATGGAGCAGCAGGGAAGTTTGTCTTTTTCTCCTAATTTTTGTATTTGGTGTTTGTTTGTTTGTGATCTCATGCTTGACAAAGGCCAGTTAGCCGAAAATTTGCTCCTGTCTTGTCTGACTGTATAAAGTATGTGTTCTTACTCTTTTTTTGTGTGTTTTTCTCTGGTTCCTGTTTGCTTGAACGCGGGCAGTCACACTTGTTTTGGATGTCAGGTCAAACGTTTCATCTAAATCATATTTTGTTTAACATCTGAAAATAAACACCTGATAATCTTTACCAAAAGCATACCTTTTACACTTCTATTCACTGCTATTCAAACAATGACTTATGTCCATTTCAACTTACTCATCTGGCCTGAACCTGTGGCTGTTTGTAAACATCTATCTATATACAGTTGGAAACCCCTTGCTGACACATTCTTTTCAATTACACACACTTATACACAGAGACTGGCTTAGCGTTGATTAAAACTGCATGATACTTTGCAGTACAGACATAAAACTGCAGAAAGAATGAAGAAAAAACAACAAAAAACAACCATGCAGAGAGAGATAAAGAGACCGAAAGACAGAGAAAGAGAGATAAGATCAAGTCTTTTTTTTTTTGCAACGGTAATAGATTAGCACTGCATGCGTTTTTTTTTTTTTATCCAGCCCTTGTTCTATGGAGGACTACAATATCTAATCTAAATGACTAAAACTCAAAACATATACACTACTTGTAAGCGAGAGAGAGAGAGAGAGAATGACTTACAAGGCAGGCAGGCAGAGAAGAGAATGAGCAATAGAAAGAGACAGACATATAGGAATAAAAAAACAAACACATCACCTTTTCTTTTTCTAGACTGTATATGAGCTGTGGGAATAAAAAAACAAACACACCACCTTTTCTTTTTCTAGACTGTATATGAGCTGTTGTTTCTCCTCTTCATGTCTGTCTTCCAGTTCAGCAATCTCCACACGGAATCCATGCTCAATCTCCTTCAGCTCTCGCTCCCTTCTCTCTCCACGCTTCTGTTTCTGCTGCTGTTTGAGCTCAGCACTCAGACTGGGTAGTTTGTCACCTGTACAACAGGGCACAGGACTTACTAAAACAATTTTGTTTGTCAATGCACATATTCTGTTTTGAGTGAATGCATGTTTGTACATGTACACCTCCCCATGCACACACACACAGACAGACACCCACCCACACAGACACACACACACACACTTCCATGTGTACACATCCCTGTAAATGCTTATACATGCACATACATTTTGCAAACACACACTACAGATTCAGATAATCATGTGTTAATATTGTGTCAAACCTTTGCTATGTTTCTAAGATACCAGAATCAGAAACCAGTACCATGCTCATGTCAAAAAGATGTAAAAAAATAAAAAGTCTAAACAAACGATACAAATCTGTACAAATGAATAATGTTCAGCTGGGAAAATAAGCTTCAAACAGATAAATGTTTAGAATACACTGTCTCATTTGATCTGTTGATTGTTGTCCCTCTTTTCTAATGATATGATTTCTCATAGTTTGTACACAAATCACATGACTGATTTCCATGTTGTTAATGATATTGAGTGTCTCTTTGATCTATCAAATGTTTAGCTAAGAACTTGTCTGCGTATGCATATTGATATCAACACTTTGGCACATGTGCATGTGAAAACTATGTGTGTGCATCTGAGAGAGAGAGAGAGAGAGAGAGAGAGGAGAGAGAGAGAGAGAGAGAGAGAGAGAGAGAGAGAGAGAGAGAGAGATAGAGAGATAGAGAGAGGAATGTGTGTGTGTGTGTGTGTGTGTGTGTGTGTGTGTGTGTGTGTGTGTGTGTGTTGTGTGTGTGTGTGTGTGTGCGTGCGTGCATGTGTGTGTGTGTGTGCGTTTGTGCGTGTGTGTTTGCAAGCATGCATACACCACCATTTATGTTTCTTTACGTTTTCTTTATGTTTCTTCATGTATTTTTGTTAAACAATGAAAATAGATTTTGCTATCAAATTGTGTGTGTGTGTGTGTGTGTGTGTGTGTGTGTGTGTGTGTGTGTGTGTGTGTGTGTGTGTGTGTATGTGTGTGTGTGCGTGCATGCATGCGTGTGTGTGTGCTTGTGTGTGTGTGTGTGTGGTGTGTGTGTGTGTACGTGTGTGTGCATGCGTGCGTGCATGTGTGTACGCGCATGTGTGTGTGTGTGTATGTTAGCATACACCACAATTTTATGGTTTTCTTTGTTTATGTATCTTCATGTATTTTTGTTTAACAATGAAAATGGATTTTGCCATCAAATTTTGCCAGGAATAACTGCTTTGTTGCCATGAGATTTTCAATATGTGTGTGTGTGTGTGTGTGCTTCTGTGTGTGCTTCTGTGTGTGCTTATGTGTGTGTGTGTGTGTGTGTGTGTGTGTGTGTGTGTGTGTGTGCTTATGTGTGTGTGTGTGTGCTTATGTGTGTGTGTATGCATGAATGCGTGCATACATGCGTGTGTGCATGCGTGTATGCATGCATGCATGCATGCGTACAAGCTTGCATGTGTGCATGTGTGTGTGTGTGCATGCAAGAGCACATATGCATCTGCACATGCATGCGTGCATGCATACATACGTGTGTGCAAGTGCATATGTCTATGCATAAGCAGTGTGTGGGTGTGCTCTGAGCATATCTACATAAACATGCACGCTAGATATACCTATACACCTGTACAGGTAACCAAACAACAAATCTGTCACAACATCAGTAACTGAGCTCCAATCACTCTGTTCAACATCTTTTACAAGCACACACAAACACAGTAATTTCTAGATTATAAGGCGATATAGTTTTCTTCAGTTTTTGGAAAAGTCATATTTTTACATATCAACAAAACCATATTTGTGACCTCTTGTATCGATTAATGCAGAGTCTGTTATTCAAAACCTGACCCATTTAAACAAAACATTCCTGCAGAACATATCGGAATTGTCTCACCATGATAGTACTATCAATGTTTACTATCAGATGTTTGTTTAACCCTTTGACTCCCGCACCCTATCCACCAACTGCAAAAACTTAACCCTTTAAATCCCTCACCCTTTCCACCAGCTTCCTGTTTCAAGACTGTTGTTTGTTTGTTTGTTACTATAAACAGTGTTCTATGTCTTATCTTTCTTGACATTAAAAAAAAAGTGTGTGCCTGATACTTGGTGGTATCTTACATATGGACAAAACCAGATTCTCTTTATTGTTTATGAGTGTGCTTCATAACTGATGATGCCTTTAGTTATAGTATGAAAATAATAATGCACACTATTCAGAACAGACTTTCATCTGCAGCAGACTGGTAGTGTTGCTGGCCAAGGAAGTTCTCTGTGGAGCTCAACAGATCATCCTCATCCCACTCAGAAGCATCTGCAGCAATGGTGTGTGTTGTGTTGTCAGTGAAAGCAGCCAACAGCCAGTGGAGAAGCAGCAAGAAAGCACATACAGGTTATAGGTTAATATGTGAAAGGTATTCAGTAACTCGGTAAAATGAAGGTAGGTATTTGTGGATAAATGATTATGAAATATAAAAGTAAAGCAGTATCTTAGAATTTAATTGACAGATATAATACAGTGTGAAATTCTGTTACAATGAGAGTATGATATAGAATGACAGAAAGACACACTAACTATGATACACCATGAAATTATTTTAAACAGACAGTATGATATACCATCAAATCATTTTAAAGTGATGGCATGTCACAACATGAAATTATTTCAAACTGACAGTATGATATACCATTAACCAACTTTAATCAGATGGCATGACACAGCATGAAATTTGGTTATAATGACAGTATGATGCAGAATGAAATTATATACACTGGCAGATAATGATAAAGCATGAAATTGTTTTAAACTGATAGCATAGTACAATACATGACCCATTCTCACAAAGGGTGACAAAAGTTGATTTTTGGAAAAATCACATTATTGGTATCATTAGAGAACAATGTTTCCTTTTCAGTGAAGTAAGATGTAGTTTCCTGGACGAAAACTGTAAGAATTGTGGTCAGCTGAGATGTCATATGAGTGTAATCTTTGTTTTGAGAAACAGAAAGATAATTTTAAAACATTCAAACAGGAAGAGAATTTTCAAACATTCAAACAGGAAGAGAATTTTTTAAACATTCACTGACAGGTTTTCCCTAGCAACCATTATGAATGCTTTCTTGTGAATTCTGCTTATTTTAAATTGAATTACTGGATGCAGCACTTGAAGGTTGATGTACGAAGCTTCAAAACCTTGTATAGAACATTGGGCTTCTGTATGGGGTTGAGTTTACTGTGGCTTAAATGAAAACTGCCAATCTGTGGTAATTTCAACAAAGCATTGTTGAAGAGTATCACTACAAACATTTGATTTTAATGCCTCTTATGGTGAGTCACTATGAAATTAATGGAACACATAAAACAAAGTCCAAAGAAGAAGCTGCAATTCAAATCTCAATTTCACCTAGACAGACCCCCACCATCTTGTCAAGACTGTATCTCGGTTTCATTGTGTGCGACTAATGACCCTGTTTGTGAGAATAGGTCACATATAAAATCAGTATAATACAAACATGAAGTATGATTACTCTGGTAGTATGAAACAACATGAAATTTGATAACACTGGTAATATGATACATCAGTATAATATAACATGAACTATGGTTACAATGGTAGCATGAAACAACATGAAATTTGATAACACGGGTAGTAAGATAGCAGCATGAAATTATTTCTGCTGATAATAACAAAAGAATCAAGACAGCATCTTTACTGCATGCAATAACTATCAATGTCACAAACCAATGGCAAAACAACAACCACATGACCAATCCACTAAACACTGCGAGTCAATTCATTGATTTTCATATTCTCATAAATGGGAGTAAACTGGAAGTATTTAGGAACCAGAAAAAAGGATCAGAGCACGTATTCAATATAACCAGACAAGATAGGTACAAATTTTTGGTCAACTGGCCTTTGTCAAGCGTAAACGTAAGATCACAAACGAACAAACACCAAATACAAAAATTAGCAGGGAAGTTTCAGTCTTTTTCTCCTAATTTCTGTATTTGGTGTTTGTTCGTTTGTGATTTTACATTTATGCTTGACAAAAGCCAGTTGGCCAAAAATTTGCGTCTGTCTTGTCTGGTTGAATTAAATATGTGTTCTGATTCATTTTTTATGTTTTTTTTTCCCTGGTTCCTGTTTGCTTGAACGCGGACTGTCACACTTGTTCTGGAAGTATTTAGTCATTTCCATTTATTTCAAATTTTTGATTTAGACTATATTTTATGTTAGAAAAACGTTTAAAACACATGGGTACTCTACACTGAATCAATTCAACAACCAACTATTGTCATTTAACTAATACAGCACTGAAAATAACTTAATCCATTATTATACTGCTTGAGAAATTTAACTTATAACGGCCACTGTGTTATTTCCACAAAGCAAGTGACAGTAGAACTACACCAAAACCGCAGCTTCATTGCAATGTCAGAGTTTGATGTGGACAAGAATTCTCCTATTCACACTGGTGAAAATTTAATTTCTCAGTCATTTCTACTACACACAAGTGATTATGATACTTGACTAAACACAGCTAACTACGGCAGCCATACATGATATAAGATGGTAATAGGTTGAAGAATTCAGTTAGTAGCTTCATTAGAGAATGATATGCTATGAAATAAAACCATATGTTGCATCATGAACAGAGAGGACTGGATTATGATTAAATGTTGTTATCTGTGTTACTTCTATTTTACTTCTTTATTTCACATTCTTGATTTAGACTAGTTTTTATGATAGAAAACATTTAACAACCAACTTCTATCTGTAAGACAGATGAAATACAGAAATACTTCTTTCGTTATACATTATAGTGATTTTTTTCATACATGATAAGACATACACTGTTTTCGTTATACATATATCTTTGCTTATTTCCAGTATCAGGCATATCATTTTCTTAAAATCAAAATCTTATCAGTCAAGACACTTTCAAATCTAATGGATCCACTCTGAAAATCACACTGATGACCTCTAAAACATATATCAGCGCTTACCAAATGTGTCAGGACCATGGTAGCCATTCGGGCTACCACCTTGAGCAAAACTGGTAGCCCGAAAAAAAATCTGGTAGCCACAATAGCGAAGATGTCATTTTACACACACGCGTGCCCACACACACAAACACAGACACACACGTGCACACACACACACACACACACACACACACACACACACACACACACACACGCACACACTGCCATTCAACAGTTCAACTACAACTAGTACAAGTATTGAATTCAAATCAAGACCAAGTTGAAATTTGTTTTGTGTTTTATTCTTGTGGAATGTACAGCCTCTGGTACAAAAACATTTGTTCGATTCTGCGCAAACACCAAAATAATAATAATCTCAACATATCTCAACAAACATAACCTAATACTGTAGGGTAGGAGTACACTTAGTAGTACGGCGAGGTAGTGACTAGCTGACTATTGGGCTTTGGTCAAATAGTAGCAAGACAGTCATGCAAGATGGCAGGTGGGCTGTGTTTGAAATATTCAGTTTAGCCTTTCATGTCCTTCTTCATCATCACTGAGACTGAGAGGGTTGTGAAAATGAAAAGCAAAGTTTCCCAGGCCCTTCAAGCCCAAAAGAATCTCACTGGGACTACTGAGTTCAAAGTCTTCTGAGTTCACAGCTTCCAGTTCATCTTCATCATGACCAGAATTCATCAAGGAAATAGGATTCATCATGGAACTTGAGTGTGGGACCTCTTCCTCTTCTGACTCATTCTCCACCTCCTGCAACATCTCCTCCAGCTCCTCAGTCTGAGATTCAGCTTCAGTGTCTGGCTGGGGCAAGAGAGCTTTCCGAGGACCAGCTTCTGCGTAGCTGATTTTTCTGACTGTCTTGCTGCTATTTGCCCAAAGATCAATAGCTGGAAGAGGATCAAAACTTATGATGGGCGGGGATTCTGTATGAACCGTCCTTTCTAACCTTCCACTTGGTGAGGAATTTCCTTTCTCTCTTGTCCTCATATTGTTGGGACCGCTGAAGTTTGTCTTCTTTCGGTTTTTTTGGAGGGGGAGGCGCTCCGACACCAAACTTCCACATGGTGGCTGGATGTTTTGCAAATATACCGCATTCGTAGCGCATGCGTGGAAGCTGGTTTCCGCCGGCCAAATTGGCAAAAGCAGATGACTGGCACATCGATGATCAGAGAAGTTAAAAACACTTTGCTGAAGTGCCAGGCTGCCTGCACAGTCAGCTGGATCGACAACACGCTCGATCAAGCTGACTGTGGTGCCTGCATCATGTCATGTCAGAATTCCTACTCGCCATTTGGGCTACCGCTACCGGCACCTCGACTCGCCCGACTGTAAATTTGGTCGCGAAAGCGAGCGGGCGAGCGCATTTGGTAAGCGCTGATATATTCTCATCATGGAAATTTACTGAAAAATAAACTTGGTGAAAATTTCATGGCTAGAGATTGCTTTCATGAAAAGACCTACTTTAAACAGCCACCATCAGATAATATAAAATTTCCTCAAACTTAAGATCAACAGAACTGTTTTTTTTTCCTTTGTCAACCTGTTCATAAATTTTGTATAATGTTTGAAAAAAATCACTCTGACTTCAGAAGACTCTGAGAATATAAATACTGGTATGTGATTGTGCGTGTGTGTGTGCATGCAACATGCGTGCGTGTGTGTGTGTGTATGTATGTGTGGTGTTGGAGTGTGTGTGTGGTGTGTGTGTGTGTGTGTGTGTGTGTGTGTGTGTGTGTGTGTGTGTGTGTTGTGTGTGGGGTGTGTGTGTGTGTGTGTGTGTGTGTGTGTGTGTGTGTATGTGAGTGTGCGTGTGTGTACCTGCATGTGCATGTGAGTGCATGTTCATACAGGGAGCATGTGTGCAAGCGTGTAAATGCACAGACACATTTGTGTTGTGTATGAGTGGGTGAATGTATATATTGTGTACAAGAATGCATGTGCACGTGTATTGTATGCATACAAGTGCATATGCATGTGCTGTTTCAGGTTTTTTTTTTAAAGAAATCAAGAGAAGGATCCTTTACAAGTTAGCAGAAAGTTCCAAATAGCACTACAAGAAATATACATCTTGTAATAAGACAGATGAAATACAGAAAAAATACCCCAAAAAACGGCTATCAATCACACAGCTGACAGC
>CM060308.1:34703588-34706088 GCA_030674185.1 Monoplex corrugatus
ATTTCAACTCAAACAAGTAGTTGGGAATACAAAGCCACTTTAAATTCCTTTCATTGATATATATATATATATATATACACGTAGGATACTTAAGTTTGGTTCCTGCCGGGTGTGTGTAGACATTTTGGGATTACTGTGACCATGTATTGCAGGGTGACTGATGTCATGGAGCAAGTTCTGTAGAGGGGTTTACATTTTGGGTGGTTAGTTGCGGGGCCTGGCTTAGTCCACTGAAGTGGTGGCTGCCTTTCAGCTTGAGCCCAGGGTCAACATGGGGGAAAGGAGACAAACCAAGTCTTAAAAACAAAATTGTGGAGGCCATGATCGATGTAGGGAGCTAGACAGGAGGTGAACTATTGTGTGATAGAAACATCGAGACTTTTGGGAGATGAATGTGCAGTGGAATAAACTAAGATGAAGTAAAATAAAATAAAATAAAATAAAATACTAATAACATGAATCTTGGACTGATCCTTGACCCACAAATCTAAACAAATAATGATTGTAAAAAGAAATACATTAATAAAGTAATATACAACGTAAAAGATCAGGTGAAACAAAAATTGTGAAGGGGATAAATAATAACAAAATCATAAAACTTGAGTGAAATAAAAATATAAATTACACTTCAAAATGTATGGGTCAATATATCAAATAATGCTGTGAGAAGGCTCATGCAAAAACAAACTGAATGGGATAAATGATAAAATAGAAGGATCATAAAATTCAAAGTGAACTAAAACAAATAATACTGCATCATGTATAACCAAGGGGAATTTATCATGTGTTGGGCACAGTACTGGCGTATTCAGAATATCAGGGACACCGCTTAAGGACAGCGCTGATATTTATTAAACTGATTTGCTAATTTATCTACTTATTCTGGGTTACCTGGACATAACGTCCCCTTGAAATTTATTTTTAAAAAGCATATACAGGGACACCCTTGAGAGTTGCTCCAGTATTTATTCAATTGCATGTGCATTTAGTTGTTCAAATATTTCTGGAACATCCAGACATATTGTCCACTCAAATTCACATGAAGTTAACAAGAAATTAACAAGAACACCATGAGGGTGCGGAGGGGACCCAGAGCACCAATGCCTCACCACTCTCCAGACAATCACCTTCCAAGCTCCTGATGCCATTCTATAGTCATTTCATCAAGCACAGGGGGTGGGGGGTGGTGGTGGTGTCCATGCATCGCATGACCCATTTCGACCTAGTCATCAGTTACCTAGTTTACAAAGCTAATGGCAAGGTGGGGAGATGACAAACCCTGGGACATAGCCACACAACGCACACTGACCACATCCAGCCCAGCCTCTGGACCAAAAGAGAATGGAAGACCCCTCTCTTGCCCCACTCTGGTCTTTATCTCTCTTTTGGTGAAGAAAGAATATCAGGGAAGCCATTTAGTGGTTGCTCTGATATCCAACTGATCATTTTTCTTATAATATATAATGTGTTCACTTCCCTTTTTTTATGCAAAAATTTTTTTTTTACTTATACAGATGTATAATGTAGGACCATTAATGTGGTAGAAAATAACTGTGTAACTCTGCACAGTGCCATTCATTTTTCGTTTCTGTGTTTTTCTGGGTATAGTGTATTTATTCGTCTGCTGGGAATTACTGTCATAAATAAAAATTGACTTGATTCTGTCAACCTGTCTTCTGGGGATTTGATTTCTGTGAGCTGTCTGTTTGCACCAATATTTTTATATGGTTCTGAGGCGTGGACAATCAATACGCAAAGCCATAACAAGACTTGAGGCGGCCGAAATGTGGTTTCTAAGAAGACTGTTGAGAGTTCCATGGACAGCAAAAAAAATAAATGAGACAATCTTGATGGAGACAGACACAAGAAGATCATTGATAAAGAAGATTAGGGAAAGACAAGCAACATTTATAGGACGTTTTATGAGGAAAGGGGAATTAGAGCATCTGGTCACAACAGGAAAGCTGGAGGGAAAGAGAACATCAGGTAGACCCAGGGAGAAAATACTGGACAGACTTGCAGGGTGGCTGAGGACAGAGAGGGTGGAAGATGTGTTTGCAGCAACGAGGGATAGACTTGTATGGAGGGCCATGATCGCCAATGCCATGCGGCAGGGCACATGATAATGGTGATGGTGAGCTGTCTGTGTGATAGTGGGGCAGGGTTTGGTAATGGGATGGGTTTGTGTTTTTTAGTTTAAACCTTTACATTGTATTGGCATCCGTCTGTCTCGGGAGACAATGGAGATTGCGCCTTGGAAGTCATTCTGCGGTGGAACTGCAGCGCCGGCTGTGGCTGTAGAGCCCGATCCTCAAACGGCAGGTCCTGTTGCAGTTGCTGCACGTGAAAATGGTGTCGTCCGAAGGCGCTGACCCTGCTCTCTGGCGTCTGCGTGCTCTTCTTACCTCCCACTGCTCCTCTCTCCACTGCTCGGATGTCTTGATGGCCGAATTGATGGCAAGTTTCCAGCTGCTGCGGTCCGCTGCTACCACTTCGAAGC
>CM060308.1:34711088-34713588 GCA_030674185.1 Monoplex corrugatus
AAAATAAAGAAGTCTGAAGTTTGTTTATGAGGGATTTACTGCACTCTAACAATTCTATATGCACTCCACCCAAACCTGCCAGCAATCTTCTGGCAGATGCACTTAGCCTGTGAAAAATTCAAAGCACTGGCAAGGTCTTGAAACAGGGAGGGGAGTTAGTAAGGAACTCTGAAACACTAAGCTGACACCACCAGAAAGATGGAAACATTAAGATGGGCAGCAAACAGGCCAGTTGCTAATGTTGCAGGCTGGGATTGAACTCAAAATACCAAAAACACCAACGAAGCTTCAATATATCTGCGGACTGCTTCGTTTAAGTCGAAAACTTTGTTTTCTTTTTTGACTGTACTACATTACTTCCAGTAATAAACTTGCGCTGGAAAGATGAGAAACCAAACTAACACTTCTATATCTTTTCCTCCTGACCACATAACATCAAATAATATGTTAATCTTGCCCTATAAGCAGTCTTGCATCTTTGCTATCAAATGTCAAATGGACAGATACAGTCATAGACTGTTCTACATGCTAAGTTTTTTTTTTATGAAACGTACATAAGCACTGTCAAAAGATACTATTATAAGCTAGATTGTCTCTCTTTTTATCAGATGTCACATGCATGAATGTATTGTGACAAGACATTTGTCGTACATGCGACGCCATATCAGTTTTTATCAAATGTCAAATGGAAGCAAGTCGGTTGTTGACAATCTTACATGCAAGGTTTTTTTCTTTATCTTCTATCAAATGTCACAAACATGATACATTGTCAAAAGTCTGTCCTCCATGTCGGATTGAATTTTCTTTGTATGGAAATAATAAACATTGTGGGAATCCATTTTGAGAGGGTATCCCCTAAACAAACAGGCAAGAAGCAAAATCCAACACAACCCCTGCATGATGGTCACCATTCCTACATAGTTTCTAGTTTGTTTGTACTTTGTTCAAGAGGGCTTCACTGCACTCGGAAAACTCCATATGCGCTCCACTGAAATCTGCCAGCAATTATCAGACAGACTTCCGATGCCTGTGCAAAACCTGATGCGCTGGCAAGGTCTTGAAATGGGAAAAGTGAGCAGAGGGACCTATGAAACATTTAGCTGACACCACCAGAATGATGTAAACATTAAGATGGGCAGCAAACAGGCCAGTTTTTAATGTTGCGGGCTGGGATTGAATTCAAGATATTAGATCTTGAGTCCATGGCTCTGCCAACTAGCCCGTGTTACACACACACACACACACACACACCACACACACACACACACACACACACACACACACACACACACACACATACACACACACACACACACATACACACACACTCTCTCTCTCTCTCTCTTTCACAGAATTATACACATGTATATGAAAACACACATACACACGCAGACACACAAACAACGAAATATCTCATGAGCAGGTGTTCAAAATCCCAAATAATACCTCTTGAGAAATTTATGAGGTACTTAACCGTTTCCCCACTGCATGGTCTCTACGAACAATGTCAATGATAATTACAGTTGAAATAGGAACTTAAAATTTGTCCAAGTATGGCAGCTGCGAATAGGCGTTGAGTTTCTATTCATTTTCCATTTTTGAACGATGTAGTTCTTCAGATATGTAGTTACAGGACAGAAAAGGGATGGTAGATGCTTTAGACATCTGACTGGCGGTTGGGTGCTCTGGAAGAGGGTAGTATCTTTGTTCTTTGGCAGCTGCATCATACTTGTGGAACAGATGGAAACACTGGTCACCATCTATCTTCTAAACCTATCACAGCTGGCTCCAAGTGTCAGACCGTGGCACATCACCTCAGCTGGCAGTCTAAACGAGGATGAGAGGGAGTCATATTACAAAGGCATCAGCAGGGAGTGGGTGGGTGGGTGGGGGGAATGGGGGTGGGGACTTTCTCGAAGAAGCCAGTGGCCAAGATGGAGGGGCTCTCAGTATCCCAGCAGTTCAAAAGCCTTGTGTTCGTGACCAGGACGAGCCGTGTAGCTGAAGAGAGGATGACAACTTGGGTCAAAGGTCATAGATCTAACAAGTTGAGTGTACCCTAACTCAGCATTCTGTACGTGTGCGCGAGCACATGTGTGTGTGTGTGTGTGTGTGTGTGTGTGTGTGTTGTGTGTTGTGTGTGTGTGTGTGTGTGTGTATGAGTGTGTGTGTGTATTTATAGGTGAGACAGAGAGAGACGTCAACTTGTGTCATGCGTCACACGCCTAACAGGCTGAATGCATTCCAGTTCAGCATCTTGTGTGTTTGCAAGCGCGCACATGTGCGCCTGTGTGTGCATGCATGCGTGTGTGTAGGTGAGACAGAGATCGTGCGTGCATGTAAGATAATTCAGATCAAGGATCACACACCTAATAGGCTGGGTGTATTCCATTTCAGCATCCTCTGTGTGTGTGTGTGTGTGTGTGTGTGTGTGTGTGTGTGTGTGTGTGTGTGTGTGTGTGTGTGTGTGTGTGTGTGTGTGTGTGTGTGTATGTGTGTG
>CM060308.1:34718588-34741088 GCA_030674185.1 Monoplex corrugatus
AGAGAGAGAGAGAGAGAGAGAGAGAACAGCAACAATAAAAACATCAACCTATTAACAAGCATAAAGCAATCCAGCTGAAATCAGCTTCTGTCAAATCAACTGTATTTTTTCTGAACCATTTTTGTTTTAGTAAAATAGGACGACACATCTATCCATAGAACAAAAAGACGTACCCACAGATCAAAAAAACGACATGCACCTGTCAGTCATACTGACCAGCCCACAAACTCAACACAGAATTTTACCAGGTAGAAAATAACTCTGGATCAAGCAGAAACTAGTTTCTTATCGATTATCAAACAGACCCAAACTTCTACCATCTGTTGTGATTTACAGGAATATGGACACCGTGAAGGATCAATAAAACTAAGTTTACTGCCTGAAAAGTAATCTTCCCTTCTCAAGTATCTTTATTCTTTATTCCTACACTCCTCTCTGCTTATCCAAGCAATAAGAACATTTACTGAGTGTACACGTTTCTTGACAGCTGCTGTTTTCGCTCTATCTTATTCTCTCTTTATATATTGTGCTGATCCTAAACACAATATTTACTACACCTGCTGTTATCATTTTCCTCTATAGATTTTGTTCAGCATATACTCGATATACTTTACTTAATACAGTTGCCGTTTTTACTCTATCATTTTTCTGTCTTTATGAATTTTGTTCATCATAGGCACAACATTCTTTACACAAATGTAATTGCTCTTGTCACTCAATTATTTTCATCCCTTCATAGATTTTGTTCATCACAAGTGCAACATTCTTTACACAAGTATAATTGTTCTTGTCACTCTATTATTTTCATCACTTTACGGATTTTGTTCATCATAAGTGCAACATTCTTTACACGAGTATAACTGCTCTTGTCACTCTATTATTTTCATCCCTTTATGGATTTTGCTCAAGGCAACATTCTCTACACAATAATGTTGCTACAGTTGCTGTTTTCATTTATTACTTTCATCTCTTTATAGCTTTTGATCATCATCAACAGCACATTTTTCATGCAAGTACAGTTGCTGTTTTCACTCTTATCTTCATTTCCTTAAAGACATCTTCGTCATAACAAATCAGTATGCTTTTGTGACTGCTCAGTAAACCTTCTATTAATGTTACATCTTAAGAAGTACTAGCTACGAAGTGTAGTCAAGGAATCATGGAGTTTTCTTCCAGCTTTGAACAGACGAGTGTGCATGCAATTCCTCATCTTTCCCTTACACAAAGAAAATTCAGATATGTTGTGTCTGTGAATAGACGACTGCCTGTTACTGGAACTAGGCCATTACTTTTTGTAACATGTAATAATCAATGAATTTATGAAAACATGAAAAGTGATGCTATTACAAAAGTATCATGCACTTCCACTACTATGTACTTCAACTACTACTTTATTTGATAACGGTGTTGCAAGCGATCCGAATGGCAGCAGTCACATATTGTGTTAGCCCTCTGAATCCTGCACCCTGTCCACCAGCATCCTGCATTGTCAACCATGCTAGCAAAGCAAAACCTTAACCCTCTGGCTCCCCCACCTTATCCACCAGCTTCCTGCAGGAAGCCGGTGGCCAGGGATAGGGAAACAAAGGGTTAAGTTTTTGCAGTTGGTGGATAGGGGGCGGGAGCCAAGGGTAAAGTTGAGCCAATGAGAATGAATACTATGACGAAACTACTAGGTCACATTATGGTGATGGTTATAGGATGGTAACAGAAGTACTAACAACTACAACAGCAGCCGCAATAGTCATGCCACCACCACCAGCAGTGTCAACAGAGTTTGAAAAATGTTGAAGTGTGATTCAAAGAGCTCAGGCAACTCCATATGTGATCACGAAAATATGTCAGTAGTTATCAGGCAGACTCTCCGAGTCTGTGCAAAACCCATACGCTCGAAAAGTCTCGAAATGGATAACCAGGATGTAATGGAACTTATAAGATAGTGAAACCAACAGAATGATTACAGCGCTACAGTAGGCAGCAAACAGGTCAGCTTTCATACTGTGGGCTGGGAATGAACTTTAGACACCTAGCCCTGAGTCCACAGCTAGTGGTGGTAATAATTTCGGTAGTGGTGGCAACTGTCAAAAATGTTAGTAATTTCAGTAGTGGTGGCAACTGTCAAAAGTGGTTGTAATTTCAGTAGTGGTGGCAACTCTCAAACGTGGTTGTAATTTCAGTTATGGTAGCAACTGTCAAAAGTGGTAGTAATTTCAGCAGTGATGGCAACTCTCAAACGTGGTTGTAATTTCAGTTATGGTGGCAACTGTCAAAAGTGGTAGTAATTTCAGTTGTAATAATAATTACAATAATTACAATATTTATATAGCGCAAAATCTTGATAAAATCAAATCTAAGCGCTGAAACACACACACACGCACGCACGCACACACACACACGCACGCACGCACGCACGCACACACACACGCACCCACGCACACACACACACGGCTATAAATGGGGAGAAAGAATAAAAACAATGGAAAATTATAGAGAGCATATTATATACAATTATATATTGCAATGTGATTCCCCTCCGAGTGGAGACAGGCTGCAGAGGGGATTGAGTGAGGTCAGGATTTTATGCAGAGGAGAAAAGGTGAGTTTTGAGAGCGGACTTGAAGGAGACAAAAGTAGGTTGCTGACGGACTGAGAGAGGAAGTTTGTTCCAGGAGAGGTTGTGGTGGCAAATCTTAAACATGGTAATAATTTCAGTAGTGGTGGCAACTCTGAAAGGTGGAACTAATTTCAGTAGTGGTGGCAACTCTCAAAAATGGTAGTAATTTCAGTAGTGGTGGCAACTCTCAAAAGTGGTAGTAATTTCAGTAGTGGTGGCAACTCTTAAAAGTTGAAGCAGTTGTCATAGGAGTAGTAGAAGTGATTATTGCACTAGCAGCACTAGAACTATTAGAAGTCATGAAGTAGTAATGTAACACTAAGACTGCAGCAGCAGTCATAATCATAATATCACAATGTTAGAAGTACAAGCAGAAGTTCTATCAGCAGGTGCAGCAGCAACAAGAGCAGCAGAAAAATCACCAGCAGAGACAGCAACAACAACAGCAGCAGCAAAACAGTGGCGACAACAATATCAGCACAAACAGCAAAAATAGTGAAAACAGCAGCAGCAAAAGCAGTAACAAAAACAACAGTAGTAACAACAGCAGCAGCAGCAGCAGCAGCAGCAGCAAACGAGCATTGCTAATCTAGCATTCAACTATAAGGTCAGTTAAGGGATGATAAGACAGACGTATACAAAGAGGCTGAGCAGTCTAAAAGAGTAAGTTAGCAGCCATTCAAGATGTCATAAAGTGTGTGCTGACCCAAAATAGCAACCAGAACTGTCACCCCCTTCTGCCGCACCCAGTATTTCATTGACTACCACAGCGGTACACACATCAAACCTGGAGATCATTAAGTCACTCCCATGCTTTCCTGAAAACCATAAATCACTGTCTGAATACAATGGCTGTCCCGTGACTATAAGGATGTAAGGGGGTGAGGAGGCAAACACATCAACAGTCTTGGGAAAAACTTTCCAAGGGACGGTCCCACTCCTCTCCCTCACTTTTCTTAACTCTGAAAATGCCAAATGCCCAGTCACAGCTGGCGGACAGAAGGACACACAAACAAGGAATTTGATAAATCTTTTCATAATCAGGCTCAAACCCACGCTGTCTGACTGGAAGACGAATTTTGCCACTTCACCAGTCGTGGTGGTGTAGTGGTTAACGCGATGAACTACCAACTGGAAGGTTTTGGGTTCGAATCCCCATCAGTGCCTTCAAAAATCATTGTGGGATTTTTCGGCTTTAACCCAGAGTTGGGCGTGCAATGGGCTCATTGGGAAGACTGGGACCACACAGTTAAGTCTCATCCACTTCATGGATGCGTCATTCAGGGGTTGCTCAAATCTTCTGACCAGCACCGCAGGTGTCTAAATCTCTCCGGCCAGGTTGATGCCAGGATATCTTATGATAGTAAGCGTAGAGTACAGCCCTGTCATGGAGTCTCAATCCTAGATGGAACTCCACAGCATCATGATTAGCATCCTCATAGACATCATCATCATTGCATTGTAAACAAATTTGCCAGCTTCTGTGGCAATTAAGGTGGTGTAGAAAATGGGACGAAAAAATTTTGTTTTGCTACTTCTCCAGTCTGGCCTGAAACTTGTAACTTGTTCTGTTTGTCAATGTATACATTTTCGGCAGTTACTTTAGTTGCTTCCTGTGGGAGTAAAATGGGGACATATTTTTCACTAAAGGCTTTTATTCACATCACTGAAACTATGTAATAACCGTAGCAAGCATCAGCATTATGTAATATATTCTACAAGAGAAACTTGTGTTCATGACTTTGTCAAAAGTTTTAACGCTATATAACCTGTTTTACACCAAAGATTTTGTGTGAATTATTGAATATGTGGACATGGCATATGACACATTTTATACATACACACACACACACACACACACTCTCACACACACACTCTCTCTCTCTCTTGCTCTAACACAAACAACACCCGTTACTGTTACTGTTATTTATGTTTAAAGCCCAGCTGACTGCATACAGCCATATCAGGCCTATAACTTAGTACACATATCAATGTATTCGCGCTGATAATCTACGGAGATGCCCTTGGCGTTGACCACTCCGACAACATCTACCACCAGATACAGACACTCCTAATACACAACAAACAATACTCACTTGATACGTGACTCGTGAGACTTTTCCAGCTGGGCGTGACGTTCATCCACCTCAGTAGCCATCATAGTGTTACGGGACAGGGCATCAGCCAGGTCTGAACGCAGTTTGTTGCGTTCCTCGCTAGCCTGGTCCAGCCATGACCTAGTTTGACAACTTTGGCCTTTATCATGAATATCATTGACTCACCATGGATATTAACTATACTATGATTTCAAAATAGTTTGCTTTATCATAAATATTACTGACAGTCTTTTTTCAACATCACTGGAAATTATTTGTTCCTGACGTGACCTGGTTTTATAATTGTGACTTCTACGAAAGACACTCTTTTTATATTGGTTGGTCAATGTCAGCGACACTAACATTTTCTTTTGCATGCTCAGAAAGGCATCGCTTCATCACTCCAGATTTTTAACCTGAGGTCACTGAAATAACACACAGTAAGTTCATGCCGGCTAATGGATGGAATCTGACTGGTGGGATATCCTGCTCAAACAATTCACAAAAATTATTAATTGATCTGTTAAACGGCTTTGACAGGTGTCAAAAAAAATCCACAACAAATTTTAGTTGTTCTGTAGATAGAACCTGACCGATACTGAGGGAACCCCCCCCCCCCCCCCCAAGAAAAATTCAGCTCATCTGAGGATCGAATCTGACTGATAATGAAAGTATCCACTATGAATTTCAGTTAACCTGAATGGCATTCAGGTTCTAACATCTTTCCCAGTGATGAGTAGCACCAACCACTTTTCTATGACAAGTCACTATAGACAAATGACGATTTACCTGAGGTAAGTCATCTCTTGCTGGAAAGTGATGACGATGGCTTGAGCGAGACTACTGCTTTCTGCTGCCTGGATGGACCACTCGTGGTACAGGGCTGAAGACAGCTCCTTCAGAGACAGCTTGGACTGAGGGTCAAACCCCAGGCTCTGCAAGGTGAGTCGACAGCAAAGGTATACTCGCTACGAATATTGAGAGACATCCTTTTAAGTCTTTATATATTTTCTTTTTTCTTTCTTTATTCTTACTCTTCTTCTTCTTTTCTTTTTTTTTCTTTTTCTTTTTTTTCTTTTGCTGTCTCAATTTCCACATCACTTCACTGGCAATGATGCAATGATCCCACCACGCTACTCACTCTGGCTCCACAACTCATTAATGACCCCTTGTTCATTCAGTCGAAATCCCAGTGCTAGGAAGCCCATGGGAGATAAGAGATGTCAAACCACTTTGTGGACACTAATTAGAGGAGACCCTGCTCTACTGCAGGGTCACTTTGACCCAATTAACTAAACCCCTGCTAACGACAGAATCGCTCACTCACAAAGCCACACTGAGTGTGAGAACTCCCCAAATAGTCTACCAAATATAATTTTTCAATGGAAATCTCTGCAACAGAATTTTTTTTCTTCTCACAGGCTAGGAAAAAATAACCAAAAACACGAAAAATACCCTAGGACACACGAAAGTTTGGTATATTGTCACAATTAACAAATTAGATTTACGAGCGTTGTGATTTGTATGCGATATCACCGCTCTGGCGTACCATACAATTCGCGGCCTGGGTGCCACTTGAAGTTGACGTGTAAACGGCTACATCCGCTACCGAGAAAAGCGTCACTCTCATCTTCACATAACGTTTACCGCGATATACCGATACTATGGTAGAAGCGCGTTTGACGGACATACTATGATCTTCGAGCGGGTTGCATTTTTCACGTTTGGAATAGTGTTTTGGCCGTTTGAATGCAAGTTTGGCAGCAAATATTTGCAGGTAAGCAAAGGCTTATTTTTTGTTTATTATAATTTTTTTAAAAATTGGGATCAATACTGAAGTTCTCAATAATTTGTTTCTTGAACTTGAATGACATGCGGCATTATAGGGATGATCCGTAGCACGTGTGTGTGTGTGTGTGTGTGTGTGTGTGTGTGTGTGTGGTGTGTGTGTGTGTGTATGTGTGTGTGTGTGTGTGTGTGTAAAACTGATAATGCATGCTAATGAAGTGTGGACCCTTCCATTGTCAAATTTGCTCTCCAATAGAAGCGTCCAACGCCTGAAAACTATGGCAAAGCAAGCAAGTCAACATCCCAGGGCAGATCTCCCCGTACAAGAAAACCGACAGGAGTTAAGAGTATTGTGTTTTCTTGAATATTTTAAATTCTGTAACACAAAGGTTACGTGACCTAGCTCGCCATACAATACTTTTATGTAGTTATCTGTGTGCATCAATGATATAATAATGATAAAAATATTAAGTACGCATGCTATTTATGATTTTGACTAATTACTTTGCTGTTGATCTTCTGTTTTGTTGTTTTTGTTGTTGGTTTTCTTTATCAATTTGAATTTGAAATGTGATGAAGCTATGTTTCTTAATCAGTTAATTAATTATGGTATCAATTCAGTTTCCCAGCCTCTGTTTTCCTTGTCAATTAAAAAAAAAACTTTGATTATTATTCTGGATGATGACTTGTATAAACGTGCATGTGTGTGTGTGTGCGTGTGTGTGTGTGCGTGTGTGTGTGTTTGTGGTGTGGTATGGTGTGGTGGTGATGGTGGTGGTGGTGGTGGTGGTTTTTTTGTGTGTGTGTGTGTGTGTATGTGTGTGTGTGTGTGTGTGTGTGTATGTGTGTGTGAAGTATAACATATTGTAAAGTCTGTACCACTGTATTTTAATTAACATTTAAAATGCACTCCATCTCCACGCCTCCCATTAAACAGCCCTTTTTTGTTTATCAACAGGGCAATAAAGATTTCTGTATTCCGTGTGATGTAACAGCTTTTGTTTATCAACAGGGCAATAAAATATTCTGTATTCCGTGTGATGTAACAGCTTTTGTATATCAACAGGGCAATAAAATATTCTGTATTCTGTGTGATGTAACAGCTTTCGTTCGTCTTATTTTGCATCCGAATGTACAGCAAACTGCGTCATTTGAAAAGAATCCCTTGACAATGGTCAACCAACAGTGAAATTAGGTGAGACTGGATGTAAGATTGTCAATCGGTGCAGCACACAGCGTGATGTTAACATTGAAGGACAGAAATTACATAGAAAATGCCGGCTTGACTATACAAATGCCAAAGCAATAAGGATGTAATATCTAGAGAAGAAACAAAGCGCCTGTAGAGATGACCCAAGCCTGATCAGGAAGTATCTCTCTGTCGAAACAACTGCAAAACTCGTTCTCTCCTTCATAATGTCTCGCATTGACTATTGCAATTCACTCCTGTCTGGTCTTCCTGCCTCCACCATTCACATCCTACAGTGCATTCAAAACAATGCTGTACGCCTTGTACACAAAAAGAAAAAAGCTGACCACATATCTCCTCTCCTGGCACAACTTCGCTGGCTCCCTGTATCAAAGTGCATACTGTACAAACTAGACACCATGTGCTACAAAAGCCTCAATAACGCAGCCCCCGATTACCTGTCAAGCCTACTTGAGATCTATCTTCCCTCACGTACCCTCCGCTCTGCCTCCGATCCTCTGACTTTTCGCTTTCCACGCACTAAGCTCAATACCTATGGTCCACGAGCCTTCTCTGTTTCTGGTCCACTCTCCTGGAACAAACTTCCTCTCTCAGTCCGTCAGCAACCTACTTTTGCCTCCTTCAAGTCCGCTCTCAAAACTCATCTTTTCTCCTCTGCATAAAATCCTAACCTCACTCAACCCCCCTCTGCAGCCTGTCTCCGCTCGGAGGGGAATCACTTTGTTTTAATATATAATTGTATATGATGTGCTCTCTGTGGTTTTCCATTGCTTTTATTCTTGCTTTTATTGCTTTTATTCTTTCTCCCCATTTGTGGCCATGCGTGTGTGTGTGTGTGTGTGCGTGTGTGTGCGTGCGTGCGTGCGTGCGTGTGTGTCTTTTTGGCGCTTCGATTTGATTTTGTCGAGATTTTGCGATATATAAATATTGTAATTATTATGTATGCATGTGCGTACGTATGTATGTATGTATGTATGTATGTATGTATGTATGTATGTATGTATGTATGTATTAGTATACGCTTAGATTTATGTATGTATGTATGTATGCATGTATACGCTCAGCTTAGATTTATGTATGTAAGTATGTATGCATGTATGTATGCATGTATACGCTCATATGTATGTAGGTATGTATGCATGTATACGCTCAGCGCTTAGATTTGATTTTATCAAGATTTTGCGCTATATAAATAAAATATATTATTATTATTATTATTATCCAGACGATCCTTTCAGCCTGCCCATGATCCAAGGATTCACTGTTTTGTGGCACCACTGCTGATGTCAATACTCACAGAAAAGGACATGAAGCCTTCCCAGTGAAAACCAAACCACACGAGGGATTTCAGGCAGCTATCCTAGGTGTTTGCAAGGAATGAGATGACAGCTGGGCAAAAACAGTATCTGACAGAATTCAGTCAACATGTTGGGAAAACCTCATTGCATGGGATGCTGTGTACCATGATGCCTTCAGTGTCAGCTTCAGAACACACAGAAACAGTTCTGATTGATTTACCGATGCAAAGAAAACAAAACCAACTACTTTCTATAAAGATCCTCAACAGGCTAGGCAGGAAGGTTTTCTAAAAGCCTGCCAACATTTGGACGAGAATGATGATGAACAAGCCATATTGTCTGATCTTGAATCAAAAGTGCAGGAGTTTTGCGGGGATGGAGTTGATGCATACACTACAAAACTTATGAAAAACAAACTTATTGAACATTTTGGGTTAGATATATTGATATCAAGCAGAGGCAAAAAGATTTCTGTGGTAACTCTTAGAAAAGACAGCACTTTGACGCCCCACAGACAGAAGATTCAGATGCAAAGAAGAAAACAAAAAACAAAACAAAACAAAACCAACAACAACAACAAAAACTGAACCTAATACGAAACTGCCACAAAATCGATTGAAAGTGATATAAAAGGAGTTTTGCTATCAAGGATGTGTATCCAGGATCGGATAAGATCAAGTCTGTCTCAGGGAACTTTAATTTTGTCCCTGATTCACTCCAGTTGTTCCTGAAAACAATCTTCTGTGGAATTGAGAGCGATCTGAAAATAGCTGCCATAGGCCAAGCCATCATACAAGCTGCAAGACCCAAAATGCTCCTGGCTCCTTTGCAAGTTGGCCTAGCTGTTCAAATGTACCACCAGTTTGCATCTCAGTTTTTAACTAACATCTTGTTCCAGCTTGGATTCTGTATATCGCATTCTGAAATAAAGAAGTTTAAAATATCTGCAGCACTGACCCAGGGAACAGACATTCCCGGCATCACAAAAGGTCACATTATACAGTCATCATCATCAGGTGCCCTGCCGCATGGCGTTGGCGACCATGGACTTCCATCCATCTCTATCTCTCGTTGCCCCCAGCATCTCCCCCATCCTCCTCATCCCCAGCCACTCTGCAAGTCCGTCCAGCATTCTCTCCCTGGGTCTACCTGGTGCTCTCTTTCCCTCCACTTTTCCGTTGTGACCAGGTGCTCCAAATCCCCCTTCCTCATAAAATGGCCTATAAATGTTGCTTGTCTTTTCCTAATCTTCCTTATGAGTGATCTATTTGTGTCTGCCTCCACCAAGACTGTCTCGTTTGTTTTCTTTGCTGTCCATGGAACTCTCAACATTCTTCTGAGAAACCACATCTCGGCTGCCTCGATCCTGCTCTGGCTTTGCTTGCTGACTGTTCACGCCTCGCATCCGTACAACAGTATTGGTTCTATATAACATTCAAGGACTCTCTGATGTTAATTGATAGGCATTTGTTGGTAAGAATGCTTGTCATTTTCTTGAATGCTGTTTTGGCTTGGCCGATTCTGCCAGCTATTTCCGATGTGCTTCTGCCGTCTAATGAAATGACCGTTCCCAGGTATTTGAACTTATTAACCTGTGTCAGGGTTGTGCCATTTGTTTTTATTTTGCATGAGGGGATTTCATGTTTTTTACTGATCACCATGACTTCAGTCTTCCTGCTGTTTAGTTCCAACCCCTTACCTTTGCTTTCTGTTTCTAGTATATTCACAGGGTTTTGTAGGTCCCTTTCATTTTCTGCATGGTAAACCATGGACAGGAGAAAGAAAAAGAAGAAAGTTAACATTATACAGTATGTTGCTGATAATGTTGATCACAATGTGTTCACTCTTGATGGGTTTAGTACATTCCATGGTATGGGTACAATTGCTGTCATTACCCCAGGTACTAGAAGGCAACAAGCAATTCGAAGAATATCTGGAACACTTGAAGATGTCACAGCAGTTAGGAAGATCAACATCCATTTTTATAACCTTGCTAGACAGGATTTTGATTGTTTCAGATACACTCCGTTGCATGATTTCTATTGTGAGGATCCCCAGTCAACACAGGGCCTTCTGTGGAAGTTATCCTGGCCTTTGCGTTCACCAAGACCAGGGTGATCAGGTTTCATGAAGTCGTTGAGCCGAGGAGAACATCCTGGGTGGTCATCTATGTTCTGCCTTCTGATGATTGATCTCAATCCAAGTAGTATGAGGTGCATTTACTCTACTTTACAGTTTGTGTATGCTGAAGCCAGATGTCTTGGAATCAAGCCTGTGCTGACGTTTGACCAACCACTTTGGTAGAAGTCCCAGCTGATCGTCCAGAAAGAGCCTGAAGATAGCGACCTGAAATCAATTGTTCTCCATCTGGGAGGCTTTCACACTCAAATGAATTTCCATGGCTGTATAGGCAGGATCAAGTGGGGTTCTGGACTTCAGCAAGTGCTTAAGGTTGTGTATGCCCCCAATACTGTTGGACACATGCTGACTGGAAAAGCAATGGCAAGGGCTTTCAGAGGTCACATTCTGGTTGATGCTGCTCTGAATGCTATGATTACAGCTATATCATTTGTTATGTACCTTCCAGTGTCACCAGCTGTCATTACAGACGAACATTTATCAGAAAGGGATGCCATGGCTCAAACAGACGCTCAGCAGTACGAATCTGACGAGTTACACACGACACAGCGTGAATGTTATCAACTTGATTCAAGGTGAGACGCTATCAGTTACCAGAGAAGTATTGGACAGATTGGAAAAGGAGGTGTTGTTGGAACTACAGTCAATTTCAATGCTGACATGGTTTTATCGTCAGAAAAGGGATAATTCCCGGCAAACCATGCGAATAAGCAAGAGATTTATCACTGTGCTTAGTGATATGCTTCTGGCAAATGGACATCCAACATTTCACAACCAAAATGATGCAGATTTCCTGATTGTTGAGACTGCCATCAGACGTGCAACTGATCATCCTCTTGTGGTCATTGGAGAAGACACCGATCTCCTGGTTTTGCTCTGCCACCATATTAGCCCAGATCTGAGGACTATCATCTTCAGATCAGATTCAAAGTCTAAGAGCAAAACAAAAAACAAAAACAAAAACAAACAAAAACAGCGAGTACGGGATATTTAGTGACTACAGCAGGCCCTTGGAGAGGAGATTTGCCAGACATTACTTTTTGTGCATGCCATCACAGGATGTGATACAACCTCAGTGTTGTTTGGAGTGGGAAAAGGCACAGCCACACAAAGGAAGCTGAAGGCAGATAACGTCTTTCATGAAGATGCTGGCGTGTTTTCCAAATGCACAGCCACAGTGGAAGAGGTGGTGTCTGTAGGTGAGAAAGTCATCATCTCCATGTATAACGGAAACCGCATCGATGCACTGGATGAACTACATTATTAGAAGTTTACAGAGAAAGTGGCTCTGAGCACCAGCTTTGTACAAGTCCATTATCTACCACCAACCAGTGATGCCTGCAAATATCATAGTATGCAGGCACACCTTCAAGTCTAGCAATGGATGCACCGGGACGTCAACCTGAATCCAGATGACTGGGGATGGCGTGTAAATGACGACCCCTGAGCCTTGCATGGCTGATCTGCCTCCTGCTCCAGACTCATTTCTTCAAATCATCAGATGCAGCTGTAGGACACACTGTGATTCAGGGAGATGTAACTGTAAGAAACATTGACAGGCCTGATCCACTGTTTATGGTAACTGCCATGGTGTTACTTGTACAAATTCTTCTGTGACATTGCTGGAGGAGGCGACCGAAAAATACTAGGACAAACAGACCTTACGCATGCTGATTCATGACTGGCACACAAAAACAAGCCGTTCTCTGCTGTAATATTTGCTATACATCTGTTTTGATGACAGATTTGAATGTAATATTTCAAGACCTTTCCAACGAGGTGCAACTTCTATATATTTCCATAAATATCTCTAAAGTCGGTGATTTGTACAAGGTATTGCGTAATGTGACACAATTTTCAGGTAGTAGGATAGTGACCTATGTGTCCTAGGGTTGATTTTAAGATTCTACAAACCATGTTGACTAACATTCAGCAAAAAGAAATTATGTTGCAGCGATTTCCATATTTTCAATATATTTCATTATTTTCGGTAGCCTAAAAAGAGACCATCACCAGCCTCCCAACAGCCCCCCCCCCCCCACCTTCCCATGAACCACTGACAGCACAATACTAGTATAAAAATATAGATTAGGTAAAACATAGGCTAGGTAGGGCCACAGGACCTGGTCAATTCATGGGTTTATGTGCAGGCCTACGGCTTCTGCCACGATCAGCACACATATGGCACTTGTGACGTTAGTGCATA
Organism: Monoplex corrugatus; assembly: GCA_030674185.1. Lineage (NCBI taxonomy): Eukaryota > Metazoa > Mollusca > Gastropoda > Littorinimorpha > Ranellidae > Monoplex > Monoplex corrugatus. The sequence continues at coordinate 34,731,940 of CM060308.1, forward strand.
TGGAATTCGTTCTGAGCATAGAGACGTCGTCTTGAGAAACTGAAACTGAAACTGACAGCACAAACCCCACCTGAACTCATTTCTGGCACGGAAGTCTTTGGGGAAAACAAAACAGAGGTTACTATGAGATCAAGGCACGAAGGATCACGGAATCTGGGGCAATTTTCATGATGATAAAATAACTGATGATTTCGTGATCATGATGAAAATGATCATGATGATATAAAGTTCCATCTAGGATTGAGACTAGAGTGACAGGGTTACATTCTATGCTTATTGTCATCAGATATCCTGGCGTCAACCAGGTCCTTGCAAACAGAGATACCTACAGTGCTGGTCAAGAAATCTGAGCAACACTCTCAATGACGAATCCTTAAAGTGGTTGATACTGAAATGTGTGGTCGCAAGTCTTCCCAATGCGCCCACAGCACACTCAACTCTGGGCAGAAGCCAGCAACCCTCTTCTCTCTCTTTCAGTAATGCTCTCTCTCTCTCTCCCTCTCTCTCTCACGCTGTCTTATTTTCTCTGACTTTTATCAGTGTATCTTCCCATTTCTCTCTCTTTGTCTCTCTCCGTGTCTAACTCTGTCTCTTTCTCTGTCTCTCATGCTCTCTTATTTTCTCTGACTCTTATCTCTCTTATTTTCTCTGACTCTTATTATCAGTCTATCTTCCCATTCCCCCCCCCCCCCCTCTCTTTCATACTCTCTTATTCTCTCTGACTCTTACCAGTGTATCTTCCCATCTCTGTGTGTGCGTGTCTCTCTCTCTTTCTTTCTTTCTGTCATGCTCTCTTATTTTCTTTGACTCTTATCAGTGTATCTTCCCATCTCTGTGTGTGTGTCTCTCTCTCTCTCTCTTTCTTTCTGTCATGCTCTCTTATTTTCTCTGACTCTTACCAGTGTATCTTCCCATCTCTGTGTGTGTGTGTCTCTCTCTCTTTCTTTCTTTCTGTCATGCTCTCTTATTTTCTTTGACTCTTATCAGTGTATCTTCCCATCTCTCTCTCTCTCCCCCCCCTCTCTTTCTGTCTCTCATGCTCTCTTATTTTCATTGACTCTTACAAGTGTATCTTCCCATCTCTCTCTCCCCCTTTCTTTCTGTCATGCTCTCTTATTTTCTTTGACTCTTATCAGTGTATCTTCCCATCTCTCTCTCTCTCCCCCCCCTCTCTTTCTGTCTCTCATGCTCTCTTATTTTCATTGACTCTTACAAGTGTATCTTCCCATCTCTCTCTCCCCCTTTCTTTCTGTCATGCTCTCTTATTTTCATTGACTCTTACAAGTGTATCTTCTCTCTCTTCCCCCCCCCCCCTCTCTCTCTCTCTCTCTCAGACGCAACCCTCCAACCCCTTATCACGTCCCTCTCTGCCTTCTCTTTACATCTTGGATGCTCTGATCGTGATGTAGCCTCCAATTCCTGCTCAGTAATACCGGGTGATGTAGACAAGCGGGTAAACATTGGACTTCCCATTGGAGGGTCCTGGGTTCAATCCACCTTGACACCTGGTGTGTAAAGGAGATTTTCTGCCTGATCTCCCTGGTCAACATGTGTGCAGACCTGTCAGTGTCTACACCCCCATCCCCCTTTTTATGGCTACATATGGTCGACTGTCGTGGTCGATAAAGTCCAGCCTAGCACTTTATTTGGTCGATGGCCCTTTGTCAGTTTACTGTAGAAAAGCTGCTTTGGAAGCCTGTTATCCTGCATGCGCACAAGATGTCCAGACCATCTTAGCTGAGACTGTGTTAGCAGTGCATCTATGTTTGGCATCTGGGCTTGCAAAAGTACATTCACGTTTGAGACTCTGTTGTACCATTTGATGCTGAAGACGTTTGAGACTCTGTTGTACCATTTGATGTTGAAGACGTTTGAGACTCTGTTGTACCATTTGATGTTGAAGACGTTTGAGACTCTGTTGTACCATTTGATGTTGAAGATGTTTGAGACTCTGTTGTACCATTTGATGTTGAAGATACGTCGAAGGCAGCGCCAGTGAAACTGCTCTAGTACCTTAACATGCCTACGGTAGAGAGTCCAGGACTCGCATCCATACAGCAATGCAGTCAGGACTACTGCTCTGTATACTGCGCACTTCGTCCCCAGTTTCAAGCCCTTTTCGTTCCATACGGAATATCATTTACACTCGCCAAAGATCCTGTAGTCATGTCAGGGCTGGCTCATGGAACTCGTGGAAATATGAAAACACCCAGCATGCACAACTGTCAACGCCCTATCGGTACACTCAGCCTTATCGATACATTTCGTTGAAAAACAGCATACAAACCAATATTTACGAAATCTGACGCTTAACGTTTTTAAGAATTGCTTCGGATGATTCTAGTTTCAGTTTCAGTGTCAATTTTTCAAGATGACGTCTCTGCGCTCTGAATGAATTTCATATGCATTAACGTCACAGGTGCCATGTGATGGAGAAGATCCAGAATGATCACGGCACAAGCCTTAAGCCTGCACATACACCCACGAGCTGGCCAGGTCCTGAGGTCCTACTCAGATAGTTCCATAACTCTGGGGCCGTAGGGGAATGAGGTGGTAGAGATCTCAACTTTTCCCTGGGTCAGCACCACACTTCAAATTCACATTCATATTCATCTTTTTTTTTTTATAACCAAGACTTGAGAAAGGCAAGAAGGTTATTTGGTCTTCAAGGTGTGGGACCTGGGAAATCAACCTATGTCTCCAATGTTTTTACCAAGGCAGTCGACCAATGCTCTGCTCTTCATGATTTTGAACTGCCGTGGATCTTTAGCGTGCGCAGCCAGAAGGCACATGGGTCCGACTTGTTTTTTTTTTTTGTCCCCTTCCGAGGGACCAGACATTCAGCTCATTTTCCGGTAAAACTGAGGAGAAAAGTCGAGGCCCTTAAGGGGAGTGAGCCCTGGAACCTCGAGTTTAGTTAATGGCAGGCGAACGTCTTGGAAAGATTATAATTGTGTACACAATGAAAAGCAAAAGATCACGATTAAATTAGAAATGCACTTACTTAAAATTCCTTGGAACAATCTGACCCCTCTATCCCGACCTACCTTTGATTTCGCCTGCTTTTACAGTGAACAGTGATACCTTTTTTTGCACCCCCAAGAAATTATTCAAACACAGTTCTATTGTGCATTAGGATATCTTTTTTAATTCATTCTATATGAACAAGTTCGTGATGTTTCTAAAACGGAACGAATGCACATAAAATATAAAGTGGAATGTATAATTTATTTGCATGGCTATGCACGCCGGCTGACCTCCAGTGCCAGTGATGAGATACATGTAACAGACCCGACTGCCAGTGCCAAGTGCTCCTGGGGAGAAGTTGTGTTATTCGGGATGTGTGGGATGGAAAACACCTGCTTCCACACAGATAGGGCTGAGTATACCGATAGGGCTGGGTATACCGTTATGGCTGGGTATACAGATAGGGCTAAATATACCGATAGGGCTAAGTATACTGATAGGGCTAAATATACCGATAGGGCTAAGTATACTCATAGGGCTAAGTATACTGATAGGGGTAAATATACTAATAGGGGTAAGTATACTGATAGGGGTAAGTATACCAATAGGGTAAGTATACTGATAGGGGTAAGTATACTGATAGGGGTAAGTACACTGATAGGGCTAAGTATATCGATAGGGTTAAGTATACCAATAGGGCTAAGTATACTGATAGGGCTAAGTATAGCGATAGGGCCGAGTATAGCGATAGGGCCGAGTATACCGATTGGGCTGAGTATACCGATAGGGTTGAGTATACAGATAGGGCTAAACATACTCATAGGGTTAAGTATACCAATAGGGTTAAGTATACCGATAGGGCTAAGTATACTGATAGGACTTAGTATAATGATAGGGTTAAGCATACCAACAGGGCTAAGTATACCGATACTGATGGGGCTAAGTATTCTGATGGGGCTAAATATACCGATAGGGCTAAGTATACCGATAGGACTGAGTATACCGATAGGACTGAGTATACCGATAAGGCTGAGTATACGATAGGGCTAAGTATACCGATAGGGCTGAGTATACTGATAGGGCTAAGTATACAGATAGGACTGAGTATACCGATAGGACTGAGTATACCGATAGGGAGACGTGAGTATACCGATAGGACTGAGTATACTGATAGGGCTAAGCATACCGATAGGGTTGAGTATACCGATAGGGTTCGAGTATACCGACAAGGCCGAGTATACCGATAAGGCCGAGTATACCGATAGGGCGAGTATACCGATAGGGCCGAGTATACCGATAGGGCCGAGTATACCGATAAGGCTGAGTATACTGATAGGGCTAAGTATACCGACAGGGCCGAGTATCACACCGTACAGGGCCGAGTATACCGATAGGGTCGAGTATACCGATAGGGCCGCGTAAGTATACCGATAGGGCTCGAGTAGTATATCGATAGGGCCGAGTATACGAGATAAGTATACGAGGAGTATACCGATAGGGTGAGTTCTATAAGGCTGTATACGATAGGTAAGATACTAAGGGGATATACGATAGGGCCTGAGTATACGATAAGGCTAAGTATACCGATAGGTGGTATACTGACAAGTATACCGATAGGGCTGAGTATACCTGAAATTTCGATAGGCTGAGTATACTGATAGGGCTAAGTATACCGATAGGGCTTTCATAGTAATATACCGATAGGGCTGAGTATACGATAGGGCTAAGTATACCGAAGGGCTGAGTATACGATAGGGCAAGTATACCGATAAGGCCGAGTATACCGATAGGGCCAAGTATACCGATAGGGCCGAGTATACCGATAGGGCCGAGTATACCGATAGGGCGAGTATACCGATAGGGCTGAGTATACCGATAGGGCGAGTATACCGATAGGGCTGAGTATACCGATAGGGCAGTATACCGATAGGGCTGAGTATACCGATAGGGCAAGTATACCGATAGGGCTAGTATACCGATAGGCTGAGTATACCGATAGGGCTGAGTATACCGATAGGGCTAAGTATACCGATAGGCTGAGTTCGATCTAACAGACGTCACCAACGATGAAGGCTGTGCAACAACATAGCTGAGCATGGTCAGGAACAACTGCAGTTCTCCGTATTTCACTAAAAATTATCCTATGTAATGCGCACCGAGTCCCACTGATTTTGGAGAATAGCGCTATAGACAAACGATTTATAATCTGTCATAATGTGATCTGGATGAAAGAACAGACGCCAAATGCAAACTACACACTTGTTCGATACCACCCGTGCTCTGTTCCCTACCTCTTTTTTTTAGTGTCTAGGCCATCACGAGTAGAAACATCAGACTGGGGTTAGGTAATCACAGGTAATGTTCTAAAAAAATTGCACCAGGTCCCCCCCTTTTTTTTTACCTGCACTAATGAATCCTGTGTTTATGTTATCTATCCATGAACTCAACAGCTGTCTGGTGATATCAATACGTTTTTGTTGTTGCGTGATAAAGTCTCATCAGTCATCCCGTCATTTTGCTGTAAAATGTTGTTTACGGGTCATAAAGCACAGGTGTAGAAATGAAGAGATTTCCAAACAACTAACATTATTTGTTTGATTCCGTTTTGCCATATTTCATTTAGTTTGACGATATCTGTTAATGCCAGTCTCCCAGGTGTATTGTTTTCACAAGCCTGCAAGCACGAATGCACAGATGTACTCACCCTCCGCCCACCACACCACACACACACACACACACACACACACACACATACACACACGTACCCACACACACACACAGTCCCCCCTACACGCACACACTCACATGAAGACACACAATCATATACAACATATCACAAGTCTTGTATAACTCCGCAAAGAATCTACATGATATTGAATTGTTTCATTTAATAATAGTAATTAAACAAACAAACAAACAAAAAAACGAACGAACAAACAAACAAACTAACAAACAAGTAGCCCGTCCCCTCAGACTTTGCCGTGTCTGGTTTCCAAAACTGCTTTCCAATTCATAAGAGATTTACGCTATGAATTAAAGTTATCGGCAAAACCACTTCCACATCTCCTCGTAAGTGGCTGCGACAGAGGAATCTAATTTCACCAGCATGAAATTCAAGACACTCAAGCTTTCCTTACATTCTGTGATACTAGTAGGGACATGCTGACCCCCATGAAGCACTTCACGTGTGGAATTCTAAGTTTTGAATGATGGTATAGTTAAGGTGGACTATGACACATTTCCTCTGCTGGCCTTTGACAAAAATGAAAATCTTCGGGTAGAAAAAACATTTTTGCGCAGTAGTCAAGTGGGTAAATGTCACACTTCAAACAGATGGAGCCTGGGTTTGATCCTACTAAACACCTTCACTTGGTGAGTAATGGTAGGGATATTTCATATCTCCCAGGTCAACATACAGACCTGCCAGTGCTTCAACCACCTTCATATGTATACCCATGCATAATATCAAATAATCAATACATATTGGGGGAAAAAAAAACTATGCATGCGCCAAGGGCGCCTTTGTGAATGATTATTGCTGTTTCAGTAAATATCTGACCCCCACGAAATGCTTCACGTGTGGAATTCTCTCCAATTTTTGCATCATGGTATAGCTTAAGATGAACTATGACATATTTCCTCTGCTGGCCTTTGACAAAATTGTAATTCTTTGCACGCAGAAAAACTTTACATGAAACTAAAAAAAATCAAAAAATCATCCCTCTGTCTCCCCCCCCCCCCAAAACAACAACAAAAAAAAAACCACAAAAAACCCAAGAAACAACAACAAAACAACAACAACAAAACCAAACCAAAACAAAACAAAAAAACAACAAAAAACAAACAAACGAACAAACCCCCCACATGTGATGTGATGACAGGCACAGTAGTCAAGTGGGTAAACTTGACACTTGAAACAGATGGAGCCTGGGTTCGATCCTTCACTTGGTGAGTAATGGTAGGGATATTTCCGGTCTCCCAGGTCAACATGCACACCTGCCAGTGCTTCAACCCCCTTCATATGTATACCCATGCCTAATATCAAATAGGCACATTAAAGATCCTCTAAGTCATGTCAAAGGCCAGTTTATGGAAACAGAAAAACACCCAGCATAATTATACGCCCACTGAAGATGAAGTATGCATAATGCGGCAACACACTACTTGCTGTTATGGGCACAACAAAGCGCTAACACACATCTGATCAAAATCAGTACATATTGGGGAAGAAAACTTTGCATGCGCCACGTGCACCTTTGTGAATGCTTATTGCTATTTCAGTAAATATCTAACATCATCCAAAACAAGTGCGACTGCCCCCGCCCAAGCAAACGGAACCAGAAGAACAAGAAAACCAATGTAAGCGCGTATTTTACAAACATCTTACAAACAAGTTGCCCCTCCCCTCAGGCTTTGCTGTGTCTGGTTTCCTGTAAATGGATCTAAGTGGCTGCAACAGAAAAATCTAATTTCACCGGAATGAAATTCAAGACACTCAACTTTCCTTACATTCTGTGATACTAGTAGGGACATGCTGACCCCCATAAAGTGCTTCTTGTGTGGAATTCTCTTCAATTTTTGCATTATGGTATAGCTTAAGATGACACATTTCCTCTGCTGGCCTTTGACAAAATTGTAAATCTTTGGGCAGAAATTTTTTTCATATGAAACTCAACAATCTTTCCGTACTTCCTCCCCCAAAACAAACAAACAAACACCCCCCCCCAAAAAAAAAAAAACAACAACAAAAAAACAACAACACACACAAAACACAAAATAAAAACAAAAATAAAAAACAACAACAAAACAAAAAAAAACAACAAAAAACCCACACATGTGATGTGATGACAGGCACAGTAGTCAAGTGGGTTAATGTCATACTTCGAACAGATGGAGCCTGGGTTCGATCCAACTGAACTAAACATCTTCACCTGATGAGTCATCATCATCACATCATCATCAGGTGCCTTGCCGCATGGCGTTGGCGATTATGGATTTCCATCTGTCTCTATCACTTGCTGCCTCAAGCATCTCTTCCACCCTCCCTGTCCCCAGCCACTCTGCAAGTCCGTCTGGTATCTTCTCCTTGGGTCTACCTGGCGCTCTCCTTCCCTCCAGCTTTCCCGTTGTGACCAGGTGTTCCAATTCCCCTTTCTTCATAAAATGGCCTATAAATGTTGCCTGTCTTTTCCTAATCTTCCTTATGAATGATCTACTTGTGTCTGCCTCCATCAAGACTGCCTCGTTTGTTTTCTTTGCTGTCCATGGAACTCTCAACATTCTTCTTAGAAACCACATCTCGGTTGCCTCAATCTTGTTCTGGCTTTGCTTGTTGACTGTCCACGCCTCGCAACCGTACAACAGTATTGGTTCTTGTAACATTCAAGAACTCTCTTCCTGATGTTAATTGATAGGCATTTGTTGGTACGGATGCTTTTCATCTTCTTGAATGCTGTTTTACCTTATGAGTAAAAGTAGGGATATTTCCGATCTCCCAGGTCAACATGCAGACGTGCCAGTGCTTCAACCCCCTTCATATATATAAATATATATATATATATATATATATATATATATATATATATATATATATATATATATATATATATATATAAATGCAGAATATCAAATCTGCACATCGAAGATCCTCTAAGTCATGTCAAAGGCTAGTTTATGGAAACGTAAAAACACTCAGCATATATGCCTACCGAAAATGGAGTACGTAGAATGCTGCAACATAACTGCCTGCCGTTATGGGCAGAGCAAAGCTCTAACACACATTTGATAAAAAAATGGTACATGTTGAAAAACAAACAAACAAAGCCATTAAAACTATGCATGTTCCACTGGCTGCCAGCCTTTGTGAACGTTTATTGCCGTTTCAGTAAATATCTAACATCACTTTGGTTCTGGAATGGCATTAGGCGAATTCCTTGTCAAATGAGTGTTACACCTTCGCGTGACTTGATGTTTGTAAACAAACATCTTACAAACAAGTAGCCCCTCCCCTCACACTTTGCTGTGTCTGGTTTCAGAAATTGCTTTCCAATTCATAAAAGATTTACGTTACAAATTCAAGTCACCGGCAAAACCACTTCCACATCTCCCTGTAAATAGATCTTAGTGGCTGCAACAGAAAAATCTAATTTCACCGGAATGAAATTCAAGACACTCAAGCTTTC
>CM060308.1:34751088-34768588 GCA_030674185.1 Monoplex corrugatus
AAATACGCTTTCTTATTCTTTTTTCGAGTTTTATCTGGCTCTTGTTTTCCAGAAATATTTCAGGATTTGAAAAATTGTTGAAATGCTGTTTTTAATTGCCAAAACCTACCCTGTATCTTTCGTGCTGTTCATGATGCTACACAATGAATCAGCAATCCTGTATACAGCTGTCTTACATTACAACAGTTTCAAAATTCTGATTTCTAACTTGATAATACTTTCAAAGTTTTGATTTCAATTTTCAAGTCGACTCGTGTTTACAATAGATAATATCAACGACGATGAATAATGCAGGAGGTTTCTAGATAGATCAAAACCATGACAAAAAGAAAAGAATGAAATGATATTTCTTTCATGTCTGTACTGAATGGAATAATAAATTCAAAACAAGTGTGACTGCCCACGTTCAAGCAAACAGGAACGAGAAAAAAAGCACGAAAGAAGAATAAGAACGCGTATTTAATACAAGACAAGACAGGCGCAAAATTTTCGGCCAACTGGCCTTTGTCAAGCGTAAGATTACATACAAACAAACACCAGATACAAAAATTAGGATAAAAAGACTGAAACTTGCCTGCTGCTCGGTCCAGTATGAGAAAAAGAAGAAGAAGAAGAAGAAGAAAAAGAAGAAGAAGAAGAAGAAGAAGAAGAAGAAGAAGACAACGAAGAAACAGAAAAAGAAGCTGGAGGAAGAGGAGGACACACACACACACACACACACACACACACACACACACACACACACACACACACATACACACACACACACGCACGCACGCACACACACAAAAGCAGAAGAGGCAAAAGAACCAGAAGAGAAGGAAGGTGCAGTAACTGTAATCGGAGAAAATCGATGAATATACAGCAATTTGACCACTCACTTCGTCATCCATCTGCTCCATGCCAATGAACTGGCAGACCAGTCCCAGCTCCTTCTGGGTGAGATAACCACGGCAACCTACCCCCAGTTTGCTGCAGACGTGACGCAGTTGTTCCAGACCTGACTCAGAGTCCATGGACTGGTCTCTGGTCATCGGCGATGACGTCAGAATACCTGGTTGTCAGCAACATAAGATGTCGTATCGATATTTTGTTACGGCAAAATTTAGAGACGCCCTATATTTTTGCCTGCTTCTGACACTCTGTTTCAAACGATTGATGGCTTTGATTATGATCTGAAGTGGATGAGGTTCTGGCAAATGCACTTTCAGGCCATTTGCCCCTCAGCAAAGTGTCCATGTCCTTTTGTCCATCAACTACATTCCTCGCTGCCTATCCCCCATCATCCCAGCTCTGCCTTGTCCCTGTGACCACTTGCGCTCCTCTTCCCTCTCCCTGCCCCGCTTATTTAATTAATAAGCCTTTACCCCATGGCCATAAGTCCTTCCCGGCCATCTGTCTTCTGATCCTTTGCTTCCCAACAAGCCATGTATCTCCATCCCACTGGCCCATCTGCCCCTCCCTATCCTTTTCCTTGCCATGCCAAACTGGCCATTTGCCCCCTAATCTTTACCTCCAAGTCATCTCCCCGTCTCTCTTGGCCATTTGCCCCTATACCTTTACCTCATGTCTCCTCTACTCCCTTGGCCCTTTGCCCCTATACCTTTACCTCATGTCTCCTCTACTCCCTTGGCCCTTTGCCCCTTGACCTGTACCCTCTGGTCATTTTTACCCATTCCCATTTGCCCCTTCCACCTTTACAGCAAGGCTCTTCCTCTCCACCTCCAATCCATCCGCTATTTGTTCCCTAGACTTGTATCCCCTGGCTATTCCATCCCCATCGCCCACTGACCATTCTTCCAGCAGACCATTAACCCAAAGCATCTTCCCCAATTCACTGTCCATTTCAAAAAAACAAAAAATCCAAAAACAAAGCCTATACAAACAAAATAACAAAACGGATGGCCAAGTCATATTAAAGTCTCTTCTATGTGCCCACCTACACGTTCTGTACAATATGTACCTTGAATATAAAATGATCGCAAGTAGTAGTCTTTTTACCTTCAGCTTCAAACGTCTCCACCTGTGGGGGGCTGGACGATCTGCGCTGTTGTTTCCGCCCCTGTCCATCCTCGCTGGGCTCCTGCAGTCATTGCAAACATGCACACACAGGCGCCAGCACGCACGCCACACACACACACACACACACACACACACACACACACACACACACACACGCACACGCAACACACACACACACACACGAATCTATTTAGTTGAGTTATCCCTTTTCTTTTCTATCTTCTTTTCTTTAGAATAAAAAAGAAAAAAAAAAGGGAAATTATTTCACACTGACCAGAGATAGTTGTGTGTCTGTGTTACAAAAATGCTACAATGGATGTACGTCAAGTTTTTATTTCATCTGTAGCTTTTTTCTCAGATCAAAGTGATCTTGGATGCGCGCCTATTTACATATCCAGAGAAATCAGATTAAGCTTTTATTCACACATGCATAAAATCAGACAAATTAAGCAGACAGATACAACGAAAATGTGCGCGTGCTGTCTCTCTGTCTGTCTCTCTCTCACACACACACACGCACACCACACACACACACACACACACACACACACACACACACATACACACACACACACACATACACACACACACAACACACACACACACACACACACACACCACACACACACACTTTGATAGGCAAACATAACAGGATGATGACAGGGCAGCAGTTATAACAACACAAACGACACACGATAGACATTATGCTGCTCTGAATACATTAGCGGGATGTACAACGACAAACGACGACGATGACGACAGCGACAGCACAAAAAAGAATGACGACGATGGGCGCGGTGGTCAAGTGAGCAAACGTTGGACTTCCAATCAGAAGGTCCTGGGTTCGATCCGCCCGGACACCTTCCGCCTGGTGGACGGTAAAGGGTGGACATTTTTCCCACTCCCCGGTCAACATGCGTGCATACCTGTCAGTGCACAACCACTTCTTTAAGGAGTATGTTGTACAGTACTTACGTCTCCCATCGTGCAAGACCCAGCGTGCAATAAGCGTTTGATACTGAGTGGCTCACGGCACTGTATGCACCATGATACTTCTTCGTTTTTCTTTTAAAAGGTGTGAGTGAGAGAGGATTGTGTGACCCGTGTGTATCTTTCCTACGATTCCCTCAAACAAATGGGAGAAACTGTTCAATCCTTTGACCCCCGCACCCTGTCCACCAACATTCTGCATTGTCAACCACGCTAAAAAGGCAAAAACTTAACCCTTTGATTACCTCACCCTTTCCACGAGCTTCCTGCAGGACTCCCTAACCTTTTCCACCAGCTTCCTGCAGGAAGCTGATGGATAGGGTGAGGGAGTCAAAGGAATAAGTTTTTGCAGTTGGCGGGAAGGGTGCGGGAGTCAAAGGGTTAAGGTAGGGATGGATTTGGAAGAGTTCGTTGTGTTTGGCTGCTTTAATCCTCTTGCCCGAGTGTTTTCCACATAAGTTTGAATTTTGGGTTTCAGATCTGTACAAGTAAGGAACGAACGATTTACACATCCTTTCTCTTGTGGCGTTCTTGGCCAGGCAGTCAGCTACTTCACTGACTCAAATACTAACGTGGCCAGGAACCCAAGCAAGAACAATGATGTAACTATCAGTTTAAGAGAGGAAAAGAAATCACAAAGTGCTAGGTGGATGATGTTACGGCCAGCAATTGATTCTAGAGTGGAAAGAGAATCCGAAAAGATGATAAAGTCTTTATACTTGGACTGGGACAACATTTGTAGTGCCGAGACCAGAGCAATCAGTTGGGCGGTATGGAGAGAACTATCAGAGGAAATGCGGTTTGAAAATTGTCGATGAAGAGATGGCCCTAGCACATCAGAAGGCAACAGCAGCAATACCATCACAAGACGATGAGAGACCCATGCACATCAGCAGGCAACAGCGGCAATACCATCGTCAGGCGATGAGTACACACAAGAACATCAGAAGGCAACAGCGGCAACACCATCCTTAGACTTTGATCCATCTGTGAATATTTTGTGGTTTGACGGAAATTTTGGACAAGAGTTCTGCATGACAGGACTTGAATGACAATGCACTGATGGAGTCTTCACAAATGATAGCAAGATCCACACTGATCTCGGGGTATGTGGAATATTTGTACAGTCTGAAACAACTGCTAGATCTAATCTGCATAGTGCATGTCCAGGCGGAAAGATACAGATTCTATGCGGATCAATACGTTTAGAGTTTCCTTCGAATTTAGGTTTAAATTTGGGGTTGAAAACGCAGCCTGCTTAGGGTTTTCTCGACTTAGAAAACAGTTTTAGACAGTAGTTAAAGGTTAGTTTCTGTCGACAGTAGGAGGGGAAGGGTCCTTTGCTTCTGCACACAGGCTGTATACAGGGGCGGTTCTGAATGCTCCAAAATAGCTGAACCCTTGATAATGCATGGGATCAAGTGTCTTTAATAAGGTCTTGGAGCCGGCGTACAAAATGCCACTATAGTCCACTTTGGCACGGACTAATGGTCTAGGGAAGTGGAGAAGTGTTTTCTTATCACCGGCCCTATCCATATGAGCTACGACTCCCAAGAATATTCAAAGCTTTCTGGCTTGAGGTTTTAAAATGTTAGATATAACAAAGGAAATCTAGCTTTTGGTCTAAAATTACTCTTACAAATTAAGCCTCTTTTACAACCAGAATGATGGACTTTCCTGGACGGATTTCAAGGTCAGCAAAGACTTATCGGAATTTATAAAAGAGGCATACCGATTTTCAGCTGTGGAGAAAGCAAAGTCATTGCCCACTGAACACGGCCCATGACGCCTGCAAGTGTTCAAGAGTGCAAAATCATATTCAAACAGCGGAGAATCAGAACCCAGCTATAATGAGTTGACAGTATTGTTGAGTTTAATGTTGAACAGAACAGGACAGAAAGAATATTCCTTTATAAAACAAAACATCCAACTCCTGCACGTGGAAGTCAGAAAGAATGGTGCCTACACAGACTTAAACCTGTTGCTCTGCCAAAAAATGCTTAATAACCAGAAAGAGACAGCCTCGAAAGCCAAGCTCATGAAGGTCTGAAAGTATTCCAGATTTCCAGATGGTATCATATACTTTTTCTAGGTCAAAGAAAATGGTGACTACATGAAGGTTTTTTTTTTTTTGAAAGGCATTAAGAATTGTGCTTCAAGGCAGATTAAATGGGCGACTTAGGGGTGATGCTAGAGGAAATAGGGGTGATGCTAGAGGAAATAGGGGTGATGCTAGAGGAAATAGGGGTGATTGCTAGAAGGAAACAAAACCGCACTGCTGTTCAGCCAGAAGGCAATCTGTTTCAAATTTCCGCGTACGTCTGGCAGGCAGGCAGGCAGGCAGACAGACAGGCAGGCAGACAGACGGCAGGCAGAAAAGCAGCCAGGCAGGCAGACTGACACACAGACAGGCAGACAAGCACACAGACAGGCATACAAAAAGATACATGTCTCATTCAAGTCTACAGGAAATACTCTCTTTTTAGTCTGTAAAAACAGGATATATCAAACAACAACAACAACAATAATAGAAGAGAAATAAGGAAAACAAGACGACCAACTCTCTCCCAACAACAACAATAACAATAACCGCAACAACCATAGCAAGGGGTAACAGCTGCAGCAAAGAAAGACACAGCGGTAACTGTCAATAACGATTAAGGTATTCTTCCTCACACCCAGGTAGCAAATGGGGCGATAATGCTTGGGATAGGAGAGGCATTGAACATCTGGGACATTCCACGTGGTCTTATCGTTCAGAACAGAACAACCCATGGTCGCCAGAGCCAAGTGGGTAAGGTATCGAACTGTCAGTTGGACGGCTCGTGTTCGATCCTGCAATGGTTACCTCCCGCGTGGTGGATAAAGTGTGGGGATTTTTTTCTGATCTACTAGGTCAACGTACGTTCAGACCTGTTAGTACCTTTTAGGTTTACGCGCACAAAACATCAAATATGTACGTTAAAGATCCTGTGCGTCTTGTCACTGCACGGTGGCTTACGGAAACAAGAAAACATCCAGCATTATGCCCCACTGAAGACGGAGCATGCAGACTGTGCACAAACACAATGCCTGCGCAGTATGGGCAAAACAACGTACGTCCATGCGTCTGACAAAGATTTGAACGATGAATAACTGCAGAAAGCTGGTGGATAGGGTGAGAGAGTCAAAGGATTAAGTTCTTGCTTTGCTAGCATGGTTGACTATGGAAGATGCTAGTGGACAGGGTGCAGGAGTCAAAGGGTTAAGTTTTTGCTTTGCTAGCATGGTTGACTATGCAAGATGCTAGTGGACAGGGTGCGGGAGTCAAAGGGTTAAGTTTTTGCTTTGCTAGCATGGCTGACTATGCATGATGCTAGTGGACGGGGTGCGGGAATCAAAGGGTTAAACATACGTATACCTGGGAGATCGGGAAAAGTCTCCCCCCTTCACCCACTAGACGGAAGAGTCTGGACGCACAGCACTCAGGATTTTTTAACTAGACCTCACTATTTCTCTTGGCCTATTACGTGATCGATGCATCGCTTGTCTCCTTTGTGTGGCGAGCGCCCCACTGACAGTCAACGTCTGTCAACTTTACAGCTGACGTGCAGGTACAGATGTTACAGGACTGTGCAGTTGAACCAACGATCAATACGGGCAGAAAATCGTATGTGCTGAATACTTTCTGAACATATGCAGATGGAAATAAACTCAGTTCAAAGTTAAACTATCTTATACATTATGCAGATGGAAATAAACTCAGTTCAAAGTTAAACTATCTTATACATTATGCAGATGGAAATAAACTCAGTTCAAAGTACAAACTATCTTACACATTATGCAGATGGAAATAAATTCAGTTCAAGTTTAAACTATCTTGCACATTTACGGTACAAACAAAAACAAAACCCACAAACACACACACAGTGTACATAAATGATATAGACATGATCATAGACAGGTAGATCGATAAATAAACGGTCACACGAATCAAAATTTGACAGACGGAAGTTTAGACAATACTGAATTTTGTTCGGTCTAAACACACTAAAATAAAACATGTGTGTGGAAGCTCTACAACACTGTGAATCGAATGATTTTGTTTCTCGTTATTCGCTGTCCATTTCTCTTCAATCTGGACAATAACTGCCTTCAATAAATATAAAATAATAAGTCACTGATGATAATTCAGTTACACTTCATTAGAACGTGATGACACTTCAATAATACTTTACTAGAACTTGATGATACTTCAATAGTATTTTGCTAGAACTTGATGATAATTCAATAATAATTTACTAGAACTTGATGATAATTCAATAATAATTTACTAGAACTTGATGATAATTCAATAGTATTTTGCTAGAACTTGATGATAATTCAATAATAATTTACTAGAACTTGATGATAATTCAATAATAATTTACTAGAACTTGATGATAATTCAATAATAATTTACTAGAACTTGATGATAATTCAATAATAATTTACTAGAACTTGATACTTAAATAACACTTTACTAATACCTGATTCTTCAATAATACTTTACTAGTACTTGATGACACTTCAATAGTACTTTACTAATACTTGATGATACTTCAACAGTACTTTACTAGAACCTGATACTTCAACAACATTTTACTAGAATGATACTTCAATAATACTTTACTAGTACTTGATGATACTTCAATAATACTTTACTAGTTCTTGATGAAATTTCAACAATACTTTACTAGAACCTGATGATGCCACGATAATATTTTACTAGAACTTAATGATACTTCAATAATACTTTACTAGAATTTGATGATACTTCAACGATACTTTACTAGAACTTGATGATACTTCAATAATACTTTACTAGAACTTGATGTTACTTCAATCAAACTTTACTAGAACTAGATGATACTTCAATCAAACTTTACTAGAACTTGACAATACTTCAATAATACTTTACTAAACTTGATGATACTTCAATACAACTTTACTAGAACCTGATGGTAATTCAATAATGCTTTGCTAGAACTTGATGATACTTCAATAATACTTACTAGAACTTGATGATGCTTCAATAAAACTTTACTAGAACCTGACGACACTTCAATAATACTTTACTAGAACTTGATGATACTTTAATAATACTTAACTAGACCTTGATGATACTTCAATTATACTTTACTAGAAATTGATATTTCAATGATACTTTAGAACTTGATGATACCTGAATAATACTTTACCAGAACTTGATGATCCTTCGATAATATTTTCCTAGACTTGATGATACTTCAATAGTACTTTACTAGAACTTGGTGATACTTCAATAATACTTTACTAGAACTTGATGATACTTCAATAACACTTTACTAGAACTTGATGACACTTCGATAATACTTCACTAGTACTTGATGATACTTCAATAATACTTAACTAGAACTTGATGACAATTCAATAATCTTTACTAGAACTTGATGATACTTCAATAATACTTTACTAGAACTTGATGATACTTCAATAATACTTTACTAGAACTTGATGATACTTCAATAATACTTTACTAGAACTTGATGATACTTCAATAATACTTTACTAGAACTTGATGACAATTCAATAATCTTTACTAGAACTTGATGATACTTCAATAATACTTTACTAGAACTTGATGATACTTCAATAATACTTAACTAGAACTTGATGATACTTCAGCAACACTTTACTAGAACTTGATGATATTTCAATAATACTTTACTAGAACTTGATGATACTTCAATAATACTTAACTAGAACTTGATGATACTTCAATAATACTTTACTAGAACTTGATGATACTTCAATAATACTTTACTAGAACTTGATGATACTTCAGCAACACTTTACTAGAACTTGACGTTACTTCAATAATACTTTATAAATACTTGATGATATTTCAATAATACTTTTAGTAAAAAATGGATATTTCAATAATATTTAAGTAGAATTTGATGATACTTCAATAATACTTTACTAGAACTTGACGGTACTTCAATAATACTTTACTAGAACTTGACAGTACTTCAATACAATAATACTTCACTAGTACTTGATGATACTTCAATAATACTTCACTAGTACTTGATGATACTTCAATAATACTTCACTAGTACTTGATGATACTTCAATAATACTTCACTAGTACTTGATGATACTTCAATAATACTTCACTAGTACTTGATGATACTTCAATAATACTTCACTAGTACTTGATGATACTTCAATAATACTTCACTAGTACTTGATGATACTTCAATAATACTTCACTAGTACTTGATGATACTTCAATAATACTTCACTAGAACTTGATGATACTTCAATAATACTTTACTAGAACTTGACGGTACTTCAATAATACTTTACTAGAACTTGACGGTACTTCAATAATACTTTACTAGAACTTGATGGTACTTCAATAATACTTTACTAGTACTTGACGGTACTTCAATACAATAATACTTTACTAGAACTTGACGGTACTTCAATACAATAATACTTCACTAGTACTTGATGATACTTCAATAATACTTCACTAGTACTTGATGATACTTCAATAATACTTTACTAGAACTTGACGGTACTTCAATAATACTTTACTAGAACTTGACGGTACTTCAATAATACTTTACTAAAAATTGATGGTACTTCAATACAATAATACTTTACTAGAACTTGACGGTACTTCAATAATACTTTACTAAAAATTGATGGTACTTCAATACAATAATACTTTACTAGAACTTGACGGTACTTCAATACAATAATACTTTACTAGAACTTGACGGTACTTCAATACAATAATACTTTACTAGAACTTGACGGTACTTCAATACAATAATACTTTACTAGAACTTGACGGTACTTCAATACAATAATACTTTACTAGAACTTGACGGTACTTCAATACAATAATACTTTACTAGAACTTGACGGTACTTCAATACAATAATACTTCACTAGAACTTGACGGTACTTCAATACAATAATACTTTACTAGAACTTGACGGTACTTCAATACAATAATACTTTACTAGAACTTGACGGTACTTCAATACAATAATACTTTACTAGAACTTGACGGTACTTCAATACAATAATACTTTACTAGAACTTGACGGTACTTCAATACAATAATACTTCACTAGAACTTGATGATACTTCAATAATACTTCACTAGTACTTGATGATACTTCAATAATACTTCACTAGTACTTGATACTTCAATAATACTTTACTAGAACTTGACGGTACTTCAATACAATAATACTTCACTAGAACTTGATGATACTTCAATAATACTTCACTAGTACTTGATGATACTTCAATAATACTTTACTAGAACTTGACGGTACTTCAATAATACTTTACTAGAACTTGACAGTACTTCAATACAATAATACTTCACTAGAACTTGATGATACTTCAATAATACTTCACTAATACTTGATGATACTTCAATAATACTTTACTAGAACTTGACGGTACTTCAATAATACTTTACTAGAACTTGATGATACTTCAATAATACTTTACTAGAACTTGATGATACTTCAATAATACTTCACTAGTACTTGATGATACTTCAATAATACTTTACTAAAATTGATGGTACTTCGATAATACTTTCCTAGTACTTGATGACATTTCAATAATACTTTCCTAGTACTTGATGATACTTCAATAATACTTTACTAGAACTTGATTGCACTATAATACTTTACTAGAACTTGATGATACTTCGATAATGGTTTATTAGAACTTGATGATACTTCAATAATACTTTACTAGTACTTGATACTTCAATAATACTTTAGTAGTACTAGATGATACTTCAATAATACTTTGCTAGAACTTGATGATACTTCAATAATACTTTACTAGTTCTTGATACTTCAATAATACTTTAGTAGTACTAAATGATACTTCAATAATACTTTACTAGAACTTGATGATACTTCAATAATACTTCAGTAGAATTTGATGATACTTCAATAATACTTTACTAGAATACGTCAATAATACTTTACTAGAATGATACTTCAATAATATTTTACTAGAATGATACTTCAATACTACTTTACTTGAGCTTGATGATACTTCAATAATACTTTACTAGAACTTGATGATACTTACTTTGAATAATACTTCAATCATACTTTACTAGAATGATACGTCAATAATGCTTTACTTGAGCTTGATGATAATTCAATAATACTTTACTAGAATGACACTTCAATAATACTTTACTAGAATGATACTTCAATACTACTTTACTAGAATTTGAAGACACTTCATAATACTTCATTAGAACTTGTTTCCATCTGCTTGTACCGGAATTGTTGTGGGAGATTAAGCTGTGGGTCTGCAGCTAACGAAAAACCCCGGAGTAGTCGTGAAGTAGATGTGGAGAGTGTCTGTCACTCCACCTATCCAATGATGCCCTGATCCTCCTCTGACACTGAAACCCCAACATCCGGTGTTGTAGGCTCGAAGGGCTGGGCTGGCTGACTGCCATCATGGTCACCTGGCCAAATCACTCCGTCCGCTTTTGTGTGATGTAATGGTTGACAGGTGTTGTGCCAGTCATCTCTTAAATCTCTTCGTATCTGACCATTTGTCTTTTGGAAATGTCTGCTGCTCTTATGAGAAATCTCATCACAGTCTGTGATCTTTTTCTAAGTGTTTTATTTTATTAGATTATTGTCTTATATGTTTTGTTAGTTAAATGTTTTTTTCTTTTTGTGAACAATACTTGTCTTATATGTACAAATTGATGTCGTTTCTGTTGCCACACTGTTTGTTGATGCTGGGTTATCGTTCAGCAAAGGGATGTGGTTTGTGAAACAGGTTCATAGGGGAAATGTTGACATGTGCTAAAATCTTAATGTTCTTTTTTAAACTTCCAATGTATAAAATATCATTATATATATATATATTCTGTGTACTATGTGGATTTCATGTGTCAACGTCGTCTTTTCATATTATAAAATTTGTTGTTGTTGTCATTTTCCGTTGCTACAGTGTGTGTGTTAGATGTCCGTTTGTTGTGAAACAAGAGATGAATATAAACAGATTTTAAAAAGTTTCATTTTCAGAGTAGGTACACAGATTTTCATTCATAACCCTGGCTTTGTTTAAATAAAGATGCTTGGGTGTTTTAGAAAGGGTGGAAGTTGGTAGCTCAAAGCATTTGCCTTTTGAACTCTAAATTTATTATCTTCAACAAAGGAGTCATGACCTGGATGCGGCCCGGCACCCATAGAGTGTTAGGAGTTAAGGGCCAAAACACTTGTATGACGGGGGTTTCTCTTCTGAGGACCTTCTGCTGTCCAGCTCTCTCCAGAGTTTCTTACTACAACGTGTCCATTTTGCCATATTCGGTAAATATGCTTCCCATCTACCCAAATTCTGAAGTCCGGTGAAGTTTTTATCTTTTATTTTTTAAGGATCATCGCACTCATGGAAGTTATCTTTGTGTTCATCTTTTATTTTTTTATTTTTTAATTATTTTTTTTACGATGCGATGATGATGATGTCGATGATATGAGGATGATAATCATGATGCTATGGAGTTCCATCTAGGATTAAGACTGCGTGACAGGGTTGTACACTACGCTTACTATCATAATATATCCTGAGGTCAACCAGGTCCGAGAGATACAGACACCTGCGGTGCTGGTCAGAAAATTTGACACAACACCCTCAATGACGCATCCGTGAAGTGGATGAAACTCGACTGTGTTGTCCCAGTCTTCCCAATGAGCCCATAGCACGCCCAACTCTGGGTAGGAGCCGGTAAGAACCGAAAAATCCCACAATGATATAGTTTTGAAGGGACTGATGGGGATTGGAACCCACAACCTTCCAGTCGGTGGGCCGTCCGGTGAAGTTGTTGCTCTGTGATTCTGACGTCCAGTTTGTCAGATGTTCGTCCTATTGACTTAACTTATGTCCTGCTGGGGCTAATTTTGGTGCAACAGTTTTCACAACTGCCGTTTAACTTTGTATGTTTTTGCAAATTGTGTCAGTTCATGATCGCCTGGTCTTCAGCGAATAACGGTTTAAGAACAGCTTCTTGATCAGAATTTGCATTCCGTGTAATTTCTTCCATGTAGATGATGAAAAAGAGTGGTAAAAGAACATATTTTTGTCGGACCCCAGATAGCATATGGAACCAGCAATATTTCATGCTCCATGATTAGTATTCAACCAGTAACATTTCAAACACTACGACTCTATTCAACCAGCAACGTTTCAAGCTCTATGATTGGTATTCAACCAGTAGCGCGTTTAAAGCTTTATGACTAACACTCAACCAGTAGTAGTTCAAACACTATGGTTTGTAATCGACCAGCAACGTTCCAAAAGCCCTATGACTGGCATTTCAAGCAGCAACGTTTCAAGCTCTATAACTGGCAATCAACTGGTAACGTTTCCATCTCTGTGACTGGTAATCGGACATAAACTTTTCATCCAAATTTGGATATTAGAGTTAAATTAAGATGATGCGTGAGGATGAGTGCGGACCCTCAAATTTATGTCTTGAGTGAGAATGTCACACAGTTTAGGTCACAGAGGCGAATCAGTCGATAACTGGTCACGACAGCTTTATAAGCTGTGTATAGATTAACATGTATTACGGTTGATATGAAGATACAGAAAGAGAAGGAAAATTTGACGTGTATGTCTGAATAGTTGAAATAAAAAGGTAGTAAAGGTCATAGGGGAGTGAGGACGTGGCAGATACTCAATTTTATTGAAAATTAGAATTACGAAGGCGGCAAACATCTTAAATAGCAAGAAGACTGAAGTCATGGTAAACAAATGAATGTGTGTGTGTGTGTGTGTGTGTGTGTGTGTGTGTGTGTGTGTGTGTGTGTGTGTGTGTGTGTGTGTGTGTGTGTTGTGTGTGTGTTGTGTTGTGTGTATGTGTGTGTGTGTGTGTGCGCGCTTGTGTGTAAGTGTGTGAGTATGTGTGTTTATGTTGTTTGTGCGTGTGCGTGTGCGTGAGCGTGTGAGTGTATGTGTGTGTGTGTGTGTGTGTGTGTGTGTGTGTGTGTGTGTGTGTGTGTGGTGTGTGTGTGTGTGTGTGTGTGTGAGTGTGTGTGCGCGCGCGCACGCGCGAGTTACAAAACAAAACAAAACAAAACAAAAAACAAATCCAAAACAAGTGTGACTGCCTGCGTTCAAGCGAACAGGAACCAGGAAAAAACAACAAAAACAAAACAAAAACAAAAACAAAAACAAAAAAACCGAAAAAAATCAGAACGCGTATTTAATACAACCAGACAAGACAGGCGCAAATTTTCGGCCAACTGGCCTTCGTCAAGCGTTGATGTAAGATCACAAATGAACAAACACCAAATGCAAAAATCAGGAGAAAAAGACTGAAACTTCCGTGCTGCTTTGTCCTACTTTATATACATAAACATTTGTAAAATCATTGCACTCAGGGGGGTTGCAATTGTGCTCACCCCCCCCCCCCCCACCGTGCCATTTTCTACGCCATCTTAATGGCTACAGAAGCTGGAACAGTTTTTACAATGCCATGATGATGATGATGATGATGTCGATGAGGATGATAATCATGATGCTATGGAGTTCCATCTAGGATTGAGACTGCGTGACAGGGCTGTATTATAGCTTACTATCGTAAATATATCCTGGCGTCAACTAGGTCTGAGAGATACAGACACCTGCGGTGCTGGTCAAAAGATTTGAGCAACACATTCAAAGACGCGTCCGTGAAGTGGATGAGACTCGACTGTGTGGCCCCCCGTCTTCCCGATGAGCCCATATCACGCCCACCTCTGGTTAGAGCCGGTGAGAGCCGAAAAATCCCACAATGACTGCTGAAGGAACTGACGGGGGTTCGAACCCACAAACTTTCAGTCGGTAGTCCGTTAAGCTAACCATTACACCACGGCGACTGGTGGCATTTACCTACTTGACCACCGTACGCATAAGACATTGGAAGGGGAGTAAAACAGAACAACAAGCACATGTCACAAAGTCACGACCGTGGGTACCGACCACAAACATGAAATGTCAAACCATCATGGTGTAAGCTCTTTATTAGAACAAATGTAACGCAGAACATATCAATTTTAAACCGTAAATGTACAGCAACATGAAGACAAAATATGGCATGAAGGTGTCACATCATTATAAACGTTTCGTAACACAAAAATATGGTAGATAAACAAATAGGTAGATAAATAAATAAAAAATATACAAGTATAAAGCAAATAGATGGACAAAAGGACATTAAACACATAGATAAATAGATAATAAATAGATAGGTAAATAAATAAATAAATGAATAAATAAATGAATAAATAAATAAATGAATAAATAAAGATACAAAACAAACAGATGAACAAAAGGACAGCAATTTGATCTCAGCAGAAGATCAACGGAAGTGCACAATTATAGGCATAGTATAACTAGATAGCGAGAATGCCCTAACAACTGAAAACAAGTACGATAAATTATTAACACAGGTAACAGCTTTTTAAACTGGACAGTTGCCATTGACAAAACCTGGGTTAGAAACTATGAACCAAAATCAAAAACACAATCGTCAGAGTGGCACGCTCCCGTCTCTCCCAACTCCAACACGTTAATAAGAAGGAAGGAAATTAAAATAATGGTTATTATGATGAAAGCTACGCAGTAAGTAGCCTTTTTTTGCACTGAGAGACAGGTTCAGCCAGGTAGCCATTATGGTTATTCTTGTTATTGTTGTTTGAACCCAGCCGACTGCGTAGAGCCATATCAGGGCTATAACCGCTTCAAAACATACAAAACTTCAACAGGGAAAATGAAAACAAAAGAAAATTAAGTACACAATCAATGCATTCGCGCACATAACATGTCCCTGGCGTTGACCAATTCATTGCACAGGAGATTGAAAAAAAACACACACTTGAATACAAATTTAAGAATGCCTAAGGACACCAAAACATATATAAAAACTGGCCGAAATAACCTAAAATTGCTTCCGCACATCTCACCTCCCTACAGCCAAAAATGCACTAAATATGCGTACCCAATTGTCAATCCTAAGAAAAAGTACGTACGACTTTATCGAACATATACAGATGAATGGACCAGCAAGGCAGAAGATGATAGGAAGAAATGACAGAAAGCAAAGAAACAAGGCAGAAAGAAAGAAAGTGACAGAAAAGAGGAAATTTCTAGCACAGAAGGAGGAGACACTATTTATACTGAAAGAGCCCCCGGCATCCACACGGGAGATAAAATGATGATGGTAAGTGCCTATGGTAACATGGGTGTATTGATGGCGCATCGCTTTCCAGTGGGACAGACTGTCAATCAAGACTATCGCAGATTGTTTCTGATGAAAATACTAGGGATACCCAAAGAAGCGTAAAACCACTGTTAATTGGTTCGCCATTGATATTGCCCGACAACAGATGGGTATCGGTCAATCAGGAAAAGGGATACTGCGTAGAAGGCATGTGGAAAAGTTCTGGTCATTATCTTATATTCTACGTTTTCAAAGACATATTCTATTTTTTATGATTCATAATCTTATATTCTACGTTTTCAAAGACATATTCTATTTTTTATGATCTCATAATCTTATATTCTACGTTTTCAAAGACATATTCTGTTTTTTATGATCTCATAATCTTATATTGTACGTTTTCATAGACATATTCTGTTTTTTATGATCTCATAATCTTATATTCTACGTTTTCATAGACATATTCTATTTTTTATGATCTCATAATCTTATATTGTACGTTTTCAATAGACATATTCTGTTTTTTATGATCTCATAATCTTATATTCTACGTTTTCATAGACATATTCTTTTTTTATGATCTCATAATCTTATATTCTACGTTTTCAAAGACATATTCTGTTTTTTATGATCTCATAATCTTATATTCTACGTTTTCAAAGACATATTCTGTTTTTTATGATCTCATAATCTTATATTCTACGTTTTCATAGACATATTCTGTTTTTTATGATCTCATAATCTTATATTCTACGTTTTCAAAGACATATTCTGTTTTTTTATGATCTCATAATCTTATATTCTACGTTTTCAAAGACATATTCTGTTTTTTATGATCTCATAATCTTATATTCTACGTTTTCAAAGACATATTCTATTTTTTATGATCTCATAATCTTATATTCTACGTTTTCAAAGACATATTGTTTTTTATGATCTCATAACCTTATACTCTACGTTTTCATACATATTCTATTTTTTCAAATTATCTCATAATCAAAGAAATAAGACAATTTGACCACAAAAAAAAAACAAACACAAAAAACAAACAACCCCCCTCCCCCCCACAAAAAACCCCCCACAAAAAACAAAAAAACAGAGCGGATTGTTCAGATCATTTGCTGTGTTACGCTAAGTTGAATTAAAAAAAAAAAGAACTCCTTTAGGCGGTTCATTCTTGCATAACACCACACACACACACACAAC
>CM060308.1:34773588-34806088 GCA_030674185.1 Monoplex corrugatus
CGGTCTAATTTGTTTGTGCTCAACGACAGGAAACGGATAAGCCATGGGCAGACAGACCACCACACATCTCGTTTGCTCGATACCGTCCACCTGTCACCTTCTTTACTGGCACATCTCTGTTTGAAAAGAAACACATAGGAAAGGTATAAACAAACACATAAGACGGCCGAGGCGAATTAAGAAGCCTTCTACTGTGGTGATTTGAAGCCTATTCCCAGTTACTGGCGATGGTTGGCCAGAGATCTCTGATATCTCTTCACTCCCCCAACGACATTAAGTTACGGGACAACTTGTGTCTTTTAGCTTGATCCTTTGTGATTCTATAAATTCTCTGATATCTCTTCACTCCCCCAACGACATTAAGTTACGGGACAACTTGTGTCTTTTAGCTTGATCCTTTGTGATTCTATAAATTCTCTGATATCTCTTCACTACCCCAACGACATTAAGTTACGAGACAACTTGTGTCTTTTAGCTTGATCCTTTGTGATTCTATAAATTCTCTAATATCTCTTCACTCCCCAACGACATTAAGTTACGGACATTTTGTGTCTTTTAGCTTGACCCTTTCTGATTCTATAAATTCTCTAATATCTCTCACTCCCAACGACATTAAGTTACGGGACATATTGTGTCTTTTAGCTTGACCCTTTCTGATTCTATAAACACATCATGCTAGCATTGTTGGCAATATTTTTTTTTCGCCTGGTTGCACCCATATCCAACACTTCCTTGTTTTACAAGTTACCTGTTCACATCCACAGAAAAAGCTGCAGTGGTGTGTTTTATTATTTTGTTGGTACCTATTAAGTTTGGTGACTGACTCGAGATAATCCATTTCAATATGAAATGCATGTTGTGACTTTCCACTAAACCGTATCCACGACCTACATTATGCTAAGAGCCCCCCCCCCCCCCCCCCCCCCCCCGCCTTACAGATAAATTGCCGACATATCGTTGTCGACAGAAAACATGCAGACACTACATCTCGAACTGACTGCTTTTCAGAGTTGTTTTAAGTGACATTTCAAGTACACCCCCGCCTCCCCTACACACACACACACACACACACACACACACACACACACACACACACACACACACACACGGTGTAGATAATAAAAGACTAGGATCATCGTATGGCTTCATCGCAAAAGCGAGGATGTCACACAAAATTAGTGACATAAAGAAATGCCTAACTGAGGAACAGTTGACTTCCAATCCAGTGGACTGCATTCTACTGCACAGTGGCGTCAACGATCTGAAAACGACAGATCCAAAAACAGCAAGTGACAATTTCGTAAAGATTGTGGAAGATGCTATAACCATGCACCCAAACTGCAAAATAGTCATCAGCAAGGTTTCACCCATGAAAGACAAGGCCCTTCGGATAAAAAGGGATCTTTTTAACGCCCTCGTCACCTCTGCGCTACATGGACATAGCAATCTATCGTTCATCGGAAACGACAACCTCAATACCGAACGCAAAGATCTTTTCAGAGATGCTATTCATCCCAGCTCTCGTGGATCTACCATCTTAGCCAAAAACATTGGAAACCACATTAGAGATCTATTCTGGAAAAGGCCAAAATCTCGCCGACACCGACACCGTCCTCTTCACTACACAGAATATCCCACCACCAGTTTTGACCGTTATTACCCTACAGCGCCGTCAATGACCTTTCACTCATATCGGCCGTGGTGGGATCATGAGGACTTTCACCATCAAAATTATTTTAATACACTAAGAAATCATGTGTGGTAACCACCTCGTGTCTATCGTTTCCTGTGACAGCACCAGCTGTGTAAGAAGACAGCAGATACTATTTATACAAAGCTGTTCCTGATTTGAGTAACGTTTGCCATTTCCTTTCTCACATAGTTGTTGATTTTTTTGGGCCTACTGTTATTATATGTACTATTGAACTATATGATTTAAGACACTGTTGATCAACTGCTAGAGATTCGTGCGTCTACTTCTAAGTTTATTGTTAATTTTCTTTCCAAATTCTGGTGTTTACCTATTTCTTTCTTTTTGATTATATAATTATTTATCATTTATTTGTTATTTAATTAATTATTCATTTTTTCACCGATTTTCGACATCTTCTGAATACTTAGTTATACTAACAAACTTGCAAACTTACCATTATCTGTTAAATCCATCCATACTAACTTCACTACTCTCTGCCGGTTTGATCGATCATGATAAATAAGTGTACAAACCTTAAAGTAGACATACTTCAGTGGAACACTCGTTCCATTGTTAAAAATGTTCCTTACCTCAATAATTATCTCTCTTCTACAAATTTCCAGGTCTTACTTCTGCAGTCGCTAAATACAGACAAGAAGGCTTTGCCCAAATTATCAGGGTTTTATTATCCACCCATCTACAGCTCTATAAATGATGGTGGCCGAATTTTTACTGCAATATATATTCGTGAAGGACTAAACTATTATGAAACAACGTCTCCAGTACCAAGATCAAATGCTTCTATTTCGTCATGTGCTGTTACTATAAAATTTTCTTCATCATTAGTCCTAAATATGGCCTCTATTTATTTACCAAGAGGCCCAGATTCTGAGAACACAGAATGGCTGAGACATTTTGAAGATCATCACGATAAATGGATCATTGGGGGTGACTTCAACGCGCATGCTCCGTTTTGGGAGAGGGACTGTACCCATGTAACCAGCAACAGGTTCATCGATAACCTTGTGGACTCAAATTTATGTCTACTTAATGATGGACGTGTTACCCGTATCCCTGACATACCATCCCATCGACCCACAGCGATAGATCTAACTTTAGTGTCACCATCACTAGCAGTAAACGCCACATGGAAAACAGCTGTAGACTCTTTAGGATCAGATCATATCCCCATAATTCTCAGCCTAAACCATAGTCCTGAAACAGAAAATATCTTACAAGATAGCAAAATATTACATGAAAGTCTACCACGATTTAATTATAAAGAAGCGGACTGGACCAAATTTAAAGAAATCCTTCATAATACAAAAATAGATCTATCTGATACCGCCAACATAGACAACCTGTATACATTTTTCTGTGACTCACTTTTAAAGGGGCAGCAGGACTATATAAGGCGGGAAAGTAGATCGGAAGTCACTTGAATTCAAACGTTTGCCGAATCAACACCGGCTGTCTGCTCTGAGTTAATTACAGATTTCGGACGCTGTCGGAGAGCTACCTGGCTCATATTTGTCACACAGTACAATCTCAATCCCTGCTTTTAAACTGTTGTTATATTTTTATCGAAAAATGTGCGTATATGCATTTATTAGGAAATTAAAATCTGAATTGGACGAACTTAGAGGCGGGGCTACAAAACATGACGAGACATCTGACAGGCGCGCCATCCAAAAATAGAAAAGCACGTGGAAAGAAAACAACGAAGGCATGTTGTCGCAACACACACACACGCACACACACACACACACACACACACACACACACACACACACACACACACACACACCTGAAAGGCCTACAATATAGACGTCCAGAGAATTAAATCAGCTTAATTAAAATTGTGTAGTGTATGAAAAGAAATCAAGCACATGCAATAGATCTATTTGCACACACAAGCTGTGCGCACATACACCGTACTCATACACACACAGACACACACAACACACACACACTACACACATCGGAGCACAATACGAACACAACACTGACCTGTAGTCACCACCACTTATGTCCCATGTACTGCTTACCAGGTGGGTTATGGTACAAGTCTTACAAGCGACAGCACACAGTCTGGCATTATCTCACGAAGGACTGTCACCACACATTCATCTACACCATCACGCCCCATAGTCACCCATTTCTTTCGAAAATATTGTGGATGTCTCCACGCATTCCTAGAATTTAGTATGTTCCAAAATTTTCTATATATCTGTTTCCTAAGTCCAAAATTCCTAACTTGTGCTGACTGTCCATTACCCAGCCACTTCTGACAGTTTGCAGTAACACACGGCTCACAAAAACAAAACTAGCATCTGCCCTGACTAACTGCATGCTGTAAACTAACACTAGATCTATCACTTACATTGACACTAGCACCAGATGAGGAACACACTACATCTGTCGCCGGTGTAAATCCATAACTTGCTGAGGACAATGTAGCCACTGAAGTAGGTGTACAAGATGCTGTGGTATCTACACAGGAGATGTTGGTAACACACACAGAACTACTCTCACTAACAATGTCAGCTTCACTGATTGTAACTTGTGATAGCACTTCACATTTCCACTCCCAACCACAGCTTTCAAACAATTGTCTTACAGCCTCCTTCTTTTCTTCGTTTATATCCAGCAATAATAAATTAAAATTCATTATTTCGTCAAAGACA
Source organism: Monoplex corrugatus (assembly GCA_030674185.1). Taxonomy (NCBI): domain Eukaryota; kingdom Metazoa; phylum Mollusca; class Gastropoda; order Littorinimorpha; family Ranellidae; genus Monoplex; species Monoplex corrugatus. Next base: position 34,777,969 of record CM060308.1, read on the forward strand.
AACCCTCTCAAACTAGACTGTGCGTTTTCAGTAGAACCCAGAAAGAATGAGCGCGCAAATTTGCTTACAGACAATGATAGGTCTGACCACAGATTTCTGGCGCTATTTCTTTCACACCGTGAGAGAGGCCAAGCATGGAATAGCAGTCATGCAGTTTCCATTAGCACCATCCTTTCCTTCTCATCATTTGTTCTCATTCTTAGCAAGGTTCAAGTAACTTACTTAGATCTACCGGCCCCAGTTATCGCGTGCCAGCCGTTTTAGGGATGAAGGGATGAGGTTATCAATCTGTAATTTAGATCTGCGCACGAAGTCAGGGGCTCTCAACAGTAATAATGCAGCGTGTGTGTATGACAAACTGTCGAGAAATACAAAGACTTCTGATCAAGTGTTCATACTATTTGATAAATAGTCTTGAACACAAACTGATGTCCCCCTGTCCAAACTTTGGTTATGCTCCAGGCAGGAGACAACCAGGACTGCGGAGATAGTGTGGGGTGTACTGATTCCCATTGAAGGGGGACCAAGCTATAATTTCTCTAAAACTACATCATGTTTTTCCTGTAAGAAAAGTCAACGGAAAGCATAAGTGGACTACCTTCAACCCCCTTTAAATGAACTTACAAAACCCATTTCCTCATACACGTCATGTGTTACGTAGGAAAACGTTCGAGTTCTGGGGAGCTGTGTGGACGGAATTTGCTTCAATTTCTTCTCAGTTACTAAGAAACAAGTGTCTGTTTTGTTCGTCACTGTTAGCGTGTTTGTTTACTACCCTCAGCCACGTGCTTGTCTTTATTTAGTTTAGCCCCGCCCATGCTTACTGCGCATGCGTCCCGATCCATTGGATCGGATGTTACCCCTTTAAGTGCTGCCAACATTTCAATCCCAAAATTAAAGGCATCAAACACAGGAAAACATCGCGGAAATGCTTGGTGGAATAAGGATTGTGAAAAAGCAGTTAACGAAAAGAGAAAAAAAACTTAAAACATACATACACAATCGGACACCTGAAAATCATAGAGCGATGAAAAGTGCCAACATAAACTGTAACAGAATCATAGAACAAGCCAAAAAACTGTATTGGACGACATTTTGTAAGTCTGAAATAAATAATCACAAAGACATGCATAAAATTTGGGAGAAACTAAAAGTAATGAAAAATGGGATCAGTTTGCCGTCATTTCCTATAAATCTAGCCAATAATCCTTTCCCAAGCTCGTTGGAAAAGGCAGAAGCTTTTGCAGATTTGTTTGCTGAAGTATGCCATACTGGCGGCCTTCCTGTTTCCAGTCAAAATCATAGGGAACGAGAAGAAAAGACAGAAGTTTATAAGGACCCTCCCCCAGATAATACACACTACATGAACGCATCAATTACACTTCAAGAATTAAAAGATGCCATCAAGTCTATCTCAAATAAAAAAGCGTCAGTAGGATTAGATGCCATTTCTAATCAGATGTTGAAAAATTTACCCGAAAATTTTGTAATCTTGCTTCATACTATCTTTAAAAAATGTTGGAATAGTAGCAAAATACCCGACTATTGGAAACAAACAATAGTGGTTCCTATCCCAAAACCTGGTAAATGTAACACTGATCTGAAAAACTATAGGCCAATTGCACTAACTTCTCACGTCTGTAAACTGATGGAGAAAATTATTGTACAGCGGTTGCTACACTATTGTGAAAAAAATACCATTATACCTGTCAATCAGGCTGGTTTTCGAAAAGGCAGGTCAACAGTGGAACTTTTAACTAAATTAACCACTGACATAAAGGGACAATTTGCAAGACGTAAATGTATATTGGCCACATTTTTTGATATAACCAAAGCATACGACCAAGTGTGGCACTCCCGATTACTATTTAAATTAAAAAGCATAGGGCTAACAGGTCGCGTTTATAACTACGTGAAGTATCTGTTGGAAAACCGAGTAATTCAAACCAGAATTGGAAACGTGTATTCAACAAAACGAACCCTTCAGATGGGTATCCCACAGGGATCAGTTTTAGCACCCCTCCTCTTTGTGATACTAATGAATGACTTACCAAGTAGAATATCTAAAGTTGTCACTTTAGTCCAGTATGCTGATGATCTATGCATGTGGATGCCGGTAAACATGAAGAAAAACACTCCTTCTCGCAGTATCAACTATGCACGCAAACTTTATCAATTAGAACTTGACAAAACAGCACAATACATGGCAGAAAATGGGCTCCATCTATCTACGGAGAAGACAAAGATAATTTTATTTAATAGTGGGTCTAACCCGGACAAAATGCCCACCTTTAAACTAGGAGATTCCGTTCTTCAGTATAACCAATCTATTAAATTCTTGGGTGTTTTCTTTACAGCAAAATTGTCATGGAATCTGCATATCGACTACTTACTCACAAAAGCCCAAAAGAGTCTAAATTTTTTGAAAATAGTGTGCAAGCAACCATGGGGACATGATCCATCAACACTTGTACATTTATGTAAATCTCTCATTAGATCTAAACTAACATATGCCCAGGAAATATTCTTTAGCGCACCGAGACACTTACTGCAAAAACTACAAAGTACAGAATGCAAAAGTTTTAAACTTGCCCTTGGTCTTCCGATGCATGCTTCCAATCTCCGAACATATGGTGAGATTAATATGTTGCCGCTTGATGAACAAAGGAAACTCGTCTCTACCAAATTTCTGCTAAGGAATACCACCGTTGAAAATGTTTTGAGACCTGATATAACTTTAAGATCAGACATTGATTTTCCGAAACGAGCTAGATCAATATCTTCACAGGCCACACTTGCAACGTATACACACGACATCATGAATGGCTCTGGAATTGATCTAGAAGCGGATCCTATATCTATAAGACCTTCGTTTTCACCAGTACCCAGTTGGGAACTCTTAAGAGCAAACTTTGACATACACCACACTGATTTAAAGAAAGAAGATAATATCAACTTATTAGCGAGTCGAGTTAAATGTCACATTGAACACTTTTATCCCAATCATTTAAAAATCTACACAGATGGATCATTAATTGAGAAAAAAGCAGGTTCTGCGTTTTTAATACCAGCTCTTAAAATAGAGAAATCTTTCCATATTGGACCCAACAAATCAATATTTACAGCTGAACTCTTTGCAATACTGATGGCTTTGAATTACTTAGTAAGCTATCCTCGGAATATATCACAAATCCTTTTCTGCGTTGATTCGAAATCAGTGCTTCAGGCTCTTGAACTAATGAAGTTAGACACTAGATCTGAAATGGTAATAGAAATTAGCCATTTAATTCATTTCTTATCCTTAAGAGGCACTGATCTTACTTTCTGCTGGATACCATCTCATTGTTCGTTTCATCATAACGATGTGGTTGACAGAGCCGCCAAACGAGGAGCTAAGGGTTCACCAGAATCAAACAACATAAAGCTTTCTCTCTCCTTGAATGAATCTTATAACTTAGTGGATGCCTATGTTTGGAAACTGTTTCAAGATAATCAGAAAAAGTACAATACAAATAGCATGAATATTATAATCAGCAAAATAAGTAAACAGTTTACCATAAATAGAACTATGCAGTCCCTTATGTATAGGTGGAAACTCGATGCATTAAAAACAAAGTACACCAGAAATATTGTCTGTCTTTGTGGACAGAAAATAACGACCAGTCATTTACTTTCTTGCATTAGTATAAAGCGACTCATTCCGGTACTTTCTACTCACACAATTTCCGACATATTTGAATCATCATTATTAACATACGAATTTTTTGTTAGCCTGTCAAAAAGTCCAATAGTTCAATATTTGTAATTCGTTCATCTTCTTGTTCGTGGTTACAGTTAGCTAGTTTATTGTAAATATTTGTTGTAGTATGCTACTTCATTTGTTATGTTTATGCTCCCCTCTGACATTTGCCTTGTCCTTGCTTCTTACTTGTTTTTCACTTGGTTTTAGCCCGAATATGTTTTTTGCTGCTCGAGTGGGCTGTAAGTGATATGAATTTGAACTTAAATTTCATTTATTTTTTTAACCATGACTAACTACACATAAACATTTGCATTTGCTCATCCGGTTTCTATTCCCCTTCCCTACATCGCTTTTTTTACATACTTAATTTTTCATTTATTCAATTGTTTATTTACTTATTTATTTATTTATCATTATTATCATTGTTATTAGCATTTATTATTTTTTATTTATTTATTTACTTTTTGTTTTGTTTTTGTTTATTTGTCTAAAATCACTTAAGTGAATAGACATTAAACCAATGACCACACCACACACACACACACACACACACAACACACAACACACACAAACACACACACACACACACACACACACACACACACACAACACACACAACACACACACACACACACACACACACACACACACACAACCACACACAACATACACGAAACTATAGACCGCTGCGCACCTGGACACATGATATTTATGAACAGATTCAACGCAAGCGGGACTCTACATATTACAGTCTCCAATAAAGGTCAGAATCTTAATTTCAGATATGGACGAACAATTTGAGTGTAACAGCCATACACATCAGACGCACAAAAGTTCACTGTAGCTAGATTCAACGTCGCTGTACTGTATGCCAGTGACTAGAATGACGGGAATGCAGTTACAGCTTTCAATTACATCATCATCATCATCATCATCATCAGGTGCCCTGCCGCATGGTGTTGGCGATCATGGACTTCCAACCATCTCTATCTCTCGTTGCCCCTAGCATCTCTCCCACCCTCCCCGTCCCCAGCCATTCTGCAAGTCCGTCCAGCATTTTCTCCCTGGGTCTACCCGGTGCTCTCTTTCCCTCGAGCTTTCCCGCCGTGACCAGGTGCTCCAAATTCCCCTTCCTCATAAAATGGCCTATAAATGTTGCCTGTCTTTTCCTAATCTTCCTTATGAGTGATCTACTTGTGTCTGCCTCCATCAAGACTGTCTCGTTTGTCTTCTTTGCTGTCCATGGAACCCTCAACATTCTTCTTAGAAACCACATCTCGGCTGCCTCAATCTTGTTCTGGCTTTCTTTGTTGACTGTCCATGCCTCGCATCCGTACAACAGTATTGGTTCTATATAACATTCAAGAACTCTCTTCCTGATGTTAATTGATAGGCATTTGTTGGTAAGAATGCTTGTCATCTTCTTGAATGCTGTTTTGGCTTGGCCGATTCTGCCGGCTATTTCTGATGTGCATCTGCCGTCTGATGAAATGACCCTTCCCAGGTATTTGAATTTCTCAACCTGTCTCAAGGTTGTGCCATTTGCTGTTATTTTGCATGAGGGGATTTCATGTTTTTTACTGATCACCATGACTTCAGTCTTCCTGCTGTTTAGTTCCAATCCCTTACCTTTGCTTTCTATTTCTAGTATATTCACAAGGTTTTGTAGGTCTCTTTCACTTTCTGCAATTAGCACGGTATCATCTGCATATCGAATGTTGTTTATCATTTTCCCTCCAACCCTTACTCCAGGGTCTTCTTCTAGGTTTCTCATGATGTTTTCGCTTTAAAGTGAAAACAGATCTGGTGACAAAACACAACCCTGTCTGACTCCTCTTTTGATATTTTGGAAAGAGCTTACATTGTTTTCTATTCTTATTGCAGCTATTTGTTCCCAGTACATATTTCTGATTATTCGTAGATCTTTTCCATCAACATTGAGTCTCTCCAGTTGGTTGATCAATTCATCATGTCTTACCCGATCGAAAGCCTTGGTGTAGTAACAAAGCATAAATACGAATCCTTATTCATCTCAATTGACCTCTCTATGATAGTTCTTAGGATGTATATGGCATTAATAGTTCCTTTTCCTTCCACAAATCCACACTGTTCTTCTTCTATTTCTCTTTTGATTCTATTCCTTGTCCTCATCATGACTACTCTTAACAGGATTTTTGTTACATGGCTCATCAGACTGATTGTGCGATGGAGTTCGCATTCTATAGCCCCTGTCTTCTTTGGAAGTGCAATGAAAATTGATTTTGACATCTTTGGGGATTTTTCCAGTGTCGTAAATTTCATTTAGGAGGGCTGTTATTTTTTCTATGCCAAATTCCTCCAGGGCTTCAATCATCTCTGTAGTAATGTTGTCTGGTCCTGGGGCTTTTCCCGGTTTCATCTTTTTCAGTGCCGCTCTAACTTCATCTTTCATTATGGGTGGTCCTTCAAAGTTCTTTTTTATAATGTGTTCTTCGTTTCTGTCATCCTCAAAAAGGTCTTTAATGTACTCTCCCCATCTGTCTAATATTTTGTCTTTTTCCACGATAAGCGTGCCATCTTTCGATTTCAAGCAACCAGTTGATGTGCATGTATTTTTCTGTGGACAATTTTTTCAATTCGTCTGTACATACCCTGAGGATCCGTTTTGTGTCCGTCTTCCATTTCTTTGCACTTTAGCTTCAGCCAAGCTTCCTTAGCTTCATTGCACCTATTCCTGATCTCCTTGTTTATCTTCCTGTAGATCTCCTCATTTCTCTTTGCCTTCCTTCTTTCCTTCATCAAGCCCAAAATTTCATTAGTCATCCAGTTCTTTTTTGCTTTTCTATCTGCTTTCGGGATTTCTTCACAAGCTTCATTTATCGAATTCCTCAACTTTGTCCATTGTTCCTCACTGTCACCAACGTCTTCCAGAGCACTGAATTTATTTTGAACATGCACATTACATTTTTTACGTATCCCTTCATCTGTCTTTAAGAGTCCAAGGTTTAATTTGATGTTGTTTTTGGTCTGTTTCCTTTTCCTCAATTTCAGTCTACATCTTCCCACTACAGGATTGTGGTCACTGTTGCAGTCTGCGCCTGGTAGTGTTTTTGATGACAGTAAAGAATTTCTAAATCTTTTGTTGATCAGGATGTAGTCAATCTGATTTTTGGTTTTATCTCCTGGACTCATCCAAGTCCATTTTCTTCTATTAGGCTGCTCAAACCAGGTGTTTCCTACTACAAACTCATTCATCCTTGCCCATTCTACAAGTTTCTCACCCCTTTCATTTTGCGTACCAAGGCCATGAGGTCCAACTGTATATCCTCCACCCTATCCTGTCCCACTTTAGCATTAAAATCTCCCATTATTACAGTAACTTCTTGCGATTTACATTGGACTTTGGCCATCTCTAATACTTCGTAGAAGTTGTCGATGTCTTCCTGAGAACTTGCGGATGTTGGTGCATACACCTGAATGATGTTGATATCAATTGGTTTACCACCGAATTTGACCAGCAAAACTCTGTCGGACACAGCCCAGTATCCCTTAACTGCTTTTGATTTGTCTTTGTCCATCATGATGCCTACTCCTCTTTCATGTGAGTTACCACCAGAGTATATCATTGTGTATTCTCCTGATGTTATCATGCCTGCCCCCTTCCATCTCACTTCCCCTAGTCCTAAAATACCAATGTTAAGTCTTTCCATCTCTGTTTTGATATTTTCTAATTTACCCTTTTGTAACAATGTTCTTATATTCCATGTTGCAACTTTGATGTTTTTAAATTTGAGTTTAGGGTTCGCAGTAACTTGCTGACGGTCTGGTGTCACCTGCGCCGCATGACGGTCCCTACACTGGATGAAAAAAGAAAAGGTCAACTTTTCAACTTTACGAATTTATTCCCTTTTAAACAACTAAACGAAACAGAAGTTGTGTACATACACATTTCTCGAATCGCTTTTCTTTTTGCACTATACAAAAAGATTAAATGCTGAACAAAACCAATGAAATCAATAAGTGAACAACGACATCCACACTGGCTGTTGTGACAGTGTGTCCTTCTAGATGTGACAGTGTGTCCTACATGTTGTCACAGTGTGTCCTTCTACAGCGTTGTGACAGTGTGTCCTTCTACACGTTGGGACAGTGTGTCCTTCTACAGCGTTGTCACAGTGTGTCCTTCTACAGCGTTGTGACAGTGTGTCCTTCTACAGCGTTGTCACAGTGTCCTTCTACATGTCACAGTGTGTCCTTCTACAGCGTTGTGACAGTGTGTCCTTCTACACGTTGGGACAGTGTGTCCTTCTACAGCGTTGTCACAGTGTGTCCTTCTACAGGTTGTCACAGTGTGTCCTTCTACATGTTGTCACAGTGTCCTTCTACAGCGTTGTCACAGAGTGTCCTTCTACAGCGTTATCACAGTGTGTCCTTCTACAGCGTTGTGACAGTGTGTCCTTCTACAGCGTTGTGACAGTGTCTCTACAGCTTGTGACAGTGTCCTTCTACAGCGTTGTGACAGTGTGTCCTTCTACAGCGTTGTGACAGTGTGTCCTTCTAAGCGTTGTGACAGTGTGTCCTTCTACAGCGTTGTGACAGTGTGTCCTTCTACAGCGTTGTGACAGTGTGTCCTTCTACATGTTGTGACAGTGTGTCCTTCTAGATGTTGTTACATGTGTCCTTCTACATGTTGTGACAGTGTGTCCTTCTAGATGTTGCAGTATGTCCTTCTAGATGTTGTGGCAGTGTGTCCTTCTAGATGTTGTGACAGTGTGTCCTTCAAGATATTGTGACAGTATGCCCTTCTAAAGTTTTGTGATAATGTAGTCTTCTACAGTGTCGTGACAGTGGACCGGTAGCACCTGGTAGGAACAAAGCCGACTGTCCCGTAAGATAGCGGGAAAAAGGTGATTATCACCTAAGATAGTGGAAAAAGCTGATTATCCCCCTGAGACAAGAAAAAAAAAAAAAAAGGGGGGGGGGGGAGGTGATTATCCCTCTAAGACAACGTAATGTGCGGAACATCTCCCACACTCTCCGTCTTCAACCATCCTGCAAGTCCGTCCAATATTTCCTCCCTAGGTCTCTACCTGGTGTTCTCTTTTTCTCCAGCTTTCCTGTTGTGACCAGGTGTTCTACTTCCCCCTTCTTTATAATATGTCCTGTAAATGTCGACTGTCTTTTCCTAATCTTCCTTATGAATGATCTTCTCGTGTCTGCCTCCTTCAAGACTGTCTCGTTTGTTTTCTTTGCTGTCCATGGAACTCTCAACATTCTTCTCAGAAACCACATTTCAGCTGCCTCAATCTTGTTCTGACTTTGCGTGTTGACTGTCCACGCCTCACAACCGTAGAACAGTATCGGTTCCTGTAGATAGTAATGACGGTTAATCACCGCGCATTAGCGCTCACGCAGGGGACGCGAGAATGGCAAATACGAATCAACATACAACAATGAAGCCGTAGCTCAGAAATAGCATTGTTTGACTGTAAACGCAGTTCGTCAAAGTCAGCGATCTCAACAACTGTGTGGCTAATTACTATTGTGCACACTTCAGCACTTCTCACAAAAGTTTGGGTCGTTCAGAGAAAGTAACGATCATCTCTCATGCCAAGCACTCGTAGATTATACCTGGTCTTTTCGAACCTCTTCCCGGCATCCCAACCATTATGCCTGTTCCTTGGTAAAACATATATAGAAAATGATATTCGTAACACAGTTTTCAGGCAGCTCAGCGCCTTGTCTGCACAATAATTATAGCTCGAAAATTGAAGCACTTACTATAGTTGCGTTTCTCTATAACTCAAGCATTTCTTGAAAAATTTGGTTGAAAATCCGTCTTCTTTTCTCACTGGACGAAGCAGCAGGGAAGTTTCAGTCTTTTCCTCCTAAGTTTTGTATTTGGTGTTTGTTTGTTTGTTTGTGATTTTACATTCACGCTTGACAAAGGCCAGTTGGTCCAAAAATTGCTCCAGTCTTGTCTGGTTCTATTTAATACGCGCTTTGATTCTATTTTCGTGTTTTTCTGGTTCCTACGTCTATTGATTTAGACCCTATCCCCTTGAGCGGCGACAACAAACCACAACGTTCCATCTGAGGACTGAACACCGACACCTACTCCAGACGTATGTGTCGAATGGGGCTGTCCTGTACGGATGGGTGTCCATGCCAGACAGGACCATATTCTAGTTTCGCCAGCTATTCAAAAACAGAAGAAATGAGCAGAGGCCAAATAGAGCAAGAAAGAAGACTTAACGAAAGCCACATTTCACTATTTCTTTATCTTCAATTCCATATACATTCCAAGTGCTTGTTCTTTTTCGTTGTCCTTTTTTAATCTTTATGACAGCACAGATTCCAAGTGCTTGTTCTTTTTCGTTGTCCTTTTTTAATCTTTATGACAGCACACATTCCCAGTGCTTGTTGTTTTTCATTGTCCTTTTTTAATCTTTATGTCAGCACACATTCACAGTGCTTGTTGTTTTTCATTGTCCTTTTTTTTATCTTTATGACAGCACACATTCACAGTGCTTGTTGTTTTTCATTGTTCTTTTTTAATCTTTATGTCAGCACACATTTCCAGTGCTTGTTCTTTTTCGTTGTCCTTTTTTAATCTTTATGACAGCACACATTCCAAGTGCTTGTTCTTTTTCGTTGTCCTTTTTTAATCTTTATGTCAGCACACATTCCAAGTGCTTGTTCTTTTTCGTTGTCCTTTTTTAATCTTTATGACAGCACACATTCCCAGTGCTTGTTGTTTTTCATTGTCCTTTTTTAATCTTTATGTCAGCACACATTCACAGTGCTTGTTGTTTTTCATTGTCCTTTTTTAATCTTTATGACAGCACACATTCACAGTGCTTGTTGTTTTTCATTGTTCTTTTTTAATCTTTATGTCAGCACACACTTCCAGTGCTTGTTCTTTTTTGTTGTCCTTTTTTAATCTTTATGTCAGCACACATTTCCAGTGCTTGTTCTTTTTTGTTGTCCTTTTTTAATCTTTATGTCAGCACACATTCCCAGTGCTTCTTCTTTTTTGTTGTCCTTTTTTAATCTTTATGTCAGCACACATTCCCAGTGCTTCTTCTTTTTCGTTGTCCTTTTTTAATCTTTATGTCAGCACACATTTCCAGTGCTTCTTCTTTTTCGTTGTCCTTTTTTAATCTTTATGTCAGCACACATTTCCAGTGCTTGTTCTTTTTCGTTGTCCTTTTTTAATCTTTATGTCAGCACACATTTCCAGTGCTTGTTCTTTTTCGTTGTCCTTTTTTAATCTTTATGTCAGCACACATTTCCAGTGCTTGTTCTTTTTCGTTGTCCTTTTTTAATCTTTATGTCAGCACACATTCCCAGTGCTTGTTCTTTTTTGTTGTCCTTTTTTAATCTTTATGTCAGCACAAATTCCCAGTGCTTGTTCTTTTTTGTTGTCCTTTTTTAATCTTTATGTCAGCACAAATTCCCAGTGCTTGTTCTTTTTTGTTGTCCTTTTTTAATCTTTATGACAGCACACATTCACAGTGCTTGTTCTTTTTCGATGTCTTTTTATTTTTTTTTATCTTTACGTCCAGTGATTGCTCTTTCTCATTATCCTTTTTCTTTCATGGTTCATTTTCCATTTCGGTTTGCCATTTGTTTCTCCTTTCATTTTCTTTGGAGATTACATAACCCATTACCGGCTAGCTTCAACCAAGGCCCCATTAGCCAGACTATGCTGTCATAAAGTCAAGACTGTTAGACTGAAGGAGGGCACAAGCGTCTGCATGTACAGATATACAGGCTGGGAAAAGCTTACGGACGAAACAGACACTATTCACCGAGTTGCACAGCGCATGAAAAGCCTTTGAAAAGTGAACAGGCGCGCCGTAAAATCGTGCTTTTCATCGAGACGGTAAGGTTATTGATCAACTAAGTACACAATGGTTACTGTGGCGAATTGGTTGTTATTGTTACTTTTGTTTAAAGCCCGGCCGATTGTGTAGAGCCACATCAGGGCTATAACCGCTTCAAAACATACAAAACTTCAGCAGGAAAAAAGAAAAGAAAATTAAGTACACATATCAATGCATTCGTGTACATAAATTAAGGATGTGGGGGGTGGGGGGCAATTGGTTAGGTAACGAACTATTGAACGGAAGATCGTTCGTTGGAAGCCCCATCGGTCCACAAACAAACAAACTTGTGGCATTTTTCTGCCGTGATCAGCTTCTACTTAGAGCTGAGCGCACTATGTGCTCATTGGGAAGACTGAGACTATACAGTAGACACGGAACTGAGTTCTGCTCGAATTTCCTGACCAACACTGCAAGGTGTCTGTATCTCGCAGGTCTGGTAAGTGTAGACCACATTTATACCCTACATACATCTTTCTCAAATCAACTGCTCATATTGGCTTTCTACTATTTCTTGCGACAAACTTTTTGTATGTGGGTGGTCTTCGTCTCGTGGCTGAACAAGTTTGTATCAACCCCTTCTGTATTGGACAGGCCCAGCTGCCTCCAATAGGTTTTCTTCGGGTGAGATGGATTAGGCGCATCATCCACAAAGAGCAGAATCCAGGATAACATCACCCAGACTGGGCTTCGCTGGACACCACAAGGAGGACGTAACAGAGAAAGACCGAGGACCATGTAGCGTTGAATAACTCAAGACCTCAAGACTGTGAAACACACCTGGGAGTCCATGCCCAGTACGGACAAGAGTGTAAATGACTTGCTGTTGTATTAACCCTTTGACACTCTATCCACTACCTGCAAAAACCTAACCCTTTGACTCCCTCACCCTATCCATCAGCTTCCTGCAGGAAGTTGGTGGAGACGGTGAGGGAATCAAAGCGTTAAGTTTTTGCTTTGTTAGCAAAACCTCATGAATATTATAGAAATAGAGAGCAAAAATGAAAGGCTGGAGCTAAACAGCAAGAAGACCAAGGTCATGGTAATCAGTAAAAACATTAAATCCCCTCATCTAAAATAACAGCAAATGGCACAACTTTGAGACAGGTTAATAAGTTTAAAATATCTGGGAACGGGTCATCTCACCAGACGGCAGATGCACATCAGATATAGCCGGCAGAATCGGCCAAGCCAAAACAGCATTCAAGAAGATGAAAAGCGTTCTTACCAACAAATGCCTATCAGTTAACACCAGGAATAGAGTTCTTGAATGTTACACAGAACCGACGATACTGTTATACGGTTGTGAGGCGTGGACAGTCAACAAGCACAGCCAGAACAAGATTGAGGCAGCCGAAATGTGGTTTCTAAGAAGAATGTTGAGAGTTCCATGGACGGCAAAGAAAACAAACGAGACAGTCTTGATGGGTGGCACACACAAGAAGATCACTGAGAAAGAAGATTAGGTAAATAAAACAACATTTATAGACTACTTCATGAGGAAAAGGGAATCAGAGCACCTGGTCACAACAGGAAAGCTGGAGGGAAAGAGAACACCGGGTAGACCCAGGGAGAAAATATTGGACGGACTTGCAGGGTGGCTGAGGACAGAGAGGGTGGAAGATGTACTTGCAGCGACAAGAGATAGATTCATATGGAGGACCGTGATCTCCAACGCCGTACGGCAGGGCACACGATGATGATGGTGATGATGATGATGATGAGCACGGTTGACTCTGCAGGATGCTGGCGGACAGGGTGCGGGAGTCAAAGATGTAACACTACATGTCAAAGGTACAAGGGCACACTAGGAAGTAAGTAAATCATCCAGAATTCCCTGAGGCTGTTGGATTATGACGTGCGGCAGCTTCTCCCCACTCCCCAAATATCAAACTGAATTGGTTTTACTAGGCACAACCCTCTCAAGTAGGTCAAGCTTCTCATCCTACTGACTTAACCCCATGCAGCTTTGGGTTGTTTCCCCTGCTGAAGTAAAACCTGGCTGAAAAGAAGTTTGTAAGGATCCAGGACTTGGGGAAAAAGCATACCATATCTCAGTCAAGACTAACAAAAAGCATATGACTCTTGGCTAAGGAGGTTGAAACTGTATAGAGAAAGAGGGGGAGAGAACTTTGAAGGACTCTGAAAAGTTGAGTTTCCCCGTTAAAGTTTGGCGAAGTAAATGACATGACTCTTGCATCAGCTCTCCCCGAAGTACCTATTCCATGAAGCGGTTACTTCACTCGCTCCTCTGCACACTCAAAAATGATTTATCACACCACCAACAACAAACAGAGAGAGAGAGAGAGAGAGAGAGAGAGAGAGAGAAGAGAGAGAGAGAGAGACAGAGAGAGAGAGAGAGAGAGAGCACAACTGGGAAAAAACGTAACAAGTCCAGGTAAAGGACATTCAGTTGAAATTTATAACCTGAAGATGTAGGGGAGTGAAGTCTCGGGGACCTAAACTTTAACCAGGACCAGCATTGTAACGGCGATGTCCACGACCTCTCCCTTGATACTTCATCTTCTAGAACCCTGACAAAGCTTAGCAGGTACACATTCACTGCTGTATGGACTGGAATGTGCGGGCACGAAGTTTTTGTTTTTCTTTCTCTGGAGCCAGCCAGACTCGAACCCATGTAGCGAGATAGGAAGACGGAAGCTGCACGTTTAAGCCAACTAGGCTTCTAAAGAATAAAAATCCAGGCTTTCATTAATCACACAAATAGCTTCGAACCATTCACGAGACACTATGCCAACATAGAGATAGACGGTTTGGGAGACCCAATGACTCACCTCACGGTCATTATAAGGCTATAATCCATCTCGGCGACAGAGAAAGAGAGATGCAAGAGAGGGATAGAAAGAGCTTAGAACTAACGGCCTTAGGCCACAATACGCAGTTTAACAGCTTTAGGCCGCTATATGCAGGCAGAGAGAGAGAAAGAAAGAGAGGAGAGAGAGAGAGAGAGAGAGAGAGAGAAAGAGAGAGAGAGAGCACAACTGGGAAACACAGTAACAAGTCCAGGTAAAGAACATTCAGTTGGAATTTATAAAATCAAAGAGAGAGAGAGAGAAGAGAGAGAGAGAGAGAGAGAGAGAGAGAAGAGAGGAGAACAGAGAGAGAGAAAGAGAGAGAGAGCACAACTGGGAAACACAGTAACAAGTCCAGGTAAAGAACATTCAGTTGGAATTTATAAAATCAAAAGAGAGAGAGAGAGAGAGAGAGAGAGAGAGAGAGAGAGAGAGAGAGAAAGAGAGAGACAGAGAGAGAGAAAGAGAGAGAGATCACAACTGGGAAACACAGTAACAAGTCCAGGTAAAGAACATTCAGTTGGAATTTATAATAATCAAAGATCTTGAGAGAGAGAGAGAGAGAGAGAGAGAGAGAGAGAGAGAGAGAGAGAGAGAGAGAGAGAGAAAGAGAGAAAGAGAAAGAGAGCACAACTGGGAAACACAGTAACAAGTCCAGGTAAAGACATTCAGTTGGAATTTATAATAATCAAAGATCCTGAGAGAGAGAGAGAGAGAGAGAGAGAGAGAGAGAGAGAGAGAGAGAGAGAGAGAGAGAGAGAAAACAAAGAGAGAAACAAAGACAGAGACAGAGACAGAGACAGAGAGAATTCGTTGTGAGACGTGAGACTGCCACCAGTTCAAAGTAACACACATACAACCTGACATTCGGTAAAAGACAAATACATATACACAGCTAATAACACGGTTTTGACACGTTTTTGCTTATAGGCACTCAATATATGCATATATTCCTACACATAAACAGCTAATAACACGGTTTTGATAGGTTTTGCTTACAGACACTGAGACACATGCATACAGTCTGCTCTAATCGATTCGAAGTTATCTTCTCCATCTTATGAAGGTGTTTAAAAAAACCCAAATCGTTATGGCATTGAAACAAAAGTAAACAATACTTTACCTATGGCATTAAAACAAAAACTAAACTATACTTTATAAACTAAACTATACTTTATCTATGGCATTAAAACAAAAAGTAAACTATACTTTATAAACTAAACTATACTTTATCTATGAAATTGAAAGAAAAAGTAAACTATACTTTATCTATGGCATTAAAACAAAAACTAAACTATACTTTACTATGGCATCGAAACAAAAAGTAAACTACACTTTATCTATGACATCGAAAGAAAACGAAAACTATACTTTATCTATGGCAATGAAACAAAAAGTAAACTATACTTTATCTATGGCAATGAAACAAAAAGTAAACTACACTTTATCTATGGCATTAAAACAAAAACTAAACTATACTTTACTATGGCATCGAAACAAAAAGTAAACTATACTTTATCTATGACAATGAAACAAAAAGTAAACTATACTTTACCTATGGCATTAAAACAAAAAGTAAACTATACTTTATCTATGACATTGAAACAAAAAGTAAACTATACTTTATCTATGGCATTAAAACAAAAAATAAACTATACTTTATCTATGATATCGAAAGAAAACGAAAATTATACTTTATCTATGACATTGAAACAAAAAGTAAACTATACTTTACCCATAGCATTGAAACAAAAAGTAAACTATACTTTATCTATGGCAATGAAACAAAAAGTAAACTATACTTTATCTATGGCAATGAAACAAAAAGTAAACTACACTTTATGGTAATGAAACAAAAAGTAAACTATACTTTACTATGGCAATGAAACAAAAAGTAAACTATACTTTATGGCAATGAAACAAAAAGTAAACTATATTTATCTATGACATTGAAACAAAAAGTAAACTATACTTTATCTATGACATTGAAACAAAAAGTAAACTATATTTATCTATGACATTGAAACAAAAAGTAAACTATACTTTATGGCAATGAAACAAAAAGTAAACTATACTTTATCTATGACATTGAAAGAAAAAGTAAACTATACTTTATCTATGACATTGAAAGAAAAAGTAAACTACACTTTATGGTAATGAAACAAAAAGTAAACTATACTTTACTATGGCAATGAAACAAAAAGTAAACTATACTTTATGGCAATGAAAAAAAAGTAAACTATATTTATCTATGACATTGAAACAAAAAGTAAACTATACTTTATGGCAATGAAACAAAAAGTAAACTATACTTTATCTATGACATTGAAAGAAAAAGTAAACTATACTTTATCTATGACATTGAAAGAAAAAGTAAACTATACTTTATGGCAATGAAACAAAAAGTAAACTATACTTTATCTATGGCAATGAAACAAAAAGTAAACTACACTTTACCCATAGCACTGAAACAAGTAAACTATACTTTACCTATAGCATTGAAACAAGTAAACTACACTTTACCCATAGCATTGAAACAAAACGTAAACTATACTTTGTCTATAGCATTGAAACAAAACGTAACTATACTTTACCTATAGCATTGAAACAAGTAAACTATACTTTACCTATAGCATTGAAACAAGTAAACTACACTGTACCCATAGCATTGAAACAAAAAGTAAACCATACTTTACCTATAGCATTGAAACAACCGTAACTATACTTTACCTATAGCATTGAAACAAAACGTAACTATACTTTACCTATGGTATTGAAACAACCGTAACTATACTTTACCTATTGCATTGAAACAAAACGTAACTATACTTTACCTATAGCATTGAAACAAAAAGTAAACCATACTTTACCTATAGCATTGAAACAAAACGTAACTATTCTTTACCTATAGCATTGAAACAAAAAGTAAACTATACTTTACCTATAGCATTGAAACAAAAAGTAAACTATACTTTACCTATAGCATTGAAACAAAAAGTAAACCATACTTTACCTATTGCATTGAAACAAAACGTAACTATACTTTACCTATAGCATTGAAACAAAAAGTAAACTATACTTTACCTATAGCATTGAAACAAAAAGTAAACTATACTTTACCTATAGCATTGAAACTAAAAAGTACACTATATTTTACCTATTGATAAGAATGTTACCTTCCAAACGTACACACCACATATGTACACAAAAATACGACCAGGTTGACCGTGAGTCCAGAGTGACACTTCGTAAGAAACTGCACGGATGATGATACTCGACTAGGAAACGAAGAGAGGACCGTGACAAAACTGAAAGCGCCTGCGACCAGTCGACTAGGCCCGTCCCAAAACAGCTTGGCGATCAATCTATCACAACGGTGACCCAGCTGCAAACGTGTCACCTATTCCTTCTGCGCCCCATCCCCCTCCCCTCCTTCCCCCAACCTCCCTTTTCCAGTTTCACTACCTGTGGTCCCGTTAGCGCAGTTGTTTAGTATGCCATGCTGATGTGACTCGGGGGGGGGGGGGGGGGGTTCATGCGTTCGACTCTATGATGGGCCAGTTTTGTAATTGTTCTTGTTGTTTTTGCTTATTGTTTTCAAACCACCTGTTGTACGAATGCGAAGCGTGGCCAATCGACACAGTCAGTCAGAACACACAAGATTTGAGGCAGATGAAATGTGGTTTCTATGAAGAATGCTAAGAATTCCATGGACAGCAAAGAAAACGAACGAGACAGTCTTGAAAGAGACAAGCACGCGAAGAACATTAACGAAGACGATTAGGAAAAGACAAGCTAAATTTATAGGACATTTTACGAGGCAGGAAAAATTTGAGCACTCAGTTACAACAGGAAAGCTGGAGATATAAAGAACACCAGGCAGACTCAGGGAGAAAATGCTGGACGGTTTTCAATTAGGTTGAGGACAGAAAGGTCGGGAGATGTACTTGCAGTGACAATCAACAGACTCGTGTGGAGGGCCGTGATCATCAATGCCATGCAGCATGGCACGTGATTATGATGATGAGCTCAGCTGATTCGAACGCCAAGCTGATAACGCGAGGGTCGTGTATTCGACTGATTGACTGATTTGATTCAGTTTTTAAGTCGACACCCACCTCAGGTGATATGGCCGACGAGGATAACCATCCCAGGGAAGCTGGGGAAGGGGACTTACCTAATCCTATACTGACACCACCAGAACAACAATGATGTTAAGATGGGACAGTGAGATGGCCAGTTTTAATACAGCGCACCCCGGGATTCGAACCCACAACCGTTAGCATATGAATCAGACGTTCAAACCAACTGAGCTACTGGGGCTCGCTTCGTGTATTCAACCCTGAAGTAGACCATTTATCTTTTCCGCGGACTGGTTGGCTCTTCCATCAGAGCGGACTCAAGATCTGATACATCGAGTTCAATCCTGGCCTCATCACTATCGTCATCATCATGTGCCCTGTCGCATGGCGTTAGCGATCATGGCCCTCCACACGAATCTACCCCCTGTCGCTGCAAGTACATCTCCCACCATCTCTGTCCTCAGCTACTCTACAAGTCCGTCCGATATTTTCTCCCTGGGTCGACCTGGTGTTCTCTTTCCCTTCAGCTCTCCTGTTGTGGCCAGGTGCTCTAATTCCACTTTCCTAAAAAAAAATGTCCTATAAACGTTGTAATTCCCCTTTCCCGATAAAATGTCCTATAAATATTGCTTGTCTTTTCCTAATCTTCTTTATTACCTTCTTGTGTGTGCCTCCTTCAAGACTGTCTCGTTTTTTTTTTCTTTGCTGTCCATGGAACTCTCAACATTCTTCTTAGAAATCACATTTCAGTTGCCTCAATTCTGTTCTCATTTTGTGTGTTGACTGTCCACAATTCACAACCGAAAAACAGTATCATTTCTAGGCAACGGGAAACCAGCATCGTATATTTCCAAGTTTATCATGGCCAGCCAAAACACGAAAAACGATGATAACAACGTAACAAGGGGCTCCTGTGGAGCACCTACATACGGTAGGGACCGTCGTGCTGCGCAGATGACACCGGACAGTCAGCAAGCTACTGCGATAAAAACAATAAAACAAACACACAAACAAACCCAAACATCAAAATTGCAACGTGGAATGTTAGGACATTGCTGCGAAAGGGGAAAATCCTAGCCTGCAACATAAAAGCTGGCCTGTTCGTTGCCCATCTTATTGCTCCATTCATTATGACAGTGTCAGCTTAACCCTTTGACTCCCGCAGCCCGTCCACCAGCATACTGCATTGCCAACCACGCCAGCAAAGCAAAAACTTAACCCTTTGATTCCCTCACCCTACCCAATGGCTTCCTCCAGAAAGCTGATGGATTGGGTGAGGGAATCAAAGGGTTAAGTTTTTGCAGTTGGTGGAGAGGTGCGGGAGTCAAAGGGTTAACGTTTCATAGGTTTCTGTCTCTTCCTCCGTCCCCCTTCCCGCTTCCATTCTCCATTCCAAGACCTTACCGGTGCATATGGTTTTACACAGACTCGAGGAGTCAATCAGACAACAGATGGCAGATCAGATCGGGTGGAGCACATTCAGAATTGTCCGAATGCGGTGACTCCCTCGTGAAGAAACTCGAAACTTCAGACTTCTCACCGATTCTGTTTCTCGTCAGACATTTATGTGGAGATGCCGGGAGCTCTTTCAGTATAAAGAGCATCCCCACTTCTGGAAATTCTGTGCTAGAAATTTCCTCTTTTCTGACACTCTTTTTGTTTCTGCTTTGTTTCTTTGCTTTCTGTCATTTTCTACCTTGCTGGTCCATTCACCTGTATGTGTTCGATAAGTCTTCCGTGATTTCTCTTAGGACTGCTAATTGGGTACATGTATTAAGTGCATTTTTGGCTCTAGGGTAATGTGATAGATGAAAGCAACAGTAGGCAATTTAAACCCGGTTTTATATATGTTTTAGTATCCTTGGTTATGTTTAAATCTGTCTTCAAGTTTGTTTTTAAAATCCCCTGTGTGATAAATTGAACGGAGTGGTCAACGCTAGGGGCATCTCTTAAGATTATGTGCGCGAATGCACTGGCATGTGTAATTAAATTTCTTTTCCTTTTTTCCTGTTGAAGTATGGTGTATGGTTTGTAAAGGTTATATCCCTGATACAGCTCTTCGCAATCGGCTGGGCTAGAGAAAATAAAAGAAATAATAAGTCTCTAATGGATATAGAGTTATTACCACAGACAGCAGTTCCTGCCCCTTCCAGCAACCACCCCTCTCTTGGGTACGTGATTCCACAATGCAGAATAACAACAACAACAACAACAACAACAATAATAATAGAAAAATACATTATTACTACTACTACTACTACTGGTTTTTGTAAACTAATTTGGACTCAGCGTGCATGAATCAAATCACACTATTATTACTAACAGCAATAAATAATAATGATGACGCTGATTAAAGTTATGTTGCCGCTACTGCTGATACTACTACTCCTACTACTACCACCACCACCACCAACAACAACAACAATCATCATGATGGTGATGATGATGATCAGAACATTATCAATAGTAATGATTAGTATTATTATTATTGTTATCATCATTAGACTACTACTACTAACAATAGTAGACTACTACTACTAACAATACTACTACTAGTACTACTACTACTATTTATATAGCGTCAGTCTCCAAACTCATCTGGGGTCACTGTGCATTACACATTTACAGGACACAGATGTAACACATACAGAAACGCGGATGTATGTATTTATTACACACACACACATACACACGCACGCACGCACACACACACACACGCATGCACGCACACGCACGCACGCACACACACACACGCACGCACGCACGCACACACACACATACATACAATAGAATACACATATTCGTACACTTACGCAAACGAACAAAAACTAACAATATCTGGTCAAACACATACTACACACACACACACACACACACACACACACACACACACACACACGAATACGCATATTCGTACACTTACGCAAACGAACAAAAACTAACAATATCTGGTCAAACAAACACACATACTACACACACACACACACACATATACACACACGCGCGCGCGCAAGCGCACACACACACACACGCACGCAAGCACAAGCGCGCGCCACACACACACACATACACGCACGCACACACACATACACACACACACACACACACACACACACACACACACACACACAACCAGAACACACACACATTCGTACACTTAAGCAAACGAACAATGTCTGGTCAAACAAACACATTATAGGTTACCTATGTCATAAACGCACACATCACCTGTCTCACAATCATATCGGTGTCACTGGGTTCAGTGTTGGCTGCTGCACTCTTTGACACTACCACCTCCCTCCAGTCCGCTCTGTCTTGACTTGTGGACAACATTTTGAATATTTAGGTCAATGATGTTTGATTATGTTCTAGATGTACGAGATTGGAGGTCTGCCTGTCTTCCCTTTTGTCTCTGTTTTTCCCTTGAAAAATGGTTGCCATGAGGTCTGTGTTCTTGCTACGTGACACATGGCCCATGTATTTTAGTCTTCTCTTGTTGATGTCTGCTGGCAGTTTTCTGACGATATCAATAAAGTTCTTCCGGGACACTTTCATTAGTTCTTCTATCTGTCCATTTGACACGTAGTAGTCTCCGATAAAACCACATCTCTGCTGCCTCAATTCTTCTGCAATCAGTTCTTCTCAGGGTCCAGGCCTCGCAGCCATAAATCACGACTGGCCAGATCAAACATTTTAACAGTCTAACTTTCAGGCCATATGGATTAAATCGGGTTTACACTACGCCACATGACCAGCAGTTAGAAATGGCAGTAGTACACGAAGCCACACGATCAGCAGTTAGACAGGCGAGTACACACACACACTGAGGGACCTGCAGTTACATTTACCAAGGAAGGAAGGCCGAGGTAAACAGGATAGCTGTGACAGGAAAAGTGAATGAACGGGGGGGGGGGGGGGGGGGGGGGATTGTTATTGTTATTTAATGCCCAGCCGACTGCGTAGAGCCATATCAGGGCTATAACCGCTTCAAAACATACAAAACTTCAACAGGAAAAGAGAGAGAGAGAGAGAGAGAGAGAGAGAGACAGAGAGAGACAGAGAGAGAGAGAGAGAGAGAGAGAGAGAGAGAGAGAGAGAGAGAGAGAGAGAGAGAGAAAGAACATCAAGTACACATATCAATGCATTCACACATAATCTAAGGAGATGCCCCGGCGTTGATCATTCCGTCCAATTTATCGCATAGGGGGTTTCAAAAACACACCTGAATACAAATTTAAGCATACCTTAGGACACCAAAACGTATATATATATAAACAGGCATAAACTACCTACAATTGCTTCTGCATATTTCACCTCCCTAGAGCCAAAAATTCACTTAACACATGTACCCAATTATCAATCCTAAGAAAAAATGCGTAAGACTTTATGGAACACGTACAGGTGAATGGACCAGTAAGGCAGAAAATGATAGGAAGAAATGACAGAAAGCAAAGGAACAAGGCAGAAACAAAGATAGTGACAGAAAAGAGGAAATTTCTGGCACAGCATTTCCAGAAGGTGGGATTACTATTTATACTGAAAGAGCCCCTGGCATCCCCACAGGGGAGAAAACAGCCAAATGCTGCACAGTGGCGACTGATCATGTCATTGAAAGACGTGAAAATGACCCACAGGAATGGTCAGTGAAAGATGCCTGCCGAAATCTATTATGACAAGAGGGGTGATTATTGTTTTATTCTATTTTATTTTTTATAACATACATCCATAGTTACTTTCAGTCAGCATCACATTTGTTTGTTCTGTTTGGTTCCTCGTAAATAATGACGACGACGATGATGATGATAAATAATAATAATAATAATAATAATAATAATAATATATAATATATAATAATAAAACAAACCAACTATGTACCTTTGAATAAACAGTTACTCTGTTATATTGGTCTTTAAAGACACCTGCTTTTGTTTTAGCTTGTTTTTATTTACTAATTCGATTTTTTCCCTTAAAAATGCACAGGTGGACAGACATTAAAAGAAATCATAAACGAAAAACCAGGTCGCACGCGCTCGCGCACACCCCTGCACACACACACACACACGCGCACGCGTACGCGCACACACACATACACACACGCGTCGCGAGCGCACAGACAGACAGAGACACAGACAAGACGACAAGAGAGACACACACACACACAACACACACACACACAGACACACACAACACACTTATTCAGCTTGAATGTTGCCAACAAGTTAGTGTTCTTATCCGGACTGCTGACTCGTTTGATTTTTCACGTTCTATCACTACCTGTTACACCTGCCCTCTAACTTTGAAAGATAATCCTTGTTCCTGGAACCCCCCATCCCCCCGCTCCCACAACCTCTACTCTCCATCTTTCCCCTCCACCCACTTTTCTGTTGTTGTTGTGGTGATTTTTTGTTTTGTTTTGCCTGTTTGTCCGAACGCACGTATGCAAACTGACGATAAAAGAAATAATAAAACGAACCACCATGAACCACCACCTCCTTCCCCCAACCCCCTGGCCCAGCCATCATACCATCAATCAGGACTTGTCATCATACAGGGGGAAGCAGGGCGTGCATCGATCGACTCAGACTGACGATGATACATTTAGTAGCAGTTTAAATTAACGGACTTTTATGTTGTTGTCTGTCTGTTTCTGTCGCTTTCTATGTTTCTAACAATCTCTCTCTCTCTCCTTGCTTATTTCTGATCCTTCGTTCTTGTTTTTTTTGTTCTCTCTCCCTCCCTCTCTGTCCTCTCTCTCTCACACACACACACTCTCTCTCTCTCTCTCTCACACACACACACACACACACACACACACACACACACACACACACACACACACACACACACACACCCCACGGCTGTTTCAGTATCTCCCCTTTTCGCCTTTTAGTTGGTCGGCCAGCCTTGCACCAGATGCCAGATATCAGATGTCTGCCCTTTCCCGTAGCTATGTGTTTCCGCATTCTTTAGTCTCGTGGGAAACAGAGGATTAATACTGCGCTGTACAGTGATTAAACCAATTTATCACCAACTTTGGTGTTGTGTAGAACGAAATTCTGCACTATTTGTCAAGTCATTTTTTGGAATCCTTATTGTTTATTTATCATTTGACCGAGTGCAGCTATAAATTATTTATTTAGTTATGTAGTTTGAGTTTGTGCTTCACTTATAGAGAGTAAGTGAGTGTCATCATTTCTCACTGTGGGTAAGTGTGAATGTGTGTGTGTTTGTATGTGTGTGTGTGTGTGTGTGTGTGTGTGTGTGTGTGTGTGTGTGTGTGTGTGTGTGTGTGTGTGTGTGTGTGTGTGTGTGTGTGTGTGTGTGTGTGTGTTTTGGTGTATTTCATCTACCTTTCTATACTGGACTTATTTCATGTGAAACGGGAGACAGTACGAAAATATTCTGAAGTTGTTGTTTTGCTGTTGTTGTCTCTTTTGTTTTTGTTGCTGTTTTGTTTAATTTCTTTTGTTACTTTTGTTTTTGTTGTGTTTTTTTTCTTTTTTTTGTTTGCTTTTTTTTGTGTGTGTGTGTGTATGTGTGTATGTATGTATGTGTGTGTGTGTGTGTTTTGTTGTGTTGTGTGTGTGTGTGTGTTGTGTGTGTGTGTGTGTGTGTGTGTGTGTGTGTGTGTGTGTGTGTGTGTGTGTGTGTGTGTGTGTGTGTGTGTGTGACTCAGTTTCGTCGTTTTATTTAGATTTTTTATACTGAAACTGGTTTTTTGTTCAGTCATTCGCTGTTGTTGTTGGTGGTGTGTGTTTGTCGTATTTTAGTAGTTGTGCGTGTGTATCTGTGACGGAAGTGGTAATAAGAACTGGCAAATGAATGTCTGCTGGTTCTGTATTAAAAGACAGTGTTGAGGCTACGTAAGCCTGCACATGTATAGTCAGCCTCTGCATTGTGTGCTCTGTGCAGAGTGCTCAACTAGCTAGCTGCCACTTGAGAGTCCACATCTGTTTATCGTTTATCTCTCCCCTCCCATCCCCCTCCCTCTGCCTCTCCTGCTCGGGAACAGCCGTACACACACACACACACACACACACACACAACACACTCTCTCTCTCTCTCTCTCTCTCACAGACACACTACCACCACCATCATCATCATCATCATTATCATCATCATCATCATCAACTACAACAACAACTACAACACCAAAGTTCAATCCAATCAAACAGATTTTGTAGCTAAAAGTGTTTCATTGCTGTTGTTGTTATTTCTGTTGTTGTTGTTCCTCCCACCCACCCCCAGATCTTGGGGTAAAAGCCATCTTCCCAGCACGTACAGAGGAACTCAGTAAAGTTCTGTATCAACGGCTGACCACATGCTTTAAGAACTTCAGGCAGAATACCATCGGAGCCAGCTGATTTACCACATTGCAATTCTGCAACTGCTTCTGCCACCTCCTTCTCCATGGGCGGGTCGTCAAATTCCATATGTAGGGGTCTTGCTAGGATCTCTTCAATGACACCGAGGTCAATCGATGAAGGCCTGTAAAGGAGTGCTCGAAGTGTTCTGACCATCTCTTGTTTATTGCCTCATTATCATTTTTTGGGGAGGTTTCTTGTCCTGGGGCCTTTTGTCTTCGCACCTGGGGGTTCACCTTTGATCTGAGGAGAAGCAGATGATAAAATCTATTTGATGCCAGTGCTTTGATCTTGGATGCATCTGGGTGGTTTTGTAAGCGTCGTTCAGTTGGAAGAATGTGTTTGTGATTGAGAAATTGTGCTGGGAACATAGTGAAAGCATAAGTTTGCCATTTGAGTTCTCATGACCGATACCATGCTGACCAATAATGCCAGCCCATGCTGTATGATTTGAGCCGATTCTCGCATTGAAATCCCCCAGGATGATCAACTTATCACCTGCAAGTACACTGCGTACAACTTCATCAAGCTGTTGGTAGAAGACTTCTTTGTTTTCATCTGGTTTGTCATGGGGGGCATAGACACTTACCAAAGTAGCATGTGCATTGTCTGAAAAGGGGCGCCTCATAGTCATGATTCTGTCATTGATGAGAGACGAGATGGGTCCTTACTGCGAAGCCAACACCTGCCTTCCTTTCAGCTTTGTGACCTGACCAGTATATAGTGTATCCTGATCCAACCTCGCTTAAAATCAACAACAGAAAAGTTGCTCTCTGATTTTAAATGAATAAAAACGGTTGCCGTTTGTTTAAAAAAAAAGACACACACACACACATATATATATATAGAATCTATATACACATATATATATAGTGTAAGTCAGATCGTGTGTGGTCGTTTGATATGCTTAAATTCATATTCAGGTGTGCTTTTTAAATCCCCTGTACGATAAATTGGATGGAGTGGTCAACGTATGGGGGCATGTCCTTAGATTATATGCGCGAAAGCATTGATATGTTACTTATCCCTTTGACTCCTGTACCCTATCTACCAACTTAACTTTCTGATTCCCTCACCCCACCACCAGCTTTCCTGCAGGAAGCTGGTGGATAGGATGAGGGAGTCAAAGGGTCAAGTTTTTGCTTTGCCAGCATGGTTGACAATGCAAGATGCTGGTGGACAGGGCGTGGGAGTGAAAGGGTTAAAATCAAACAGCAATGTCTAGGATGTTGACTTTAAATCAAAGGGCATTTTATCTGGTGTTTTTCCAAGGGTGACTTCCCCCCCCCCCCATCTTTTGTTGTTGTTGTTGTTGATGATGATGATGATGACTTCAAATCAAGGGAGATAATCCTACTGTTCCTCTCTCGGGACAGTAAAAACGTACCAGCAGTTACTCTTCAAATCAAAGGGCAACTGCTTGGTTGATTTCGCATCGACTGTCAACACTCGCACAAAAAAAAAGACCCCCCCCCCCCCCCCCCATATACGTGTTTGTAATCTATATGGCTGTGTTTCTCTGATTACCATCACAGAGCCATTAGAGTCATCTTTTATGTTGCTCTCCTTTAGGTAAACTGAGGACTGGAACAGACGGCAGCGGTATAATGATACAGGTCCATTAGGCCAGATTCGTGGGTGACGCAGAGCCTCCCGATCGTCATCATAATGTATTTTTTGTTGTGAACGACGGCTAATGGCGATGATCACTATGACTAGCTTTCAAAGCATGTCATCCTGTGTCAAGTCAACGGTTCATCATCATCATCATCAGGTGCCCTGCCGCATGGCGTTGGCGACCATGGACTTCCAACCATCTCTATCTCTCGTTGCCCCCAGCATCTCCCCCACCCTCTTCATCCCCAGCCACTCTGCAAGTCCGTCCAGCATTCTCTCCCTGGGTCTACCTGGTGCTCTCTTTCCCTCCAGCTTTCCCGTTGTGACCAGGTGCTCCATGGACAGGAGAAAGAGAAAGAAGTCAATGGTTGTCCCGTTTTATAAGGCAAAAAAAAACAACAACAAACCCCCCCCCAAAAAAAACAACAACAACAACAAAACAAACCGAAAGAACCTTTTGCAACTGTTTATTGTAAAAGAATTCAATTAAAATGGTTTAGAGCTCTCTTTCTCTCCTCTCTCTTTCTCTCTCTCGCGCTCTCTCCCTCTCTCACTCGCTCTTTCTCTCACTCTATCTCTCGCTCACTCACTCATTCTCTCTCTCTCACACTCTCTCTCTTTGTGTATCTGTGTA
>CM060308.1:34811088-34821088 GCA_030674185.1 Monoplex corrugatus
TTGTGTGTGTGTGTGTGTGTGTGTGTGTGTGTGTGTGTGTGTGTGTGTGTGTGTGTGTGTGTGTGTGTGTGTGTGCTCGTGCGCGTGTGTGTGTTGTGTGTGCGTGTGTGTATGGTGGTGTGGTGGTGGTGGTGGTAGTGGTGTGTGTGTGCGTGTGTGCGCGCGTGCGTGCACGCGAACGCATGTCTTTTTGTATGTCCTTCTGAGCGTCGGCACGTGTGTGTCCTTACCATAAGGTCACAAATGTTTGCTAATGTGTAGTGGTAAATCCCAAGCTTTTCGCCAGCACAACAGTCTACATACTGTAGCAACAGCAACGCATTGCAAGTGACGATGATCTGAGACTGACGTATAACCACATCTTGCAAAACCAGTCTCACCTGTCTCTGACACACACACACACACACACACACACACACACACACACACACACACACACACACACACACGCATACGCAATTTCTCCCTCTCTCTCTCTCTTTCTCACGCACGCTCGCACACACACGCAACTTCACTTTCTCTTTCTTTTTCACACACACACACACACACACACACACACACACACACACACACACACACACACACACACACAACACACACACAAACACACAACACACAACACGCACACACATGTAGAAAGACAGTCATGAGTTATCATCACGTGAACAGCCAACAATTATTATTGCGTAAACAGCTATCCATACGTCAATAATTTTACGCAAGGGGCTACTTTTACGTCAACAGTTACCATGATGTATGGTAAACCGTTATCTTTACGTCAATAGATACCATGACGAGAACAGCTATCCATTACATCAACATACATCATTGCGTATGGGTACTGACCATCGGATGTTGAAGAGTCGAATTCCATGCATCGACCTGCCGCATCTATTTCACTTTGTAGTTACTTGGGGACCTGGCTATTTTACTACTACCGCGGTGAGGAGGGAAGGGGGAGGAAGGCGAGGGGGGGGGGAGGGGGGCATCCTGCGTGACTTATGTGCAAGAACTGGACAGTCCAGTTCACGTCCTTAAACAAGATTTACAAGCCTGACAACAGCACTCGTGACTTACTACTATTTTTTCAAAAAACTGTTTTGTATCAACATAAAGAGAGTATCTCTGGATGTGTGTGTGTGCTGTGTGTGTGTGTGTGTGTGTGTGTGTGTGTATGTGTGTATGCGTGTACACACACACACACACACACACACACACACACACACACACACACACACGTGTGTGTACATATATACAAATATGTATGTATGTATGTATGTAATATGTATGTATTTATGTATGTATGTATAATATATATATAAAAAAAAAAAAAAAAAAACAGCAGAAGGGCATCCAGGAGTCATGACCTGGATGTGGCCCGGCTCCCCGAGAGTGTAAGGAGTTCAGGGCCGAAACACTTGTCTAAAGGGGGTTACTTCTCTGAAGACCTTCTGTTGTCTAGCTCTCCCTAGAGTTTCTTTCTACCTGCACATGGTCAATCCATTGACTTCCGGGAATAGTTCGGAGGACATTCGGGAAAGACCGAAGGACACTGGGAAAGACTAGATCTGCGGGCTTTATGGGTTGGCTTCCCACCTTGCCTTTGATAACATGCCACGAGTTCTATAAATGAAAGATGCTCCCAGGATTCACCGAAAGGGGGAGAGAATGATGAATCCATCGGCACTGACTCCATCACGACTGGAAACGCACAACGGATCATGATTAATGACCAGATGGAATTTCCGTGTGCGTGTGGAAGGAGATTCACCACCAAACGCGGCATGAAGATCCACAGGACAAAAATGGGCTGTTTGAAGACTCATACGAACCAGCAGCAGCGCACTGCGAATAGCAGGTGAGACGTTGGATGACCAAGGCCAGGATTTATACCACAGTGCCAAGGACATCCACGCTGATGGTTCTGGTGCGGATTTTACACAAGCTCTTAACGCCAAACGTGAAAAAACTCAATTTGCCGCCTGCCGGTGCAAAAGAACAATGGGAGAAATTAGATGAGGAACTTGTCCTTAAGCTGAATGCGCTAATAGGGAACAGTATGCTGGAACACAACCTTGACACATACGGAGACATCATATACTCTATCTGCAGGGACACTTATGGAGTGAAGCAGCCAAAGACAAAAACGCCTCCCCAGAAATCCAGAAGACAGCAACAGATGGAGAGCATCCGGAAGGAGAAAAGGAAGCTTAAAAAGCGAATGAAAACTGCCTCAGAATTCGAGAAGCAAGGGCTCCTGGAACTCTGGAAAGATCTGAAAGCCAAACACATCAGTCCCAATTTCTGATTCAGCTAAAAACCTTGGTGTCTGCATTGACTCTACCCTCTCCATGAAAACTTTGTTTCTCAAACTGCCAGATCTTGCTACTATCATCTCCATCGTATAAGGCTGATCAGGAAGTATCTCTGTCGAAACAACTGCAAAACTCGTTCTCTCCTTCATAATGTCTTGCATTGTCTATTGCAATTCACTCCTGTCTGGTCTTCCTGCCTCCACCATTCACATCCTACAGCGCATTCAAAACAATGCTGTATGCCTTGTACTCAAAAAGAAAAAAGCTGACCACATATCTCCTCTCCTGGCACAACTTCACTGGCTCCCTGTATCAAAGCGCATACAATACAAACTAGACACCATGTGCTACAAAAGCCTCAATAACGCAGCCCCCGATTACCTGTCAAGCCTACTTGAGATCTATGTTCCCTCACGTACCCTCCGCTCTGCCTCCGATCCTCTGACTTTTCGCTTTCCACGCACTAAGCTCAATACCTATGGTCCACGAGCCTTCTCTGTTTCTGGTCCACTCTCCTGGAACAAACTTCCTCTCTCAGTCCGTCAGCAACCTACTTTTGTCTCCTTCAAGTCCGCTCTCAAAACCCACCTTTTCTCCTTTGCATAAAATCCTAACCTCACTCAACCCCCCCTCCCCCCTCTGCAGCCTGTCTCCGCTCGGAGGGGAATCACATGGTTATAATATATAATTGTATGTGCTGTGCTCTCTATGGTTTTCCATTGCTTTTATTCTTGCTTTTATTGCTTTTATTGCTTTTATTCTTTCTCCCCATTTATAGCCATGCGTTGTGTGTGTGTGTGTGTGTGTGTGTGTGTGTGTGTGTGTGTGTGGGGGTGCTGTGTGTGTGCGTGCGTGCGTGCGTGCGTGCGTGTGTGTCTGCTTCAGCGCTTAGATTTGATTTTATCAAGATTTTGCGCTATATAAATATTGTAATTATTATTATTATTATTATAAACACAATGCTCTCAGCAAAGTGGAATCAGCAAGGCGAAGAAAGAGCAAAAAGAAGAAGACTCAAGATCGTTTCTTCAAAGATCCCTTTGACTTTGCAAGAAAGCTGTTTGAACAACCCAAATCAGGGACTCTCACAGTGGGCAAGGAAACCCTAGAGCAGCATCTCAGGGAAACATATTCCGATTCTCAGCGCGAGGCACCACTTGAAATCCAGAATCTGGTTTGGCCTGCAGCGCCAGAAGGAAAATTCAATAACAAACCACCCACACTGGATGAAGTGAAGAACGTAGTAAAGAAAGCCAGAGCCAAGTCAGCACCTGGACCAAACGGAATACCATACCTGCTCTACAAGAAATGCCCAAAAGTGCTCGAGTGGCTCCACAAGATGATTCGATCAGCATGGAGGAACCAGAAGATCAGCGACCAATGGATGAGAGCTGAAGGAGTGTACATTCCGAAGGAGCAGAACTCCAGCAGCATCAATCAGTTCAGACCAATATCACTTCTGAACGTCGAGGGGAAAATCTTCTTCTCTGTTATGGCAGCAAGATTGACAAAATACCTGACTGAAAACAAGTATCTGGATATGTCAGTCCAAAAGGGAGGCATACCAGGAATGCCTGGATGCTTGGAACATGCCACGTTGATTTGGGATGCCATCCAAAAAGCAAGAACAGAGAAGAGAAACATTGACGTAGTTTGGCTTGATCTGGCGAATGCATATGGATCAGTTCCACACGATATGATCCAGCTGGCTCTTGAAATGTATCACATCCCAGAAAACATCCGAACAATGCTGAGGAAGTATTTCCAAGGGTTCTCAATGCGGTTCTCTACCAAAGAATACACCACGGACTGGATAGACCTAGAGGTGGGCATTGCAATGGGCTGTGCAATCTCTCCCATACTGTTCGTGTTGGCAATGGAAGTCATCTTGAAAGCTGCAATGAAGAGTTCAGGTCCAGTGAATCTGGGAGATGGATACCAGATGCCTCCTCTGAAACTTTCATGGATGACCAAACAGTCTTGTCCATGGATGAGGAAGAGACACACCAAATCTTAAAGCAGCTGGATGAGCTGGTGGCCTCTTCAAGAATGAGGTTCAAACCAAAGAAATCCCGAAGTCTCTCACTGCGACAAGGGTGCACCAAGCTGTACAACCAGATAGAGAGCCAGTAAAAAGTCTCGGAAGATGGTATGATGATCCCTGAAAGACACACAAAGGGGATGTGAAACCAAGCAAACAGCAGAAGAAGGCCTGAAGAAAATAGATAACTGCGGACTGCCAGGCAAATACAAAGTCTGGTGTCTACAGTTCATGCTGATACCAAAGCTGCTGTGGCCTTTGCTAATCTATGACATTTGCACCAGCACAGTCGAAGCAATGGAAGCCAAAATCAACAAATACACAAGAAAATGGCTCGGTGTCCCACCTGGTCTCACTGATGTTGCATTCTACTGTCGTCAAGCAATGCTGAAGCTACCTCTCAAATCCATAGTGGAGGAATACAAAGTTGGAAAAGCAAGACTGTTGAGCATGCTGGAGGAATCGGAAGACAATATCGTGAGATCAGTTCAGCCAAAGCTGAGAACTGGCAAAAAATGGAAAGTCCAAGAGGCTGTAAACAATGCCAAGAGAAACCTCAGCATCAAAGAAATAATTGGACACACGCAAACCAACAGACAGGGACTGGGAGCAACAAAAATGCAGTGGTGGTCCAAAGCCAAAAGGAAGGAAAAAAGAGACATGATCATACAAGAGTTGAAGAAAGAAGATGTCAAAAGAGTGCAGAAGGCAGTCCAGCAAGGTCAACAGGGGCAATGGACAACATGGGACAGTGCACTCCAAAGAAGTCTCAGCTGGAACGATATGTGGCACATGGCTCCTCTAAGGATAAGCTTCCTCCTCAGATCTGTATATGACTGCTGCCCTCGAATGCAAACTTAGTGAAATGGGGGAAATCAGATGACCCAGCATGTCCGTTCTGTCAGAAGAAACAAAACAGTGGAACATGTCCTAAGCTCTTGCAAAGTAGCGCTAGCCCAAGGAAGGTATACATGGAGGCACAACCAAGTTCTGAAAGTGATCACAGACGTGGTTAGCGAAAAAACCATGACCCCAAACGCACCAATTGCTATGACAACGTTCTACAAAGCAGGAGGGAAACAGGTCTGGCCCGAAATCGCTATGACAACCAGCACATTGCCAAAGAGTCTTCTGGATGGAGCAGTCGACTGGGAGTGTACAGCAGACCTCCCAGAGTGGAGAAATTACCCAGATGTCATCAGCAAGACAGGCATGAGACCAGACATCGCTCTCCACTCTGACTCCTCGAAACAAGTGATTCTGATAGAACTCACTGTGCCATACGAAAGCAGAATGGAAGAAGCACATATCTACAAGACCGAAAAAATACGCCGGTCTTGCCAGCACCCTGAAGAAAGCAGGTCTGCGGGTCAAAATCTTCGCCATAGAGTCGGGGCAAGAGGGTTTGTGGGCACCTCCGCTTATGATCTCATGAAACAACTCGCCATTTCTGGGAAGAAGAGGACTAGAGCCCTTAAGGCGATGGCAGAGGCAGCAGAAAGGAGCTCAAGCTGGATCTGGGGAAGGAGGAACCAAAAGTGAACTTTATAAGGATTAAATTCCCTACAGATGATGTGTGCCCCGTTAGCACATTGGTAAAACCGCGTACCGCAGTTCTAAAGCGCAGATTCGCTCCCCTCGTGGGAAAAAAAAAAAAATAGACAACAGCAGAAGGGCATCCAGGAGTCATGACCTGGATGTGGCCCGGTCCCCCGAGAGTGTAAGGAGTTCAGGGCCGAAACACTTGTCTAAAGGGGATTACTTCTCTGAAGACCTTCTGTTGTCTAGCTCTCCCTGGAGTTTCTTTCTACCTATACACACATACACACACCACACCACACCACACCACACCACACACATACACACACACATACACACACACGACTTGTTTGAACCTTTGGTGAGAGGAACATATCTAAACATCCCCTCTATTCAACTATGTCAGTGCATAACAAAAGTGGTAATGTATTAAATCTGTACTCAGTTAATATCAGCCCCGGAGAATTCACCAGTGAGATGCACACGACGTGAAATTTGACTTGACGCTTTCAACTGCAATTTTACACAGCTGGTTATATTTTCAACTTCTAAAAGGGTGGTTTGCTTTTGGTCGTTGGTCGTGCCGAGTAATGCTTTCTCGAATATGAGTAAAGTACACTGTTCTTGATGTCTGGGTCTACACTGTGCTGACATTATGCTACTATGCAGTCTGCACACTCCGTCCTGATGAGTACTCCCGCGGGGATGCCGGGGGCTCTTTCAGTATAGATAGTATCCCCACATTCTGTGCTAGAAATTTCCTCTTTTCTGTCACTCTCTTTGTTTCTGCCTTGTTCCTTTGCTTTCTGTCATTTCTTCTTATCATTTTCTGCCTTGCTGGTCCATTCACCTGTGTGTGTTCGATGAAGTCTTACGTACTTTTTCTTAGGACTGATAACATGTGTTGAGTGCATTTTTGGCTCCACACAGATGAAGTGTGCGGAGACGGTTTGGGGTAATCTCGGTCCGTTTTTGTATATGTTTTGGTGCCCTTGGTTGTGTTTCAATTTATGTTCAGGTGTTTTTTTTTGATCTCCTGTGCGATAAATTGGACGAGTGGTGGACGCCAGGGGCATCTCCTTAGACTGTATGCGCGAATGCATTGATGTGTGTACTTAATTTTCTTTTCCTTCTTTTTCCTGTTGAAGTATTGTGTATGAATGCATTGATATATGTACCGAATTTTCTTTTCCTTCCTGCTCAAGTACTGCGTATGTTTTGAAATGGTTATAGCTCTGATAAGGCTCCACGCAGTCGGCTGGGATTCAAACAACAACAACAACAATAACAGTAACCCTGCTTCGAAGGCAAAACACCTTTCTTCGGTGGGATGGTGGGTGGGGGTAATTCTGCGTTTTCAAACTCTGACATAGCTTTCTGACATGATCTTTAACGTGCGCATTTGGTGTTCTGCGCGCGCGTACACATGAAGAGGGATCAGCACTGGCAGGTCTGCACATACGCTGGCCTGGAAGATCTGATAATATTAAGTAGAAATTTTCTACTCTCCACCCGGTGCTACCAGGAAAAGCCACACTCGGATCTTCCCATTAGAAGTCCAACGTGCTTACCAACAGCTATCTGATCCGTCCCTTTCTCATATGATATTATGCTTATTCTGCGTGAGGTCACTGGTGTGTCAGGCTTAGACCATGTCGGTAAACAAGGTTCATGTAGAGGATAAACCGTTTATGCATATCTCATAACCTTTTCCATTCAAACTGGATGCTCCTTAATTTTAACAGTCCAGTTATTATTTCCAGTTATTATTTCAGGCCATCAACACACAACGGACACACTGTGTTTCGATTAATTAAGCGATGTTACGCTGTTATTGGCAGATAGTTATTTCAGGCTATCAGCACGCATGGACACGCTGTATTTCAATTAAGTGGATGTTGCGCTGTTGCTGGCAGATTGTTATCATCCGAAATTCTCTGCCATTAGCACGAAACAATAAATCTCCATCACGCTGATCCTTTTCCTTTAACCCTTTGACTCTTGCACCCCATTCATCAACTGCAAAAACTTAACCCTTTGACTCCTCACCCTATCCACCAGCTTCCCACAGGAAGCTGGTGGATAGGGTGAGGGAGTCGAAGGGTTACGTTTTTGCTTTGTTGGCATAGCTGACAATACAGGATGCTGGTGGACAGGGTGCAGGAGTCGAAGGGTTAGCTTGCCACAAAATGATCACGTGGACGAATACAACTCAAAACTACGTGGACCTTGTTCATCTTACAAACAAAATGGCTGCCATATTTACTGTTTATGATAACCGAAATTTGATATTGTTTATTCAATTTTTGATTTATGATACACAAAATTGTTTGACAATGTACCCAATCAAATAAGCCAACACGTCTGACTTCTTAACAATGTTTCCGTGTATGCTGACATCGTGTCTTTTTCATGTTATATGCATATGTTTTTGTTTTTTTTGTTTTTTGTTTTTGTTTTTTGTTTTTTTTGCTGTTATCAATTACGCTTTACGTAGTTGTGTTGTATTTTACGGCATTGGAATATTTTGCACGAATTAGATTTTTCTATTACGATGTTTTACCATCTTCTTCTTTTTTGAGGTCAGAGTTTGAGTTGTTTCCCATAAAATGGAAAGTATAGGGAATCTTCCTATTTATCTTCTATGTAATTAGAAAATGAATGATAAAATTAGACTGATAGAGGCAGTGCAAGCATTATTCTCTCTCTGTCTCTCCCCCGCCCCCCACTCTTCCTCTCTCTCGTTTTTTGCCCCTTGAAATCGCTGTTTACGATGGTGTCTTTTCCTTATTCCTTGGTCTTTCCTCTTCTCTGGTAGGCTGCTTTGGGGGTTTGATGTTCGTGATGGTGTCTTGTTTCTTGTTTTGTCTGGCCATGAATGTGGTTTCTAAGAAGAATGTTGAGAGTTCCATGGACAGCAAAGAAAACAAACGAGACAGT
Source organism: Monoplex corrugatus (assembly GCA_030674185.1). Lineage (NCBI taxonomy): Eukaryota > Metazoa > Mollusca > Gastropoda > Littorinimorpha > Ranellidae > Monoplex > Monoplex corrugatus. Next base: position 34,819,924 of record CM060308.1, read on the forward strand.
CTTGATGGAGGCAGACACAAGAAAGTCATTCACAAGTAAGATTAGGAAAAGACAGGAAACATTCATAGGCCATTTTATGAGGAAAGGAATTACAGCACCTGGTCGCAACAGGAGGCTGGGGGGAAAGACAGCACCAGGTAGACCCAGGGAGAAAATATTGGATGGACTTGCAGGGTGGCTGAGGACAGAGAGGGTGGAAGATAAGATGTGCTTGTGGCAACAAGGGATAGGTACATAAGGCCATGATCGCCAACGCCATGCGGCCGGGCACATGATGATGATGATGATAGTACCATGGTGTCTTCTCCTTATACCCTGGTCTTTCCTCTTCTGTGGTAGACATCTTTGGGAGTTTGCTTTGGTGACGGTCATATGTTGTTATTGTGTGGATAGAGTAGTTCTGACATCAGCTGCTTGCTGCCTTTTCCTTGGATTCTCCTCTCTTGTTTCTCGTCTTCATGGTTTGTTCCAGGTGTCTCCAAACGCATCATTCAGGACTATCGCACATTCATTCATTCATTGAACATTCGGATTAGTTGTCATTCATTCAGTTTCTGGTTAGTATAGCTGGATTCCCGTTCTCATCATGTCTTCATTGAGTCTTTGCTCTCTTTACTTTTTTCCTCCTGTTAGAATGCACACATGACATTACATATTATTATGAACAGCAAACAGTAATAATGGTAATAGTAGTAGTACATGCACCCCCTTTGAAGTCAGTTCATAGCATATCATATCTATCTGTAAATCGACTGGATGGACAACAAAACATTCATGTATTCTTCATATTTGTACTTGTATGTCGAGGCAGTTTATTTATGACTTTATACCCATACTCGAGTTCGTAATTATTATTGAGTGGTTAGATCAGCGGTGCATTCCGCTATTTTTGTTCACAGGTTTCTTAGTCGTAGTTCAGTTTCAAATACAACTTCTTGATTTTTTCCCCCTATTTTTACCACATTTGAATTTGGAGACAGACAGTCTACTACCGGTAATATGTCAGTGTTCTTGTTTCTCTTTATGTCAGGGACTATTTCCCTGTTTGTTACATCGAAAAGTGCTGGTTTCTTTTCATTCACAGCATGCAATGTGTATATCACGACGTGCGCATGTATTGTTTTACGTTCTCCCCAAACGGCCTTAGTTTTGGCCAAGTGTAGAA
>CM060308.1:34826088-34836088 GCA_030674185.1 Monoplex corrugatus
TCTTACATACTTTTTCTCAGGACTGATAATTGGGTACATGTATTAAGTGCATTTTTTGGTTCTAGGGGTGTGAGATATGCTAAAGCAATTTTAGGTACAGGAAAATAATGGCCATAAGAGAAATATGAGAGTAAACGAATGGCAGTTTTCCCTTACTCAAACAAAATCAGCTACTTTGATGTATCAGGCAAAAACAAACAACAACAAACAAACAAACAAACAAACACAAAAACAACCAAAAAACAAACAAAAAAACAAAACAAAAAACAAACAAAAAAACAAAAACAAAAAAAGAGCAGAGGATTTAACAGGCAGCCTTGTTCTAGATTTTCTTTACAATCTGTCCTTCCCAAAACGGCAAATGGTTTGCAGGCATGTCAGTGTCAAATCATGTGACTTATGCATATGATTGTGTAATGGAGACCACATAAAATATTCCAATGTGATAAAATTATAGAAAGTTTTAACTCCCCCTTCCCCACTTATGCATTTGTAAGACATGGGTAAGATATATGCTATCAAAAAAATATTCAAACCCACTCCCCACCCACCATCCCCCCACACAACCATTTACAAATGCACTCACACACATAGCATTCATGCTTACACAGCCGCTGGGCACTCATCTTTAATTACATATTGCTGTAAAGACCTGACCGACTATGTATAGCAGAGACACTCCTCTACAATTACCTGGATTCATTTCATCATCTTTTTCATGCTTTGGATTTATGACTGATTTACAATATTCCGTGGGAAAATAGCTAGCATCAAAGTTTACTGAACACTTTTGTAAGGAACCGTGCAACAGCCCCTTATGCATATTCAAGAAATTCTCTGCAAAATGTCATCAATACCAGAATCTTTCCCATGTTCAGATGTTTTACTGCTTTCTGTACGTCATGCTCAATAAGAACACTGTTAAGTTAAGGAATGTGAACAGTTTCCTGATAACTGGAAATGCTGCTAAGTTGAGGGATGTGAACAGTTTCTGGTAATTGGAACTGCTGCTAAGTTGAGTAATGTGAACAATTTCCTGATAACCGGAACTGCTGCTAAGTTGAGTAATGCATACAGTTTCCCGATAACTAGAATTGCAGCTAGCTTGCTGTATGCTTGACACATCACTGAAAATACTCTTAGGACTTAGGACTTGCTTCCATGATTCTGCCATGTCATGATGCTAGCTGGTGTTCCTGCAGATATCTACAGGAATGGGGGCATAAGAAACTGACAACCCTATACCAGTCATTCTATGGCAGGAAGAAGACGTTCTTCAAGACATTCAAGATGCTATGAGCATCCATATTTACATGAGGAAGGATGATAGGACCTTTCGCAATGATATCATGGACTGTCCTTCCCATGCACTGCAAGGGGAAGTCCTTGCCAGAATCATCCTTAACAGACTCAACACTCTTGTAGCCCAGCCCATTGTTCCTGAGTCTCAATGTGACTTTCATGATGGAAGAGGCACAACTGATATGATATTTGCCATACACTAGCTGCGAGAGAAGTGTTACAAACAAAACCAGGAGCTCCACATGGTGTTTATTGATCTGACCAAAGCATTTGCCATTAACCGGAAGGGCCTTGGGTGATACTATGAAAATTTGACTGCCATCAGAAGCTTGTATTGCTGGCTGCTTCCTTCCAAAATGGCATGCTGGCAAGAGTACAAACAAATGTGAAGCATCCCATGAAAAATGGAGTGAAACAGGGATTGTTCCGGTATCTGCATTCTTCTCAATCCTCTTTGCAGAAATGCTGACTTGATGCATTCAGAGACTTTGACAGGGGTTCAACTCTTCAACCTGTGGAGACTTTAAGCAAATACCAAAGTGCTAAAAACCATCCTGTGGAAATTTGTTTTCTTTTTTAAGATGACCGTGCACAGGCTTAACACTTGCACAAGGAAGTTCAGCGCATTACTGACCAATTTACTGCAGACTGCAAACGCTTTAGCCTCACAATTAGCTTCAACAAGATAGGAGCTATGTTTCAACCAGTATCCGCTCACGCTTCTGGAACTTCACTCACTTTATCTCTCTCTCTTCATTCTCTCTCTCTCTCTCTGTATGTACATACATGTAAATAGATAGATGGATGGATGGATAGATAGATAGATAGATAGATAGATATCAGATAGATAGATAGACAGACAGATAGATAGATAGATAGATAGAGATGGATGGATAGATAGATAGATAGATAGATAGATATCAGACAGATAGACAGACAGACAGATAGATAGATAGATAGATAGACAGACAGATAGATAGACAGACAGATAAATAGATAGATAGATAGATGGACAGACAGATGGACGAACGGATGGACGGACAGACAGACAGACAGACAGAGACAGATAGATAGATAGACAGATAGACGAATGTTCATGTGGAGCTGAGGAGTGATGTAGTGGCAATGTGTCTACCTATGGACATAGAACTCCTGGTTCAAGTCTGGAAAGGACAGGACTTTTTATTCACCCTTGCTATACTGCATGCAAGGAGAGGTAATATGAAATACAGTCCTTTAGAGGTAAGAAATGGACGTCCATAATGATACAAGTTGCTAAACAAAGCTAAATCCAATGGTAATGGAACTGTCCTTGGTCAAATCAAAAGTATCATCCAGTTACAATTGCTGACAAATTTCACAAAGTCACTAAGAGTAAGAGAAAAAGGAAAGAAGGGAACACAAAGACATTGTACTGTGGATATGTGGTCAATTTATGGAAAGCAGGCCCATATTATATTTCTCACAAAACATCTCTTGTGATGGTCATCACAAGGGCCCATCCTGTATGCCATAAACTCAAACACAATGCCAATGACAATCATGACAGCATAAACAATAGCGCTGACAATGACAGCACAAACACAAACCAACTGCTAAAGTAACATCACAAATGCAAGCACACTAATACCAAAAACAACACGAAGAAAGATACACATACAACAAAACATTAACAACAGCACAAACAAAAACACACAACAACACTTTACAAAAATAACAACAACAGCAGCACAAATGAAAAAATTTAACAACTTGAACAAAAAAACACAATCGGACAATCGAAAACACACAAGAAGAACAAAAACAACAGCACAAACAAAAGCACACCCCCAAAGTACATCACCACCACCACCAAAAACACTCACATCACCACCAAACAACAATGAAGCAATTAACCCTTTTCCTACCAAGAATATAGGTCACTGTACTAACTATTGACCAAGTAATGTTAGGAGATGACTTCAGAAACACTCAAATTACGCCTGTTTTTTTGCCATTTTTGCCATTCAAACATCGTGTAAATGCAGAAAGGAAATGACAATAGTATACTCCCTTTGCCGGAAAAGGATTAGGTCAGCAATGCGGTAAGTTTTTACTTATATACTCGAAACTGAAACTATGGTTCAGGGCACAAAATCCTCGTGATGTGGTCCACGGGGAGAGAAAGCTAAGTCACGAGGATCTCGTGACACGGTACGAATGTGTGAAAGCATACTATCATTATCGTCCCCACTACCACCTACTAAATCAGATAATCACCGAAAACAACAATCCGATCCGACCATCAATACTACCATCAATAAAAAAGCACACCAACACCAATGACACAGCATGCCACTACTACCACCATCAAAAAAACAAAAAAAAACAAATCACACCACCATCACCAACAATAAAATAAGACCACCATCATTACAACCAACACTACCAACAACTCACATCACCACCATCCACAGTAGTCGGATCACATGAAAACCAACAACAAAGTACATCAGCACCACCAATAAAACAATACCACCTCAACCAACAAAAACAAAACCCAACCACCAACATTACCACCACTAACACCAACATGAGACAGACACACCCGGCCAGGCCAAATTACACAGGCAGAAAGATAGCCAAAAAGAGATGAACAGAAATCAGACAGGCAGGCACTCAGAAAAACAAAAGACCACAAACCCAAAACAACAGCACGATCAAATGCACCACACCCTCTCACCTCAATGTAAGCCCTCTTGAGATGTACAGGAGAAGACATCCTCCCACGTCCTTGTCGCCTGGCTGCAGGGGCAGTGAACCCACCATCATCATCTATCGTCATGTCCGGTGGAAAATGAGACGGAGATCGTCTAGGTCACACGAAGACGGATTTTCACTCTGCCCATCCTGTGTCTGTTTAACTCTGTCGACATCCTCTGCAGCACTGCCCTCTGCATCTGTAAACAACCAGGATGTCAGACTTTCCTCCTGCCTTCTCCCAGAGGATATCTTGATAGTGCAAACACAATGACATGCGCTCTGATCACTCTCATAATGCTGCACATACAAGATGGGAAGCAGCAGTGAGTATGTGTGGTTGTATCTTCTGCATGTGTTTGTGACTTTCTAGACAATATGGACCTGGTCCATTATTCAGTGACCACACAGAAACATCATCTTTTGTCTTGTCATACATAGGGATTGATAGACAACGTTAATTCAGCAGCATACAAATATGAGCTCGCTGTCAAAGATCTACTGATAGGAACCAGAAAAAACACGAAAGAAGAATACAAACGCGTGTTTAATACAACAAGACAAGACAGGCACAAATTTTTGACCAACTGGCCTTTGTCAAGCGTAAGATTACATAAAAACAAACACCAGATACAAAAATTATGAGAAAAAGACTGAAACTTCCCTGCTGCTGTGTCCAATTTTCTCACATTGGACACAGCAGCAGGGAAGTTTCAGTCTTTTTGTCACAATTTTTGTATCTGGTGTTTGTATGTTTGTAATCTTACGCTTGACAAAGGCCAGTTGGCGGAAAATTTGCGCCTGTCTTGTCTTGTTGTATTAAACACACGTTCGTATTCTTCTTTCATGTTTTTTCTGGTTCCTGTTTGCTTGAATGTGGGCAATCAGACTTGTTTTGGATTTTGATTTACTAATGGTAATGAAATTAAGATCCCAGTTAAGATCTCCTTCTTGTGTGTTCTATGGTTAAAGGGACATAACCATTGCAGAATATCACTTGGACGGACAGCAAGTAACCTTTTCTTCTTTGCTTATTTTCAAAGAGATTTTCCTTCATGATGCAGTTTGTCGAGAGACTGACAGAAGGCCTTGAATCATATCCTGGAAAAATAGAAATTTGGCAATGACAGACAAACAACAACTTTACAACAGAATGTAAGTATGAAATATAGAAATTCACTGACCACCTGAATTTTACTGACTGTCATATAATTCTATTTTCACTTGTGAACAGACACACTGTCATATAATTCTATTTTCACTTGTGAACAGACACAGCCTTCTGTAAGAGTAAAGTAAAAGTTTGTTCAGCTGATACAGGACTCAAATGGTAGTATGTAAGTGCAATGGTCATGACTCTCCTCTATGAAGAACAGATTACTTACAACTCAGCTTTACCTATTGAGATATGCACATCAAAACTGGATGACTTTTCTAATAGCATCACTAACTTATACATAAAAAAAGGTTTTCTCATAATCTTGAGGAAAAACCCAAAACAAGTGTGATGCCCGCATGTATTTAATACAACGTGATAAGAAGGCACAAATTTTGGCCAACTGGCTTTTGTCAAGCGTAAGATCACAAACACACCAGATACAAAAATTAGGAGAGAAAGACTTCTCTGCCGCTCTGTCCAGTGTGAGAAAAGGAATAAACTGACTAAAATGACATCATAATGTGTTTCTGAGTAAATATGATGCCAGAGCAGAAGTGAGATGAATTCTGTAATTTGAAAAGTGGTCATGCCATATTAATATTGTTTTATCCTAAAGAGGGTCCAGGGCTAAAATTAAAAGTATGATGCACTAGCTAAGAGTAGTGTTTGGAATGCAAAGGATCCTACTATTAAATAATGCATAAGACTTAAGAGAAAATATAAGCAAGCATATGATTGACTGAATGGGAAAAAATATAATCAAGAGGTATGGCTGAAGTAAGTGGATCGTGCCTAGTGCAACGAATCCAGTCTGACCTTGGAATAGGAAGAAAAACTCCTAAACCAACAGCCCAGGGCTGAAGGGAAAACCGGAGTCCCCGGAGAAAAAAATCCTTTGTCAGGACGCCTGTCTTGTGAAAGGAGAATTAAAAATTTTGAATAAAAGAAAATATATATATAATGAAATAAAAAAAAAAAAAAAAAAAAAAAATTAAAAGGCATATGTGCAGCTGCAAAGCCAAGACCTAACTGGGATGGGAAAATGGTGATAATATGGTCTATTTCAATAAATCATCATCAAAGTAAAACATACATGGACTCAAGGGCACATTAAAAGAAGATTGTATGCATAAATTCATCCAAGCAGTATAAACATGAATTATACATGAAGGAAAAAGGTGGTAAAGATCTCAACATTTCTTGAAGCAATAATCACATCAGTGAAGCTCATCTCCTTTTCCCTTATTATTTCATCTCCCCCAAAATTTGCAGCTGGTTATCATAAAAGAATCTGTGTCTTGCCATAAGTTCTTCTGTAATATGTGATGAGCATGTCACAAAATGTACTGTGGGACATTCAAGTGAGTGAGGCACATGGGCATCAGAGTGACAGGACATCTGACATGAACACAATGATATCTAAAACTGCAATAAGAATAACAGTGTAAAGAGGCCAGACACATTTTTTTAAAGCAGAATACATAAACCCTGGCTTAGCATAAAAACCATCATCATCATCGTCGTCATTATGACCATAATTACTACCATGATCATCAGCATCATTGTATCAATATTACTAGTAAATATCTCATATTCATATATTATATTTTTCCTAACATTATTATTATCATCAGTAGCATAGCAGAAGTGGTAGTAGTACTAGCACCAGCAGTAGTAGTAGTAGTAGTAGTAGTGGAGGTAGTAATAGCAGTATCAATATTATCATTGTTATTTATATTTTTGTTATCAGCCTGCTATTTCCAACATAACTACCAACACAAACAACTGTCACTGCTCCTTCTCCAGCTACTAGTAAAATTTGTATTTAATGTAAGTTCTACAATAAAACCCGAATACCTGCGGAATTGCCATGAGGCAGCTGATCAGCAGTCACACTGTCTGGGCCCACCTCTTGCAGTAAAGACAGCAGCACAGACTTGAAATCCTCAAAGTACACCTGGCAGGGGAGGGAACCAAACACACATGATCAGGTGAGCACTTGACAGAGGGAAAGACAAGTACAAAGAACTGGACACTGAAACTGGAATGCGTTCATGACTGAATCTTCATGCTCATACAGTTTTATATGCAATTTGGAATGTGTTCATGACTGAATCTTCATGCTCATACAGTTTTATATGCAATTTGGAATGCGTTCATGACTCTTATGCAATTTGGAATGTGTTCATGACTGAATCTTCACGCTCATACAGTTTTATATGCAATTTGGAATGCGTTCATGACTGAATCTCCAAGCTCATACAGTTTTATATGCAACTTGGAATGCGTTACGACTGAATCTCCAAAGCTCATACAGTTTTATATGCAATTTGGAATGCGTTCATGACTGAATCTCCAAGCTCATACAGTTTTACATGCAATTTGGAATGCGTTCATGACTGAATCTCCAAGCTCATACAGTTTTATATGCAATTTGGAATGTGTTCATGACTGAATCTTCACGCTCATACAGTTTTATATGCAACTTGGAATGTGTTCATGACTGAATCTTCACTCATCATATCAACTAGGTTTTAACTAGCATACAGTATCAATTCACCAAAATCTGCTTGTAATACAGAAGCCTCCTGAGGCCAATGCACAACCTTGAGGGCAGAGGATGTCTTGTTGAGATGGGAAACAGGACCTGGATTTTACATCAGTCAAACAAGAGCTTGACGTTTTTAGAATGATAATAATCAAAATTACATTAAGGTGAACAGCTGACTGTTGTGGATGGGATTAAACTAGAAACATATCAGATCCTGAATCTATGGCTTTACCAACTGAGTTATCTGGTCTAGTGTCCATAGACAGATACTGGTTAAAGATACACAGGCACGAGTACAGACATATGTATAAACCCGCCACTATGGTAAGTTTACATGTTTAAAGTTTGTTCAACAAGGGTTCTACGTATTTGGACAATTCCACATAAACTCTGACCAAATCTGCCAGCAATTATCTGGCAAACTTCCTGAGCCTGAGCAAAACCCTATGCACTGGCAAAGTCTTGAAAGGGGAGGGATGGAAACATTATGCGGGCAGTGTACAGACCAAAAATGAAAAAAAAACCCCCCACCTATGACACTGACAGAGAACACTGGAAAACCTTAATGTTATGCACATGAACAGATCTAAAAAGTAAAGAACATCTTATCAAAACTTTAACAACAATCTGCAAACATACCGCTACGAAAACATATCATTTTCTGGAAATGTGACCACGAGTTATTATTACAAACAGTTACCTTACAATCAAGATCTGATAGTTCCGAGTTCAATCCCAGTGAACACCAATTAAAACTGACTTGTTCACTACCCATTATAACGCTGCAATCATTCTGGTTGTGTCAGCTCAATGTTTCATAGGTCCTCCCCTCCACCTGGTTTTATGACCTTGCCAGTGCATAGGGTTTTGTACAGAATCGATAATTGCTGGCAGATCTGGGAGGAGCACATAATTATGAATTATTGTTTTTGGTGCAAGGGGCCCCTCTTGAACACACCCCAAACTCTTTACATTGGGATATTCTGATTTAATGGCACAGAAATCCTGAGCAATGCCATTTCCAGTATCTTTGTTTAAAAAAAAAAAGCAAAAAGCAAAAAGATAGACAGACAGACAGACAGACAGATAGACAGATAGATAGATAGATAAAGAGAGAGAGAGAGAGAGAGAGAGAGAGAGAGAGAGAGAGACAGACAGACAGACAGAGAGAGAAAGAGAGAGACAGAAAATTTTTTGTTAAAAAAAAAGCAAAAAGCAAAAAGATAGACAGATAGAGAGAGAGAGAGAGAGAGAGAGAGAGAGAGAGAGAGAGAGAGAGAGAGAGAGAGAGAGAGAGAGAGAGAGAGAGAGAGAGAGAGAGAGAGAGAGAGAGAGAGACAGACAGACAGACAGACAGACACGACAGAGAGAAGAAAAAGAGAGAGAAATTTTTGACAACAAATCAAAGTTTTCCTTGTTTGTACAGCATAACTTGCAAGGACCAGACCAGGTGGAGATAGACAGTCAAGACATTAACTGTGGCAGCTACCATCACAAATGATGTTATTGACAGGTGACAGGTGCATAGTATAAAGGACTGTGGCAGCTACCATCACAAATGATGTCATTGACAGGTGACAGGTGTATAGTATAAAGTGCACAGATCATGACTCATAAAAGTGAATGTGAACTGCTATTGTTAACCATCCTTGCATAGGTAACACAGTTTAAACAAACAAATTGCCATGCACAAACACACACACACACACACACACACCACACACACACACACACACACACACACACACACACACACACAATCTGGGAGCATATGTATCTTCATGCCCAAAACAGAAACAAAAACAAAACAAAACAAAACATGACAAATAAGATAAATTTTGAACATCATGCACACACAAACCACTTACAGCTTTCATTTTGATTACCACCATTTCTTCTTCTGTTGTTTTTTTTTTATACCCATATATTGCCAAATAAGACCTCAAGATCTTGACAGTGCACAGGCCTTATGCTAAACTAATCATTTTGGATCTTCTTCATCACGTGGCATCAATGGCGTCAGTGCCAAGGAAATTTACTATGACTGTGAGTGCTTAGACAATATCTTGAAAAACTGAACACTGGAAAGAAATAAACTTTATATGATCCCATCATTTTTACCTGAGTGTTGACAGATGTTTTGCTCAACCCCAAGTCTCTGTACAGTCGTTGTTTCTGAGGCTGAAGCTGAAGCTGCCGACACAGGCGTTCAAATTCCAACAGTGACAGGAAGCCCTTGCTGCCAGAGT
>CM060308.1:34838588-34848588 GCA_030674185.1 Monoplex corrugatus
TAAAACCATCTTCTTGTTGCATTTAGCCCTAGGGCTCTTAGTCTAAAACGAGCAAGATTGCTTCTGTGCCATTTATTTGTTACGGCCTTTATATATTTTTCGATTTGAAATATACTTTTAAAGGAAAGGAACCAATCATATTTCTCAGATTCTTCCATTTGAGCGTGCCAGTTTTGTTTGTACGAATCAATTAGTCTATCCCTAAATTCTGAAATAAATCCTTGTTCATAACCAACTCCCTGGCACATCCACACAATACCAAATCCATGTGTGGTTAACATTTTCTTAACGAAATATGCCCAGTTTTGTTTACCCGAGTCTAGTTGATTCAGTAACATCTCATATGCCTGCTTGCACAATCTTGACATTGGGAGCTGGGTTAATTTCAACCAGTATTTAATACACTTCATTTGAGTTTTCAAAAACAAAGGATAACGGCCAGTTTCTCCATATAACATTTTATTAGATGAATGCAATGGTACCGAAAGGAAGCGTTTGATGGCAAATGTATGTACCTTTTCCATTTTATGATTGCTCGAAAAACCCCATATTTCTGAGCCATACGTTAAGATTGGTTCAATTTGTGAGTCGAAAAGTTTCCAAAAAATCGAGAAGTCAGTGCAGTTCAATTTTCTTAAAGATCTTAAAATTTCCATCGTTCCTCTTTTCCCTTTTTTGCTGCTTTCCACCCATGCGCTTTGGAGACTCAGTTTTGTTGTAAAAATAATACCTAGATATTTATATGAGTTTGTTACTTTAACTTCAGACTCACCATAAACCCATTTTTCTCGAGCCGAAAGATGTCCTCCCTTACGGAAAATCATCACATTCGTCTTTTCTAGGTTCACAGACAGTAATAACCTATCAGATTCATGTTTTAAAGCATTTAGTTGATTTTGTAACCCTATGACAGTGTCTGACAAAAGCACCACATCATCAGCAAATAGCAGTAAAAAAAAAAAAGAGAGAGAGAGAGAGAGAGAGAGAGAGAGAGAGAGAGAGAGAGAGAGAGAGAGAGAGAAAGAGAGAGAGAGAGAGACAGAGACAGGGAGAGAGAGAGAGAGAGAGAGAGAGAGAGAGAGCGAGAGAGAGAGAGAGAGACAGACAGACAGAGACAGGGAGAGAGAGAGAGAGAGAGAGAGAGAGAGAGAGAGAGAGGGAGGGAGAGAGACAGACAGACAGAGAGACAGAAAGAGACAGAGAGAGAGAAAGGGTGGTGCCAAACTATGGTAAAATGCTTTCCCAGGGGAGTGCACTCGGATTTTACATGCAAAAATTCTTCTGTGACAAACTAATAAAAAACATAAACAACCAACAAAACAAAATCCAATCTAACACCACACACACACACACACAAACACACACACACACACACACACACACACACACACACACACACACACACACACACACACACACCACTGAGACAAACAGAAAACCAGACAAAATTCTTATTCATGTGTATGTGCACATAAATATGTATGCATTCATGTGTGAGTAAATTTACAAAATAATAAAATATGAAAGCATATCTGCAAGTATGCAGGTATAATAATAATAATAATATATTTTATTTATATAGCGCAAATCTTGATAAATCAAATCTAAGCGCTGAGCGTAACATGCATAATACCTACATACATATGAGCATATACATGCATACATACATGCATACATACTTACATACATAAATCTAAGCATACAGGTATGTGAAATGTGTATGACCATAAAAACTGCATCACATATTGCATGATAGTAATACTGAGCATACATGTCATGACATTCAGTGAAAAGACTAAGCATAGAATGGCCCTGATTATCCATCATCCTGTTAATAATCTTGTTTCACTAGAAAAAAGAAGTTAACTACCTGAGCATGTCTGATTCAATAACTTTACCAATCTGAAATATAATATTCAGAACCATGGAGTCCATCAATTACAAACCTACCTCTACCGAACTTCCAGCAATAATGTACTCTTTCGTTTTCCCTGTCCATGTTCTTTTCTTTTCAGCTTGTAAAGTACCGTCTGTAATGAACAAATTCTACTATCTCGCATACTGAATTCATCTTTGTACAAACTAGGTGCTGTTTCCTAAAGGCCAAGCTTGCTCTGTATAGTCTTGCACTACAACAAACAAACTCTCAAGACTAGTACTAGTAAAGCTGCTCAGCGTCATACACTACCAATCTGAAGTCATGTCAGCAGCGATGTATGTATGCCATGTGTTTGTATGTGTGTGCGTATGTTTGTGTGTGTGTGTGTGTGTGTGTGTGTGTGTGTTGTGTGTGTGTGTGTGTGTGTGTAGTGTGTATGTGTGTATGTGTGTGTGTATGTGTGTTGTGTGTTTCTTTAACCCTTTGACTCCCACACTCTATCCGCCAACTGCAAAAACTTAACCCTTTGACTCCCTCACCCTATCCACCAACTTACTTTAGGAAGCTGGTGGATAGAGTGAGGGAGTCAAAGAGATAAGTTTTTGCTTTGCTAGTATGGATGACAATGCAAGATGCAGGGTGTGGGAGTCAAAGGGTTATGGACTCTTCAATGACTGAGCCATAAAACTGACTGAGTGATAGACACCATAAAGTTGATATGTGAAAGAGAGGATGTTATGATTGTGAATAACATCTGAAATCCACTACCAAAGTTACGAACGATGAGTGCTATGTAAGGTCTATGATGTTGCCTACTTGTACCTACTATGAACTATTGCTATGGCAAACACATACCCCTCTTCCTTGAATTTCGTTGCGTGCCTAACATTTTCTGGTCACATATATGTGAACTTTGCATGTCCTTTCACATCCATCCGAATCAGCATAAGAGAATATAGATGATGGTCAAATACACTAGTGAGTAAGTGGCCTAGCGATTTATATGCCCACCTTAGACTGTGACAAGTCCTAGGTCTGATTTGCTAAGCAGACAGGGATTTTTCAACCCCCTCCCCTTACTGGATACAAAGTGCTAGTCTTTCACATGAGATGATAAAATCTTGGTCTTGTCTTCTTCTTAGCAAAATTATTTACAGAAAAACATTTTAACAGACACAGGAAAATTAACACAATGACACATACAGAAAAGAAAGGGGAATAAGAAAAGAAAGGGGGAATAAGAAACAGGAAAATTAACACAATAATACATACACAAAAAAGGAGGAATAAGACATGTACACACAAAAAAAGAAGGAATAATCAATAATACAGGAAAATTAACACAATAATACAGAAAGAAAAGAAAGGGGTATACGGCTGGTGCCACTTTTGTTGTGGACACTCTGCACTGCTTCCATGCTGGAAATCTATTTTTGACAATAAGGCATTAATCAAATCAGCAATAGAAGAAATACAAAAGAGTTTTTTTTCTATCAAATTAACTTACCTCCAACACATCAAAATGAGTTTTCAGGATAATTATTACTTAGGCTACAATGTTAACTTTCAGTTTTATGCATTACTTCACAAATGAAATGAAGGTTATGTATCTCTATACAGAACTGCTTTTTGATCCAATTATTCAATATTGAAATCAGAGTATTTCTTTATTTGTATAAAAAATGAACAGTTTCAAACTTACAATTATGTTCTGATACAGCTAAGAATCAGTCTATATTTTTAACTGAACGATCTTTTTAAAGTTTCCTTTAAAGCTGAGGTCAGTCAACTGCTGGATGAAATAGCTACTCGGCCTTGGCTAATGCTACATCAATACATGGTCTACGCACTAGCTTGGGTTATATGAGTCGTCGGTACATGATAGAGTACAGGTTAGTGCTTGTGACTCCGAGTGAGAAGACCATTTAGGTGTGTCAGTGGTCAAGCAAGGTTAATAACGGTGATAATAACCGTTGATTATGGCAATGGTTTTAACAACGCGCAATATTATAATTCCAAGGACGAATCAATGGCCTCAAGTGATACATACACTGGTCTACGCTGATCCGAACATGTTCGACAACGCAGACAACGGTTTTATTGATCAGTAATCAAGCTGTCAGACCACACATACGTACCGTGTTCACCCAACCGTTGCCCCGCCTGCGGCAGCAGCCAACTGTTGACAGCAGACAATCGCAAAAACTACGGCAATAATTAAAACATGACATTGGATACTACTACCTGTCCCGCTTAAGCTTCGCCTAAACGTGGGACTGACCCATCCGAACGCTAAGTGGCCAGTTGTTTCGTCATTATTATCAGTCAGCACACGTTTTCTTAACATTTGTTTACAGCGACATGGTATTGAACCGGAAGCACTTAACACTTAGCCTACCGGAAATATGTTTTCTGACCTTTGACTTTACTCCGATGAGGACACGGCATCTTCTTAAGAGCGAAAATGCTCCCTACCGACCCTGCTAAAGAATTGTAAATAGGCCCTAAAGATAGTTGCGGTTTTCGTTCACTTGTTTGTTGTTGTCTTCCTAAAGTACATATTTTTTTCTTTTCTTTTCCTTTTTATAAGAAACGCAAACTCCCTTGAAAAAATCAGCAGTTCACATCTTGTATTTGATGTCACGTACAGGATCATTCGCCTAGTTCTCCTCCCCCCCCCCCCTCCCTTCATTATTATCATCATTGTTACTATCATTTGACATCACTCACTCAGTCTTCCGCTACGTGCAGCCTATGCCCCTCCCACCCCCACCCCCACCCCCCACCCCCCATCTTTTCATTGATCTGACTCTTGTTTGTTCTACTATGATTCATTACAATCAATGAGAAACGTTATGTGCAATCCATGGGCGTTGGCTTAGCAGGGGACATAATCCTTCTACTGCAAGCAGGTTGTAGGTGTTTCCCATTCACATATTTCTGTTTCTTGCTGACAACGAGAAATGTGTATTTGCATCTGTCATATATCGGTAATTTCTACCTGGCTGCTCGAACCTAACTGTTGAACGAATGAGAAAAAGATGTGAAGAATAACAAGGATTAGGAACAATTGCCAAGTATGCACGCCGGTTATCTACCTTGGTAACAAATACATTTTGAAAACAGTCATTGCTACTCGATCGATAAGTAAAACAAACATGCACCTTTTAGGAACCAGAAAAACACGAAAATAGAATCAAAACGCGTATATAATACAACAAGACAAGACAGGCGCAAATTTTCGGCCAGCTGGCCTTTGTCAAGAGCGAATGTAAGATCTGGACCAAGCAACAAGGAAGTTTCAGTCTTTTTCTCCTAATTTTGTATTTGGTGTTTGTGATCTTACATTCACACTTGACAAAGGCCAGTTGGCCGAAAATTTGTACCTGTCTTGTCTTGTTGTATCAAATACGCGTTCTGATTCTATTTTCGTGTTTTTTTTTCTTCTGGTTCTTGTTTGCTTGAACACGGGCAGTCACACGTGTTTTGAATTTCGTATGCATCTTTTAGACAGAGTGAATTTCTTTTTCGCACACGTCGTGATGTCACCGCATTTTCTGAGTCGGCTTTGAGTCGGTGTTGAACTTGCATGCAAGGAAGGGGTACTTTTGGTTTGATTTTATGTTTAAGTTTGTTCAAAAGTGATTCATCTCACTTGCACAACTCCATATGAGCTCCATTCAAGTCTGGCAACAATTATCTGGCAGACCCCCTCAACCTGCACAAAACTATACGCACTAGCAAAGTCTTGAGTTAGGGAAAAGAGGGGAGGGGAGGTGTCCACGGATCTATGAAACTAGTACTAGCTGACACCACCAGAACAATGGAAACTAAAATGGGCAACGAACAGGCCATTTTTTTTAACGTTGCAGGCAGGGTTACCTGCAATATCAGATCTTGGGCCCACAGCTTTCTCAAAAGAACTGACTAATCCATCGAACGAACGAACGAACGAACGATAAACGTACGAACGAACGAACGAACGAAAGAACGAACGAACACAAACGACAAGACAAAAGAAAAGAAAACAAAAATACAACACACTCACACGCGCACACAGACGGACAAATCGTACTTGGGCAGCGGACATACAGATCATGATATACACCCGAGCACCATCATTCCGTTTTTCTACACACTCTGCAGGCGGTATGTTACCGCACAGTCTGCATACTCCGTCTTTGGTTGGCGTGCATGTGGGGTGCTCTTTCTTTTTTTAAATTAATTTTTTTTTATTTATTTATATATATTTTATTTCCACAAGCCACCACACACTGACATGACTTACAGAATCTTTATTGTACATCTACATATTTGATGTCCTGCGTACGTATATTCTGGAAGGGTATTCAGGCACAAACAGATCTACACACATGTTGAGCAATAAAAATCTCCACATGTTACTCATCACGCAAGAGGTAACCAGCCAGGATCGAACCCAGAACTTCCAACAGAAAGTCTGTCTTTCCCACTGAACTATCGCGCACGTCAGTGTGTGAAATGAACTGTTTAGAATCGATTTCTACTTGTTGAAATAAGTCACTCTAGCCTTATTTAGGTTCTTATGATAAATAAGTGGGGCCATGGGTCTTTGAGTTACACACACACACACACACACACACACACACACACACCACACACACACACACACACACACACACACACACACACACACACACACTAACACTAACACTAACACACACACACACGCACGCACGCACGCACGCACACACACACACACACACTCGCTCTCTGTCTGTCTGTCTGCCTGTCTGTCTGTCTCTCCACACACACATGTACTGCTTGTCATGCTAAGCGTCGAAGAGGGTAATCCGTTCTAAGGGAAACAACAACCTAGAGTTTCGCTTTTCTGGTCCAGACGGTTGCTTGAGGTTGTATCCCTTGAATTGCGGATTTTGTGTTCAAACCTGACAGACTTGACATTTTACAATCGCACAGCCAGCCAGCCAGCCAGCCAGCCAGCCATATACACTGATAGAGAGAGAGAGAGCTCTCAGATACATTGAATGTAAAAATAAATTTGTTTTCAACGAATAAAGACACACACGCACATAGAATGGGGAAAATACAGTATGAGAAAATAATACGAATGTTGTCCTGTTAATTATCATTGGGTTTGACTGCCTTGAGATCAATTTAACCCTAACTCAAATCTTCAACGCTAATCCTTCCAACAGCAACACATATCCTTGTCTATCCTGATCTCCAAACCGTGACCCTAACCTAAACCTGAATCTGATCTCAATTCTGAACCCTAAACCCTGAGTTAATTTAGATCTGGGAGAATACGTTATTGAAAAGTTGTAATTATCACGAATCGGTCTTATATAGAGCTATCTGGAGAATTTGTGCTCACCGCTGTGCATTACACATAATCAAACTATCATATACTTGAACGGAAAAGGACTTTGGGGAAATACAAACCTGCTTAACCCTTTGACTCCTGCACACTGTCCACCAACTGCAAAAACTTTACCCTTCGACTCCATCTCCATATCCATCAACTTTCTTCAGGAAGCTGGTGGATAGGGTGAGGGAGTCAAAATGTTAAGTTTTTGCTTTGCTGGCATGGTTGCCAGTGCAGGATGTTGGTTGTCTAGATGCTAGAGTCAAAGGGTTAAATAAAGACCCGAGTCAACGTAAACCTTGAAACGTGGATAGACCAGAGGGACACAGGTCTGGGAGAAACAGACCTGCGGTAATATACACATGAGAGAATACCGATCAGTGGAAACAGTGACCTGGGAAAAAATACCTGTGAGAAAATAGACCTGGGAAAACATATACTTAACAGAATACCTTCCTATTCTTTCTTTTCTCCTCCTCCTCCTTCTTAACTCCGTTATGAGTCGCTGGGGCACCGCACTGAAGAGCTGTTCGTCAAATTCCTCTAGCTCTTTCAGTTGTGTGCCAAAACCGGGGTCTCTGCAGATGAATAAGATAGTCCTGGAGAATATAGGCTTGGGCGAACATATATCTAAGGGAACACAGACCTAGGGGAACATAAACCTGAGGGAACACCGACATAAAGAAATATAAATCAAGGGAACACTGAGTGGGGGAACGCAGACATAGGAGCAATAGACCTGGGAAATATAAATCTGAGGAAACAGACCTAAAGAAAACAGACCTGGGGATAGTACACCTAAAGAAACATAGACCTAGGGGAACAATGACCTGGGGAGCTTAGCTCTGGGAACATAAATTTAGGGAACATAGACCAAGGAGAACACAGACCTAGGAGAATGTAAACCTAGATCACATAGACCTAGAAGAACACAGATCTTGGGGAACAAATCTGGAGGAACACAGATCTGGGAAAACACAGACATAAGGAAACACAGACCTTGGGTTGAACATGGACCTAGTGGAACACTGATATAAAAAAACAGTCGGGGGGGAGGGGGGGGCATAAACTCAGTGGATCCATGGAATGTAGACCTGGGAGAATACAGACGTAGGAGAATATAGATCTGGGGAAAATAGACCCAGAACATAAATCTGGGGGAAACAGAGACCTAGGCAGACATAGACCTCGGAGAACATAGATCTGGTAAACACACACACACACACACACACACACACACACACACACACACACACACACACACACACACACACACACATATAAAATATATATATTATAATATATATATATATATAATATATATATAATATATATATAAAGGAAACATGGACCTTGGAAACAGACCTTCTAGTTCTTCTAATTCCACAACCAGTGTAATCGTGAGGGAACTTATGGGACGCAACACCTAACCGAAATTCCCATCTCTGTCTCTGATGTGCATGTCTCATATCATTGATTGATTCATGAGCATTTCTTTTTCAGTATTTTAGTTTTAAGCAGATATGTAAATTAATAATGGCATGTTTGAAAAATGGCTTTCAGCTGGCAACTTCTGTCACTGAAAATGTTGCTTCCTTGTCAATGTCATTGTCTCTACTGACATAAACACTCGCACTCCATGAATTCTTTTCTTTGGATGTTTGTAGTTTAATTTTTTTTCTTTTTTTAAATAGTCATTTATATTTGATTCGTTCAGTTGTAAGTAATTCATTTTACTTCTATGTCTCTATACTTATGTATACTAAAGTACTGGAACAGAGAATTAGATCTATCATAGAACCCGAACTGAGTGAGACACATTTTGGATTTAGAAAAGAGAGAGGACATACACATCCCTAAGGGATAGAAGATGTGCAAGAAACAATTGAAAGACTCAACCTAACTATGGCAGACACCACCCAACCAGCCCATGTCCGAAAGCTACATTTCTCCTCAACGCTTAACGGCACAAGAAAAAAACAAAACAAAACAAAACAAAAACAAAACAAAAAAATATCTAAGCTTATGTTGTATGTGTCGTGTAGCGAGGACTTGTGGGACCTAATGATACTATCCTTGTTTTGATGTTTTGAAGTTTGAAGCTATAAGATGTTCAGGCATACTGAAACTGATCCAGACTTTGATATATGCCACCTGGTTCTTTTTTCTGTAGACTTCCGAGACAGCCTTCTCCCAGGGTGGATTGGTTGATGATGGTCATAGTGTGTCATTGCGGATGACGTAATCAAACCATGCAAGCTTGTGTCGTTACATATTGTCAGATGCAGTTCCTTAGGGCCCATCAAAGTGTTGATCCGTATGTACTCACTGGTCTTATGTTATAGGTGGGCAAGACATGTAGAGAAATAGAAACCTAGAGGAAACAATCATCAGAACAGTCCAGTAATTCTTGTGAAGCTGTGCTTTCTGTATTTCAATGTATCAAACAACCCTGGGAGAATTTTCCCGGCCTTGTGAAATCACGGACAAACACACGACAAAACACAACATATAGATATACATTCGCACCACGAGGTCGTTCACAACCACCCACCACACCACACATCCCTTCCAACACCTCCACCTCACCCTTATAACAGAAACAGCGTAGAGGGGTTGGGGTTGGTGGTGGTGGTGGTGGGGGGTATGGGGTGGATACTAATGTATGATGCAGGCGTTTTCCTGTCCTCTCAATCACCCGTATCGCGGAAAGCAGCAGATCTGGCGCCTACCCACGCTGCTCCGACAAAGGT
>CM060308.1:34853588-34863588 GCA_030674185.1 Monoplex corrugatus
TCATCACATGGCACCGTTGACGTCAGTGCATATGGAACTCATTCCAAGCGTGGAGACGTAATCTTAAGAAACTGAAACTGAATTATTGTAGTATTTTATATGTCCCAATGCATATGTGTTAAGCGTTAGTAAAATGGACTTTTAAATAAACAAAAGCCGTGAGACTGATTCACAGTTTTGGTAATCATTATCAAGTGACTGTGTGTTCAATGCATTATGAAGATCAACTACGTGTTCGACGATGTATTATGACGATCAGCGTGAAATGATTTATGTTTTAAACGTCACTTGAATGCCCTGTGTTTGTTTTTAAATCTACTTATATTGGAGCGGTCTTGCTTTTCGTGGATGTAGTTTGGATGTGGAAAGGATGCAAATGTTCCCTAACGCTTATTCATAATATATAAAAAAAAGTAACAGTGAACTCAGTTTGTCGTTATCTTATGCTCTCTCTGTCTGTCTCTGTCTCTCTGTCTCTCTCTCTCTCTCTCACACACAAACACACATTCTCTCTCTCTCTCCCCCCCTCTCTCCCCTCTGTTTTAGCTCTCTTTCTCTCTCTCTTTCTCTCCCTGTCTGTCTGTCTCTTTGTCTGTCCTCTGTCTGTGTCCATCTCTCTTTGTCTCAGTTTTGTAGTCTTTCGGTAATTTTTTTTTCATTTTCGCTCATATTTATGTTATTTGATTTTGATGTCTTGATAGTACTTTGCATGGTTTTGAAATGATCTTACTGATGTTTGTGTCCGGTGTAGAACTTTCTTCATGATCCCCAACCCCCCTCCCCTTTTCAGTTTTTGTTTTTGTTCTTACTATTGCTGTTTACTGTTTACTTTTGGGTGATAGCTGTATTTACAAAAGCATTCGTTTGGTTATTCCACTGCCATCATGAATTTTAAAAATAAATGTAAAAATTGACTTTTTTTTTTTCATGCGCGCATGCATGTATGTGCGTGTGTGTGTGTGTGTGTGTGTGTGGTTGTGTGTGTGTGTGTGTGTGGTGTGTGTGTTCGTGTTTGTTTCTTTTTGTTGCGCGCATTTTAGAACAACTTTGATGTTAATCTGAAAAAAAATTGCTGCTGATGTTGTTGATAATGTGTGTATATGTGCGCGTGCGTGCGTGCGTGTGGGCGTGTGTGTGTGTCTGTACGTGTATGACACATCTGATATTGCATGATAAGCATAGTGGAAGATACTGATATTGCTCCTCACTCTCCCAAACCCTGTCTAGTGTATGGGTCGGTGACTTACACAATAAACCATGTGTCAGTGACTGTCGATCTTGGTGTCTCTCTGTACGCGTGTGTTCTGTGAGACTGATCATTCAAACTTGCATGTATCTTTTGATTGGATCTATGTGTTAAGCATACAGATAAGAAAATGATTCAACTCTGTCTTTGTCTCAGTCTGTCAGTCTGTCTGTCTGTCTCTCTCTCTCATTCGCTCTCTCTCCTTCTCTTCTGTCTATCTGTCTGTCTGTCTCATTCTCTCTCTTTCTCTCTCTCGAGCGCGTGCGCGCTCCCTCGATAGCTCTCTGTCTAGTACATCTGTCTGTCTCTGTCTGTCTGTCTCTCTTCCTGTCTCTCTCTCTCTCTCCCTTCCTCCCTCTACCTGTATATATTTTTCAATTAGATAGTCAGAAAGTCAGAACCTGTGGTAACATGTATGATATCTGTATATATATATATGTACATATACAATATATGTGTGTTGCACGTGCACAGTTATGCGCACACACACACACCTCGTACACACGCAAGCGCACACAACCTACCTCGTACAACCAAAGCGCGCAACACACACACAGATGCCTATATATAAACATAACACACACTACGAACATACGCACACACACACACACACACACACCACACACACACATACATTCCTGACACACACAACCACACACACACACCACATTCCTGACAACACACACACATTCCTCACAACACACACACACACACACACACACACACACACACACACACACACACACACACACACACAATACATTCCTGACACACACACACACATTCCTGACACACACACACACACACACACACACACACACACACACACACACACACACACACACACACACACACGCACTCACACACACACACACAGAGTCGGGAACCGAGAGAGAGAGAGAGAGAGGGGGGGGGTGTCACTGAGCAGAATATCATCAATATACAGTCACCTCTGTGTATCATTGTGCCTTTTTAATCTGTCATCAAATTCCGTGCACAGTGTTGTTGTTGAGGACACAGATAGGACAGATCTTATTTTTCAGTTTGCCTTCTACATGATCAGACCATAATTGGCGACGAATTTGGCCGCAGTGTGTGCCACAGTAACTGAGCGCCCTATTAGTCTGATGTACAAGACAACTATAAGGACATATTTGCATTATACTGCATGATGGTACCATGGTTTGTTGTCATTAGGCGCTTGCAGGCCTGGTACCTCTGACTTCAGCCCTCTCTGTTTTCTGTAGGGGGCTATCCCCACCCCTCACCTTCCTTAGATCATGGCTGAAAGATTATCCTGTGGGTGCGGAAAATTACAACCCTTATCTGCCTGAAGACTCCATCACAGTACACATAATTATGGGATATTTTCTAAGTATGGCCTTACCGAGTGCTACCCTGCCCCATTCTGATAGAAACCATCACCAGATGATCTGAGACCATCATCATCATCATTATCATCAAGTGCCTTGCCACATGGCGTTGGTGATCTTGGCTCTCCATATGTATCTATCCTTTGTTGCTGCAACCACATCCTCCACCCTCTCTGTCTTCAGCCACTCTGCAAGTCCGTTCAATGTTTTTTCCCTGGGTCTACCTGGTGCTCTCTTTCCCTCCAGCTTTCCTGTTGTGACCAGGTGCTCCAGTTCCCCTTTCCTCATAAAATGGCCTATTAATGTTGCCTGTCTTTTCCTAATCTTCCTTATGAATGATCTTCTTGTGTCTGCCTCCCTCAAGACTGTCTCGTTTGTTTTCTTTGCTGTCCATAGAACTCTCAAAATTCTTCTTAGAAACCACATCTTGGCTGCCTCAAACTATGAGACCATAGAACACATACGGGGTGTTTTCTGAGAGGGGACTTGTCCATTGCCACTCCTTCCCATCATGATAGAAACCATCATCAGATAATCTCAGACTGCTTATTGGTCCAAACAAGCGTGACTTATTTCGCAGTTAACTGCCATACCTGAAAGCCATCCGCCATCTGCAACCAGGGCGACCCGCCAGGATGGGGATGGTTGCCCTGTCACAAAGTTTGAGGCAGTCTTTCCCAGATGGGATGCAGCAGCAGCAGATAGGATCCTTCATCTCTGTCTCTGGGCTGCAGGCAGCGAGCAGGTCAAGCATACTGAGGATGATGTTGAATGAGTGCTATCCAGCTCTTCCTCAGTTGACGGCTGTATCTGCCTTCCATCCAGAGTCCCCTGAATACTGCTAGCACTACTATTGATAATAAAAATAATAATAACAGTAATAATACTGATAATAATAATAGTAATTATGATGATGATAATAAAAAATAGTAACAATACAACAACAACAAGAGCAACAACAAGAACAACAAGGACACTAACAAAATAATAATAATAATAATGATAATAATGATAATAATAATAATAATAATATTAATAAATAATAATAATAATAATATAATAATAATAATAATAATAATAATAATAATAATATAATAATAATAATAATAATAATAATAATAATGTTACCACTGCTACTGCTGTTGGAAATTTATCAAACGCTTCTTCTCAAAATAACCTGAGAGCACTTTACATCAACAAAAACCATAAGAAATGAACACGCATTGTTTTACTGTTGCCTGAAGCGGTTCCTCGTTTCCCACTAAGTTGTTAATCTTTTCCCGCCCGTTCTCATTACTTTTATGTTGGAGGTAGAATCCACGATGTAGTTTGCTCCAGCAGTTAAGTCTCAAAATGACCGGAATTACCTGACTCAGCGAGCAGTGTCCAAGTTTCACACCAATAGAGAGCTGGAGACCAGCAGTGACTGATGCACGTCTATATTTGATGATGGAGCTGCTGCTTCTGCTTCTCCAGATCTTGCTCATTGCTGCCATTGCTGTAGCAGTTCTGATATGGATTTCTGCTATGCAGGGATCAGATTAATTAAAAACGTCTGCCTCAGAAAACGAGAATCTCCAGAATTCTGGACGAGCATCCGACATTTGGAAAGACAGAAACATACCAACATCCCTTAAAATCAAAATTCTGAAATGTCTGATCTGGTTAGTTATACTATAAAGCCTGGACATGCCGAAAAGCAAAATGAAAATTTAAAAAATCGAAGCAACAGAGACGTGATTCTACAGGCAGCTTCCTTAGAGTCAAATGGACCGATAAAAGAACAAATGAAAACATTTTAAACGAACTCACAGTCCAATATCAACTGCTGGCAGACAGAAATCAATAGGAGAAAAAAAGAACTACATCGGTCATGTAACCCATAACACTAATACAAATCCGCTGACAACAAGTTTTCAGGAAAAGTTGAGGCCAAAAGAAATCCGGGAAGACCGCCCACCTCCTATATGAACAACATCACCATCATCAATATGTTCCGTTTGCTGCGGCGGCTACCATCGAACTCAGTGATGCTGACAGGTGACGGGTGATCCTACTAGACAGTGATTTTTCTACACCCTTCTAGACTCTCATCGGTGGTCTGGGTATCTATTCTTCTTGAAGTGTTCAGTCTGGAATACGGCGTCGCTAATTTGCTTTAAACCTTTTGACTCCCACACCCTATCCGCCAACGAAAAAAAACAAACCAAAAAAAAAAAAAAAAAACCCACAAAAAACAACAAAAAACAAACAAAAATTAACCCTTTGATTCTCTCACCCCATCCACCAGCTTCATGCGGGAAGCTTGGTGGATAGGGTAAGGGAATCAGAGTTAAGTTTTTGCTTTGCTAGCGTGGTTGGCAGTGCAGGATGCTGGTGGACAGAGTGCAGGTGTCAAAAGGTTAAGTCCACTGACAGGATACAATTGGAATGACATCAGTACGTGCCCATATCATATAATAATAGTAATGATAATAATAATGTTATATCGATATATAGATATCGATATCGATATAGATATAGATATAGGTATAGATATAGGTATAGATGTATGTGTATGCATATCTCAGGCCTGGTTGATTTCAACACATTACGAATCGGTAATGAGCGGTAAAGTGGGAGATGAAGAAAATGGGAGAGAGAGAGAGAGAGAGAGAGAGAGAGAGAGAGAGAGAGAGAGAGAGAGAGAGAGAGAGAGAGAAGAGAGAGAGAGAGAGAGAGAGAGAGAGAGAGAGAGAGAGAGAGAGAGAGAAAAACAAAAAAATTAGTTACGTAAGGTTTGCACTAGAATTCTGGAGTTCGGAATTTGGAGTTTGTTCAAAAGGGATTCATCGCAATCGGACAATTTCATATAGGCTCCACCCAAACATGCCAGCAATCATCTGGCAGACTCCATGAGCCTGCACAAAACTCTATGCGCTAGAGAGGTCTTAAAATGGGGAGGGTGGGAGGAGGAGAAGGGAGCTAAGCGGATACTACCAGAATGATGGAAACATTAAGATGGGCAGCGAACAGGCCAGTTTTCAATGTTGTGGGCTTGGATTGAACTCGAGATATCAAATCTTGGGTCCACGGCTCTATCGAAAAGAACCAACGCTCCCTTGAAGATTACACCGGTGATGGGATAACATAGTGATTTGAACACTGGCTCTAGAAAGTTGATGATCGAATCGGCTTGGCGGCCGAATGGATGAGTGACTCGATTCGACCGCTGGCTTAAAGACACCACCCGTGTCCATTCCCCTGTTCAGGGTTTGAATTAAAATTGTGCAAAATATGTTTGGTCGGTTGGTTCATTCCATAGTTAATTTAAGCTTATTTTCTTCTATTCCGTCATCATCATCATCATCATCGTCATCATCATCATCATCATCGTCATCATCTTCTTCTTCTCCTCTCCTCCTCCTCATTCTTCTTCTTCTTCTTTTTCTTCTTCATCATCATCATCATCATCATCATCATCATCATCATCATCATCATCATCATCATCATCATCATCATCATCATCATCATCATCATCATCATCATCATCATCATCATCATCATCATCTCTTCTGTTCTGTCTCTGGTTTGAGGTTCTGTAGTCTGATTCTGACGTTGTGTATAAGAACTGTTGTTCTTAATTTGTGACTTCCACCTGAACATCTTGAACGAACTGAGTGGTTCTTAATAAGTGATTTCCAACTGAACATCTTGAAGGAACTGAGTGGTTCTTAATAAGTGATTTCCAACTGAACATCTTGAAGGAACTGAGTGGTTCTTAATAAGTGATTTCCACTGAACATCTTGAAGGAACTGAGTGGTTCTTAATAAGTGATTTCCACCTGAACATCTTGAAGGAACTGAGTGGTTCTTAATAAGTGATTTCCACCTGAACATCTTGAAGGAACTGAGTGGTTCTTAATAAGTGATTTCCAACTGAACATCTTGAAGGAACTGAGCGGTTCTTAATAAGTGATTTCCAACTGAATATCTTGAAGGAACTGAGCGGTTCTTAATAAGTGATTTCCAACTGAACATCTTGAAGGAACTGAGCGGTTCTTAATAAGTGATTTCCAACTGAACATCTTGAAGGAACTGAGTGGTTCTTAATAAGTGATTTCCAACTGAACATCTTGAAGGAACTGAGCGGTTCTTAATAAGTGATTTCCAACTGAACATCTTGAAGGAACTGAGTGGTTCTTAATAAGTGATTTCCACCTGAACATCTTGAAGGAACTGAGTGGTTCTTAATAAGTGATTTCCAACTGAACATCTTGAAGGAATTGAGTGGTTCTTAATAAGTGATTTCCAACTGAACATCTTGAAGGAACTGAGTGGTTCTTAATAAGTGATTTCCACCTGAACATCTTGAACGAACTGAGTGGTTCTTAATAATGATTTCCAACTGAACATCTTGAAGGAACTGAGTGGTTCTTAATAGGTGATTTCCAACTGAACATCTTGAAGGAACTGAGTGGTTCTTAATAAGTGATTTCCACCTGAACATCTTGAAGGAACTGAGTGGTTCTTAATAATGATTTCCAACTGAACATCTTGAAGGAACTGAGTGGTTCTTAATAAGTGATTTCCACCTGAACATCTTGAAGGAACTGAGTGGTTCTTAATAGGTGATTTCCAACTGAACATCTTGAAGGAACTGAGCGGTTCTTAATATATGCTTTTCAACTAACTGTCTTGAATGAACTAAGTGGTATTTAATATGTGAATTCCTACTGAATGTCATGAATGAACTGAGAAATATAACGGGAAACCGCAGTCCAGGGGAAGTTACGTTGAAGTCCCGAGAGACGAGTATGGTGTATTCTCCAGCGTATTCTTTCTATGTACACGAAGACCAAGGAGACGTACATTTACTCTAAAGTTCGCTGCCTGGTTGAAGCACACTCACTGCTGGGTGAACTCGGGTGAAGGACGACAAAGATAAGAAGAGAAAAGAACTGATTGTTTTGGGAAATGACAAGGTGAGAGAGACAAGCACAAAGGAGGTGAAGACGAGAAGATGAAAGAGTTGTTTTCCCCAGGAGTCGATATGCCCGCAGGTGATGGGTCTCTCGGGCCTGTATCGGAGGTGGGGGGCAGATAAGATCTGTTAATGGCCTTCTTTGGTGTCAGGACGCAGGATAGGGGCACATGGGTTCTCTTGATCATGGCTTTGGTTTCGGCGTGTTGAACAGGGAAGATAGGATCTTTGTCCGTGAGGCTTTGGTATTACGGCGTGTGTGTGTGTGTGTGTGTGTGTGTGTGTGTGTGTGTGTGTGTGTGTGTGTGTGTGTGTGTGTGTGTGTGTGTGTGTGTGTGTGTGTGTGTGCACGTGCGTGATGTGTGTGTGTGTGTGTGGCGTGCGTGAGTGTGTGTGTTTGTTTGTTTGTTTGTTGTGTGTGTGTGTGTGTGTTCTCAGGAGTGAATGAATGTGTTCAACTATGGCTATATAATACTGCTAATGTTACTCAAATGGTATGCAAACCTGTCTTAACACTCAATTTAAAAAAAGTACAACTCCCGTAAAAATCACCATTAGATACAATGCACGCTCGTGCGTGCGTGCGAGTATCTATCTATCTATCTATCTATCTATCTATCTATCTATCTATCTATCTATCTATCTATCTATCTATCTATCTATCTATCTATCTATTATCTATCTATCTATCTATCTATCTGTCTGTCTGTCTGTCTGTCTATCTGTCTGTCTGTCTGTCTGTCTGTCTATCTATCTATCTATCTATCTATCTGTCTGTCTTCTGTCTGTCTGTCTGTCTGTCTATCTATTACTATCTATCTGTCTATCTGTCTGTCTTGTCTATCTATCTATCTATCTATCTATCTATCTGTCTGTCTATCTATCTATCTATCTATCTATCTATCTATCTATCTATCTATCTTTCTGTCTGTCTATCTATCTATCTATCTGAATGTATGTATGCATACATACATACATACATACATAATAATCACACATATATATATACAGAGAGGTATATATATATATATATATATATATATATATATATGTGTGTGTGTGTGTGTGTGTGTGTGGTGTGTGTGTGTGTGTGTGATTGAGTGTGTGTGTGCTCAGTTTTAGTTTCTGATCATTGCTTTATCTGTTGCGTTTACTGAAGTGAAACCACGACACATAGTTTCTTTTCAAACTGATTTGTGTGATCTGATTTTTGAGGATCTCTGATAAATCAGTTCAGCTACCTTTTCTTTTCCATCAATCACCATTGTGCTGATATTCACTTTACATAAAGCGTACAGTATTCGTCAAAGTGATACATCTCACGCGAAATTTATAACAAAATTGTAACGCAGTTGTAAGCATGATTCATGGGAATAATAAACAGTGTTATTATTTCATTCTCGTTCTATCATATCAGTTTCGCAACTGGACCTGTACCCTGACCATGAACACACACGCACATACACACATACACACACCACATATACACACACGTACACACACACACACACACACACACACACACATACACACACATACACACACGTACACACACACACACACACATACACACACATATACACACACACACGCGCGACACACACACACACACACGCACACACACACGCACACCACACACACACACATACAAAGACACACACACATACACACATACACGCACACACATACAAACTTGCACTGAGTCTTCGAATGCATGCTTCCTGTCTTCGGACATATAATGAAATCAAACTGTTGCCACTTGATGAGCAAAGGAAAGTCGCTTCTACTAAATTTTTGTTAAGAAACGCCACCGTAGAAAACATCTCAGAAACAGAAATTAAACTGAGATCAGATACCGACTTTCCAAAACGAGCTAAATTAATATCTTCACAGGTCACACTTGCAACATACACATCTGACGTCATGAAAGGCTCAGGAATTGATCTAGACGTAGATCCTGTATCTATAAAACCTTCCTTTTCGCCAGTACCCAGTTGGGAACTCCAAAGAGCACGATTTGACGTACACCACACTAATTTAAAAAAAGGAGACAATATAAACTTACTGGCAAGTCAGGTTAAATGTCATATAGACGACGTATATTCCGATCATTTGAAAATTTATACTGATGGATCAGTAATTGAAAGAAAAGCAGGCTCAGCGTTTTTAATACCTGCTCTCAAAATTTAAAAATCTTTCTACATAGGACTTAATAAATCTATCTTTACAGCTGAACTCGTTTGCAATATTAATGGCTTTAAACTTTCTGATAAGTCTTCCTAGGATAATTTTTCAGATACTTCTTTGCGTTGATTCAAAATCAGTACTTCAGGCTCTTGAATTATCAAAATTACAAACAAGATCAGAAATGATTCTGGAAATAAGTCACTTGATTCATAATTTATATTTAAGAGGCAC
>CM060308.1:34871088-34873588 GCA_030674185.1 Monoplex corrugatus
TTATTCATTTATTCTAGATGTTTATTAATTTTGTTTATTAGATTGTTTGTTTAATTAATTAAATCTTTAATTGTGATAACATTATTTGCTAGTTTTACCTTCCCCTCCTCAAAAATAATTGTTTTCTGGATCATTTTTTTTAAGATCAAAATTGATTATTTTCATATACCCTCTTCACTCCTGTATTCCCCCCCTTTTTTTTGGGTCTAAAATCACTTTAGTGAATACACATTAAATCGAAGACCACACACACACACACACACACAACACACACACACACACCACACACAACACACACACACACATACACACACACACACACACACACACACACACACACACACACACACACATACACACACACACACACACACTCTCTCTCTCTCTCTCTCTCTCCAGGGCCTTGCTTGCTAGGCTGCTGCCGGTGCCAAAAGTCGGAGAGCCCACAGCCAATGCAGAAAAAAAAAAAAAAAAAAAGAATAATCTCGCTCGACCTCCCACTGCGTAGTAATCAACAGACGGTTGTTCATTTGTCACTCACTGTGGTGATTGTTGTGGTAAATCAACAGTTGGCTGTTCACTTGTCATTCACTCATGAATTCGCTCACCTGGACCCGTGTGGATGGAAGTTATGACAGGTGAGGAGGTCGTTGACTCGGGGGGGTGGGGGTGGGTGTGAAGGCGATAATTAGTTTTACGGGACTCAAACTACAAAACGGCATACTTGGGATCCCGTTCGGGCCATGTCAGGCCTGGCTGAACTGCAAGATGGGCTGTGTCTGGAGCATCATGCCTGGCCACGTTCGCGGCCGTACAAACAACCCCTGTGGTTGAAGTAAGACAACGTTGGGAGTTTCCAACTGCTAAGTATCGAGACTTATAGTAAGGGGAAAGCTGCTGACAGGTATGCGGGCTGGTGGCAGGATTTTTGGATTTGGTTCAGTATTTTCGTCGACACCCACCTCAGGTGATATGGCCGACGGGGGGGGGGGGGGGGGGGGGGGGAAACCATCCCAGGGAAGTGGGGGAAGGGGGACCTATCTAATCCTATACTGACACCACCAGAACAACAATGATGTTAAGGTGGTACAGTGAGATGGCCAGTTTTAATATAGCGCACCCCGGGATTCGAACCCACAACCATTAGCATATGAAGCTGGTGGCAGGGCGGGCTGCCCGAAAGAAAGATGAAGACTGGAGTGGGGCGAGAGAGGGGTCTTCCATTCTCTCTTAGTCCAGAGGCTGGGCTGGGACCTGGTTGGTGCACGCGTTGTGTGGCCATGTCCCTGAGTTTGTCATCTCCCAACCTTTGGTTTGTAAACAAAGGTAACTGATGACTGGGTCCGAATGGGTCTTGCAACGCATGGACAGCCCCCCTTTGCTTGAAGAAATGACTGTCGATTGGCACCGGGAGCTTGGAAGATGATTGTCCGGAGAGTGGCGAGGCATTGGTGCTCGGGTCTCATCCGCACCCTCGTGGTGTTTCTTGTTAACATTAAAACAGGCCAAATCAGAAAAAAAAAACCCAACAACCATGGGTTCTCTAATAACACACTCGTTCCCTGTCAAAACCAGATGTGATCCAGCCAGTCTTGAGAGTGGCGAGGCATTGGTGCTCCGGGTCCCATATGCACCCTCGTGGTGTTTTTTGTTAACTTAGTTTTATGGGACTCAAACTACAAGATGGTGAGGTCCTATTAATTAATGGTTGTCTTATTCATTAGAACGCTTCGCTGATGATGTGGGTGGTGGGTGGGTGGGTGGGTCAGGGTTTCACTCTTAGGTGGACTACGTTATTTTTTCCCTGTAGCCTCGTCAGCTCACAGTCTTTTTAGAAACTTTTTTTTATTCATAAATCTTATGTTGCGGGCTGAGGCTGAACTGGAGTTAGTAGATCTTGAGTTCACAGTTCTGTCATAGGAACCAACCAGCCCCTTCTCGAACCAACTAAAACTGCATACTAGTTTCCATCTACATTTTGGCACTGTTGTTCTTTGTGCCAAGGTTTACCTGTGATAATGAAGACAGACCAGAAAGTGGATATTGTCAGCGTGGCTTGTTTATTTTGTTTCTCGCATTGATGACTATGAGATGATTGTTATCATAATTATTTGTGTGTACAATTATTGCTACGCTACAGTCTATCTCCTCCCCCCCCCTCCACCCTGTGTGTATGTGCCAGCACGCTTACATGCGTGAATGTGAGCATATGCTGTGGGCTGTAGTCTGAAAGACAGCCTACACGCTCAGCCAGTGACATCATGCCGCTCAAGAATGTCATATCCAGTCCAACGTACAGTTTATTCTGGCAATATCTTTACATCTGCGGATTGGAACACACACACAGTAGACACCTGAAGTCAATAAGACTTGCAAGAAAGAAAAGTATAGGGTTATGTTGGATAAATATGACACAAATTTCCTTCTCACTTGATGATACGGTTCTAAATGATAGAAAAATAAAGGTGTGGTGCTACACTGGACCCACAACAGCCAGATT
>CM060308.1:34886088-34893588 GCA_030674185.1 Monoplex corrugatus
AAGCAGAAGAAGAAGAATGCGGAATCGAAAAGAAGAATGCGAAAAGAAGAGAATGCGAGAAGAATGCAAGAAGAATGCGAAGAAGAAGAATGGAAGAAGAAGAATGCGAAGAAGAATGCGAAAGAAGAATGCGAAGAAGAATGCGAAAAGAAGAAGAAGAAGCGAAGAAGAAGAATGCGAAGAAGAAGAAGAAGAAAGAAGAAGAATGCGAAGAAGAAAATGCGAAGAAGAAGAAGAAGAATGCGAGAAGAAGAATGCAAAGAAGAATGCGAAGAAGAAGAAGAAGAATGCGAAGAAGAAGAAGAATGCGAAGAATGCGAAGAAGAATGCGAAGAAGATGCGAAGAAGAAGAAGGAGAAGAATGCGAAGAAGAATGAAGAAGAAGAAGAAGAAGGAAGAATGCGAAAAGAAGGAAGAAGAAAGAATGCGAAGAAGCGAAGAAGAAGAATGCGAAGAATGCGAAGAAGAATGCGAAGAAATGCGAAGAAGAAGAATGCGAAGAAAGAATGCGAAGAGAATGCGAGAAGAAGAATGCGAAGAAGAATGCGAAGAAGAATGCGAAGAAGAATGCGAAGAAGAAGAGAAGAAGCGAAGAAGAAGAATGCGAAGAAGAAGAAGAAGAAGAAGAAGAAAAGAATGCGAAGAGCGAAAGAAGAATGCGAAGAAGAAGAAGAAGAAGAATGCAAGAATGAAGAATGCGAAGAAGGAAGAATGCGAAGAAGAAGAATGCAGAAGAAGAATGCGAAGAAGAATGCGAAGAAGAGAAAAGAAGAAGAAGAAGATGCGAAGAAGAAGAAGCGAAGAAGAAGAATGCGAAGAAGAAGAATGAAAGAAGAAGAAGAAGAATGCGAAGAAGAATGCAAAAGAAGAATGCGAAGAATGCAGAAAAATGCAAGAAAGGAAGAATGCGAAGAAAATGCGAGAAGAAGAATGCGAAAGAAGAAGGAAGAAGAAGAATGCGAAGAATGCGAAGAATGCGAAGAAGAAGAAAAAGCGAAGAAGAAGAATGCGAAGAAGAAGAAGAAGAGAAGAAGAATGGAAGAAGAATGAAGAAGGAAGAAGAATGCGAAGAAAGAATGCGAAGAAGAAGAAAATGCAGAATGAAGAATGCGAGAAGAAGAAGAAGAAGAAGAAGAATGCGAAGAAGAAGAAGAGAGCAGAAGAATGCAAGAAGAAGCGAAGAAGAATGGAAGAAGAAGAAGAATGCGAAGAAGAAGAATGCGAAGAAGAAGAATGCGAAGAAGAAGAAGAATGCGAAGAAAATGAAGAAGAATGCGAAGAATGCGAGAAGAAGAAAGAAAGAATGCGAAGAGAATGCGAAGAGAATGCGAAGAAGAAGAAGAAGAATGGAAGAGAATGCGAAGAATGCGAAGAATGCAGAAGAAGAGAAGAAGAAGAATGCGAAGAAGAAGAATGCAGAAGAAGAAGAAGAATGCGAAAGAAGAATGCGAAGAAAGAAGAATGCGAAGAAGAAGAATGCGAAGAAGAGAATGCGAAGAAGAAGAATGAGAAGAAGAAGGAAGAAGAAGAAGAGAAGAAGAATGCGAAGAAGAAGAAGAAGAAGAAGAATGGAAGAAGAAAATGCAAGAAGAAGAACGAAGAAGAAAGAAGAAAAGAAGAAGAAGAAAAGCGAAGAAGAAGACAAGAACAAGAATCAAGAAGAACAAGAAGAAGCAAGAACAAGAACAAGAACAAGGAAGAACAAAAGAAAGAACAAGAACGAAGAACGAAGAAGCGAGAGAAGAAGAACGAAGAAGAAGAAGCGAAGAAGAAGAAAGACAACAACAACAACAACAAAACAAAGACAAATCAAAACAAACAACAACAAAACAACAAAACAAAACAGAAGAAAACGAAAGAAGAAGAATGCAACATTGTAAGAAGAAGACCATAAACAAGAACAAACAAGAAATAAGAACAGAAATAAACAAAAAAATAAACAAAAAAAAGAAGAAAGAAAAGAAAAAAAAAAAACAAAACAAAAAAACACAAAACAACACAACAACACAAAGAAATCGCAGTATGCAATTCTTGTTACGGTGCTTGCACGTGCGTTACAAGTCGATGAGATATATTGTGGTCAGGCCGGATAAGATCATGGCCATGTATTCATTCTGGCTTAGAAAAACATAGCTATATAACATTTTTTGGGTTTCTTCATCATATCTGTTTCTGACACCAAGGGTCTGTTTTGTGTGTGCGTGTGTGTAGTGTGTGTGTGTGTGTGTGTGTGTGTGTGTGTGTGTGTGTGTGTGTGTGTGTGTGTGTGTGTGTGTGTGTTTGTGTTTGTGTGTGTGTGTGTGTGTGTGTGTGTGTGTGTGTGTGTTGTGTTGTGTTGTGTTGTGGTGTGGTGTGGATGTGTGTTTGTGTGTGTGTGTGTGTGTGTGTGTGTGTGTGTGTGTGTGTGTTTTGTGTGTGTGTGTATGTGTGTGTGTGTGTATGTGTGTGTACATGTACATGTTGTGTACATGTATGTGTGTGTGTGTCTGTGTATGTATGTACGTATGTGTGTGTGTGTTTGCGTGTGTGTGTGTGTGTGTGTGTGTGTGTGTGTGTGTGTTTGCTGCATTTCCTGTACGAATTCTTGTCTCACTACCTCCAAGCCGATCAATTTGGTTCTTAAAACCCTCCGAAACTGACGTCACCGTGAGAGTAGGACAATGAAAGGCCACAGAATCTGGAACAAATTTTTTCACAATACTCATCATCATCATCATGTGCCCTGCCGCATGGCGTTGGCGATCACGGCCCTCCACACGAATCTATCCCTTGTTGCTGCAAGTGCATCTCCCCCCCCCCCCCTCTGTCCTCAGCCACTCTGCGTGTCAGTCCAGCATTTTTCTTCCTGGGTCTACCTGGTGCTCTCTTTCCCTCCAGCTTTCCTGTTGTGACTAGGTGCTCTATTTTTCTCTTGCCTCATGGAATGTCCAATAAATGTTGCTTGTCTTTTCCTACTCTGTTTTATTTAATGTTCGTCTTGTGTCTGTCTCCTTCACAATGCTGTAGTGACGAGACATGGTGACGATAGTTGTGATGCCACGGTGCTCCGTTTCGTATAGAGACTGAATGACAGGGCTGGACGCTACGCTTACTTTTATACTATATCCTGGCATCAACCAGGGCCCGAATGATACAGACACCTGCGGTATTGGTCACGATTGGTGACCAACACACTCAGTAAAGCATCCGTAAAGTGAGTGAGGTTCGATTGTGCAGACCCACTCTTTCCATCGAGCCCATAGCGCGTTCAACTCTGGAAAGGAGCCGATCGGGACCGAAAAATCCCACAAGAATAATTATGCTGGACTGATGGGTGGGTGGGTGTTTGAACTCACGACCTCTCAGTCAGTATTTCTTTTACGCTAACCACTTCGCCACTGTTGACTAGTAACAGCAACGATTCTTACTACGATTATACGCTGTGTGCTTACAGTAATAATATCAACGGTGATGTAACGTCGTGCTATAATTAATCACTTGTAAATTACCTCCCTTAGCAGATCTGGTAGCTTCCTCCACCACCACCACCACTCTCTCCTGCTGGTTCTATTTCACTTGAAATCCAATCCTTTCCTTTTCTTTCCACTATCTACCTCTTCCCCCTCTCCAGAGGCCCGTGCTTTTGTTTCTTCTTTCTTCTTCCTTCTCGCTTTTGAAGGAAAAAAAAAACTAGCCAGAGACTGTTTCATATCGACAGGCGAGAGGTGAGTGTCTGTGTAGCTGTCTGTGATAAAATGTGTAACATAAAATTTTCAGGTATTTCTTGATGGATCTTTACCAAATTTGGATCCAAGGTGTAGAACGTTGAGGATCTGCGAATGTATAAGTTTCGGGGGTCATGGCACCAAGGTTTAAGGTCACACAGACCCCCCCCCCCCCCCCCCCCCATAATGTCTAAAATCAGCTTTTTTTTTTAAAAGGAAGATGTTTCGAGCAATACTTTCTCATGAATTTCCCACAATGTTTACATGATATTTTCACTGCTGTAATTGTCTTATGTTGTTCTTGTTTTGCGGGTCAAGTTTCATTTTTGCTTTTCTTATAGGTCACAGTGACCTTGAAAAGTACAAATCTAGATTTTTTTTTGTGGTGATAGTTTTTGTATAAAAAGGAGATTGTCGGAATGTCTTGACTGTCTTGTTTTCTTTTCTGTCATGTAACACCCCCAGTCCAAAATATGTTTGTTTCGCTGCTTGGCTGTGTGAATTTTGTTGCCACATCTTTCTCTGTCTTTCTTTCTGTTTCTTGGTCATGTTGGTAATTGCTGCTGTTGTAAACTGAATGCATCATTGTAATTCTTACTGGGTGCGTGCGTCCTCTGTGTGTGTGTGTGTGTGTGTGTGTGTGTGTGTGTGTGTGTGTGTGTGTGTGTGTGTGTGTGCGCGTGTGCATATGTGCATGCACGTGCGTGTGTATGTGTGTCTGATGACTCTCTCTCTTTGTCTGTTTCTCTTTCTTTCTCTGACTCTCTTTCTCCCTCTCTTTCTCGTTGTCTCTTTTTTTTATCACACCCACTCACTGAATCACTCAGTCACTCGCTATCTCTCTCTGTCTCTGTCTCTGTCTCTCTGTCTCTGTCTCTGTCTCTCTGTCTCTGTCTCTGTCTCTCTGTCTCTGTCTCTCTGTCTCTCTCTCTGTCTCTGTCTCTGTCTCTCTGTCTCTGTCTCTGTCTCTCTGTCTCTGTCTCTGTCTCTCTGTCTCTGTCTCTGTCTTCTGTCTCTCTCTCTGTCTCTGTCTCTGTTCTCTGTCTCTGTCTCTGTCTCTCTGTCTCTCTCTCTTTCTCTGTCATTCTTATCTCTCTGTCTCTCTTCTTCTTTCTTTACATAACTTCATCCCACCCCCTTTCTCATTCCACATGTCTCCCCCCCAAAAAAACAAAACAAAAACAAAATAAAAAAAAAAACAAAAAACCCTTCTCTCTCTCTCTCTCTCTCTCGTCATTCCTTTACACAACCCCACTCCCATCCCCTTTCTCATCCCCAATGTTTCTACTCCCCCTCCCCCACACGCTCTCTGTCTCTTTCCTACCTTTACACAACTCCAATCCCGCCTCCTTTTCCATCCCTACTGTCTGTTCTCTGTTCATGCAGGGCTCAAAAGTGACAAAGCGTTAATTGATTTCCATAGTCTCTCCAGGTAGATTTTCTAGCACTAAGCGAGCGGTCGGTTTCTTTGAAGGTTCTTAGGAAGCCGGCAGCAGTTTTCAGTTTCCAGTTTCTCTCTCTCTCCAATTCAATTTACTCTTGCACTGTGGACAGGGGTCGGTTCTTTTGTTTTGTTTATTTGTGTGTGCGAGTGTGTGTGTGTGTGTGTGTGTGTGTGTGTGTGCGTGCGTGTGTGTGTGTGTGTGTGTGTGTGTGTGTGTGTGTGTTGTGTGTGTGTGTGTGTGTGTGTGTGTGTGTGTGTTGTGTGTGTGTGTGTGTGTATGTGTGTTTGTGTTTGTGGGTGGGTGGATGGGTGGTGGTGGTAGCACCATTTAAAGAGCAGGAAAGAAAAGCTCTGCTGCTGGTTTGCAGTAGTATAGTATATTATAGTTTTGCTACACACAGCAACACTAAAGTATCCCCTGGTAACGCAGGGTTCGAGTGTTTGATACTTGGGCGGGCCAAGGTTTTTACTTCATTATTTTTTGTTAACGTGGGCGTTTTAAAAAAAATAGAATTATCGACTCAAGATTTCAGTCTCGAGTTCAATTTTCCCTCCCTTTCTTCTGTAACATAAAAGTTGGCATCGTTGATGTTTAATCATCACACAGCGAATAGAACAACATAATCTGAAGAAAAAAATCATAAAAATTGTTGACATATGCTTAGATCTTGATGTTTATTTGTAAACTTCCAATGTATAGAAATATTACTATGTATATTCTGTATGCTATATGGAATTCATATATCAACAAATATGTTTTTGTATGTATGTATCTTTTTTAACCATTTTTCGTTACGACATTGTACATTTGATATCTGTTTGTTGCAAAACAAAAAATGAAATTAAAAAAAATATTAAAAAAGCCCATTGAAGTTGGCTTGTTCTCTGCCGAAGAGTAACGCTGCAATCATTCTGGTGGTGTTGGCTCGTTGGCTGCCCAACTTGAACTTAATGATGCAATCATTCTGGTGGTGCTAGGTCACAGTGACCTTGAAAAGTAACAAAGCAACAAACAACAACAACAACAACCACGGCATCAACAACAAACAGCAAACACCAACAACAGCGGCAACAACAACATCGATTCAACAACAATATAACAACAAGAAGAGCAGCAACAACAACTTCATCAATAACAACAACAATAACAACAACAAAGCGATAACAACAACAACAACAAGAACAACAACAAGAACAAGAATAACAAGAACAAGAACAAGAACAAGAACAAGAACAACAAGAACAAGAACAAGAACAAGAAGAAGAAGAAGAAGAGAATATCCTTCAGGAAACTGAGTAGATACCACAAAACGTTAGGATTAAAGTATCTGCCCTGTTTGACACCCCCCTCTCCCTCCTTCCACGCCCAATAAAGACAGAAGGACGTGCACTGGGGCTCGCTTGCTCCTTCCTTCCTTTCTCTTTCATCTCCTTTCTTCTGGCCTGGCAGACTGTGGCGAAGGCATCAATGTGTTGTGAAAACAAAGCACACACTTATCAAACACACATGCAGTGTTTCCCTGCAAAACTAAAGCTTTTGATGGGCACTTCCGTCGGTGGTGTTTGGTTTTAGATTACCCTGCTGATCTCTCGGCATGTACAACAAATCACAAAAGAAAACAAACAAACAAACAAACGAACAAACAAACAAACAAAACAAACGAACAAACGAACAAAAACAAACAAACAAACAAACAAACGAAAAAACGAACAAAACAAACAAACAAACAAACAAACAAACACATAACGAACCAAACGAACAAAACAAACAAACAAACAAAAACACAAACAAACAAACGAACAACAAACGAACAAACAAACAAACGAACAAACAGAACAAACAAACAAACAAACAAACAAACAAACAAACAAACGAACAAACAAACGAACAAACAAACAAACAAACAAACGAACAAACAAACAAACAAACAAACAAACAAACAAGCGAGCGAAAGAAGGAAGGAAGGAAGGAAGGAAGGAAGGGAGGAAGGAAGGAAGGAAGGAAGGAAGGAAGGAAGGAAGGAAGGAAGGGAGGAAGGAAGGAGCGAACGAACACACTAAGTAGTGTCAAGCCTTTTTGATATTTCTTTCATTTTACTTCATTCAGAAAAGTCCAAGATTGCACACTGTTGCATAGAACAAGAAGTTATCCACTCAATTAAAAAAAAAAAAACGTTACGAAAACAATGGGTTTATGCGCTACGGCGTACAGAAAACACAACAAAACAAAATGAAACAAAAACAAAAATAGAACAACGACGCACACTGTGTTAGCACTGCAAAGTCCCTGTTTCAATGAGACTCCGAAGTGAAAATGTTTTAGTGCAATTATCCAGTCATCCTGTTGACAAC
>CM060308.1:34898588-34901088 GCA_030674185.1 Monoplex corrugatus
GATTTCACCCTCGGGGCAGATCACTTTATTGTAGATTTCACCCTCGGGGCAGATCACTTTATTGTAGATTTCACCCTTGAACAGATCACTCTATTGTAAATGTAACCCTCGAACAGATCACTTTATTGTAGTTTATCCCTCGAGCAGATCATTTTATTTTAGATTTAACCCCCGGGGCGGATAACTTTATTGTAGATTTACCCCTCGGACAGATCACTTTATTGCAGAATTAACCCTCGGGGCAGATCACTTTATTGCAGATTTAACCCTCAGGGCAGATTACTTTATTGCAAATTTAACCCTCGAACAGATCACTTTATTGCAGATATAACCCTCGGA
Organism: Monoplex corrugatus; assembly: GCA_030674185.1. NCBI lineage: Eukaryota > Metazoa > Mollusca > Gastropoda > Littorinimorpha > Ranellidae > Monoplex > Monoplex corrugatus. The sequence goes on from CM060308.1 coordinate 34,898,928, forward strand.
CAGATCACCGTATTGCAGATTTAACTCTCGGGCAGATCGTTTATTGTAGATTTAATTCAACCCTCAGGCAGATCATTTTATTCTTTTTTATAGTAACCCATAATCACAGTTATCAGAGTGCCATGCTCATACTTCAAGAGTTGTAGGTTCAATCCTCGGGCGAGTCGTGCTTTTGTTCGTTTGCTGTTTTTTTCAGTGCGAGCCCCGACAGTTCTTTTGATAGATCCATGGACTCCGAGATCTGATACCTCGCGTTCAATTCCAGACCGCAATATTGAATATAGTTTTATTCTCTACACATCTGAATGTTTCCTTCATTCCGGTCTTGGCACCTGTGACGTTAGAGCATATGGAATTCGTTCCGAGGGCGGAGACGTCGTCTTGAGAAACTGAAACTGAAACAGAAAGTTGATTCATTTGGTTTGCACAGGTTCAGTGAGTCGGTCATACAACAGCTGACAGGTTTAGGTGGAGCACACATATGGAAACCCTCTAGAACAAAACTCCAAACTTTCAATGAGCAGCAAAGAATTGAGATAAAAGCATGTATCTATTGTCTCATTCGTCGGCCTCTTTACATCTCAGGAGATGATAGTCTGCACCAGGAGGCGTTGTGGTCATGACGTGCACTTTCTGCTGTGGCTGTGCAGGCCGATTCTTGAGTGGCAATCTCTGTCACATCTGCCACATACAAATTGAGTCGCTATTGTCTGGTTTCTGGAACGTTGCTTGCGAAGAGCCCTTTTCTCAACTGCGCTTTCTGCTCTCCTCCTCTCCGCATTCACGCCTTGCTGAACGGCTGTCCGCCACTCTGCCATGTCTTCCGCCAGAGTCACTCCAGCTTCGCTGGTAACACAGCATTGTCTCATTCAGGGGGTTCTAAACTACGTAAAACCAACTGGAACTATGGTGGACCTTCTTCTAGCATTCCAATTTTCTCTGATGTGTGTATACACGTTTGTTGTTGTTGTTGTTGTTGCTGTTGTTGTTGTTTTGTCCATACTATGCAGACGGTCTGTTGCTGCACAGTCTATGAAATTTGGTAGTCAGAGAAATTGCATTGGGCCATATTTCCTGTTGCTTCACTTCATGGACACAATATCACTGCAACACTATGTTCTGTTCAGGCTCGAGAAGTAATAATAATAATAATAATAATTAACAATAATTACAATATTCATATAGCACAAAATCTTGATAAAAATCAAATCTAAGCGCTGAACATACACATATGCACGCATGCATACACACACACACGCACACACACACACACACACACACACACACACACACATACACATGGCTATAAATGGGGAAAAAGAAGAAAAGCAATGGAAAATTATAGAAAACATATTATATACAAACATATATTACAATGTGATTCCACACCGAGTGGAGACAGGCTGCAGTGGGGGTTGGGTGAGGTCAGGATTTTATGCAGAGGTGAATAGGTGAGTTTTGAGAGCGGACTTGAAGGAGACAAAAGTAGGTTGTTGACGGACTGAGAGAAGTTTGTTCCAGGAGAGTGGACCAGAAACAGAGAAGGCTCGTGGACCATAGGTATTGAGCTTAATGCGTGGAAAGCGAAAAGTGAGAGGATCGGAGGCAGAGCGGAGGGTACGTGAGGGAACATAGATCTCAAGTAGGCTCGACAGGTAATCGGAGGCTGCGTTATTGAGGCTTTTGTAGCAGATCTAGTTTGTACTCTATGCGCTTTGATACAAGGAGCCAATGAAGTTGTGCCAGGAGAGGGGAGATGAGGTCAGCTTTTTTTCTTCTTGAGTACAAGGCGTACAGCATTGTTTTGAATGCGCTGTAGGGTGTGAATGGTGGAGGCAGGAAGACTAGACAGGAGTGAATTGCAATAGTCAATGCTAGACATTATGAAGTCTGCCTGATAGCTGCTGGTGGATATGCGTAGAGCGCGCATGAACTTTCTGAGTGCGGTGAATCCCTCTTGAACAAATTCCAGACTCTGTATGATTGATAGGTGATGTTCAGCCACAAGAACTGAAGCGTTTTTTCAGCTGGTTGCTCTGTGTCTCTGCCTGTCATTGGCATGATCATGCAAAACTCAAACCCATCTCATGGGCTTTTAATTAAAAGTCCAAAGTAATATGTTTACTATTTTCAAACCTGAAAAAAGGAATCCAGTTCTAAA
>CM060308.1:34908588-34911088 GCA_030674185.1 Monoplex corrugatus
GAGAGAGAGAGATAGGAGAGAGAGAAAGACAGAAAGAAAGAAACAGAGAGAGAGAGAGTAAATGAAAGCAAAAGAGAAAGAGAAAGAGAGACAGAGAAAGAGAGAGCGAGAGAAAGAAAAAGAAAGAAAGAGAGATAGAGAGAGAGAAAGATTGAGAGAGAGCTAGAAAGAAAGAAAGAGAGAGAGAGGGAAAGAGAGAAAGACAGAAGAAAGAACAGAAGAGAGAGAGAGAGAGAGAGAGAGAGAGAGAGAGAGAGAGAGAGAGAGAGAGAGAGAGAGAGAGAGAGAGAGAGAGAAAGAGAGCTTGCAAGTAGCTGTGTAAATAGCAGAACCTGGAGGCTGGCTGGGTGTTTTAAGGTGGGTGTAAGAGCTCATCATGATGGATTATTTTTGCTAAACTACCAACATCTGTAGAAGATGCTCTCGTTTGTCTGTTTGTTTGTTTTTTATGTTTATTTTTCTTTACTGTCAATCTTTCATGTTAGGGCCCCCGTGTCCGCACACAGTTGTATACCTTTCGGTCAATGACCAACCACCAAAACAGTTTATCTTATGTTTCTCATTTTTTAAAAGGATCATCGCACGTTGGAAGACTTCTTTTGTGCTAATCTTTTTGTTTTGTTTTGTTGTTTTTGTTGTTTTTTTTGTTTTTTTCTCGTTTTGTTGGTCCCATTTTCTATGCCACTGTAATGGCTCAGAAAGTCACACAGTTTTTACAATGCTGTAATGATGATGACGATGAGGATCATAATCATGATGCTGTGGAATTCTGTCTAGGACTGAGAGTGTGTGACAGGGCTGTTGTCTACGCTAATTATCATAATGAATCCTGACGTCAGCCAGGCCCGAAAGATACGGACATCTGCGGTGTTGGTCAGAAGATTTTGAGCGATATTCTCAATGGCGCATCTGTGAAGTGGACGAGACTCGGCTGCGTGGCCACAGTCTTCCCGATGAGCCCATAGCACGCTCAACTCTGGGTAGGAGACGGTTTGAGCCGAAACGTCCCACAATGAATTTTCAAGGGACTAAAGGGGATTCGAACCCACAACCTTACAGTCGTAGTCCGTTGCGCTAACCACTATACCACGACGACTGGTTAAAAAGAGTTGTATTGATCCTTGCGGCAACATGGGTCAGATGCATATGAAGGGCCATGATCGCCAACGCCATGCAGCAGGGCACTTGATGATGATGATGGTTGATCCAGTAGGAAATCTCTTCTATGTCGATCTTTCTGCGGTTTGAAGAAAAATTGATTGTATCTTTACTTTTTTCTACGATTGATGTATATTTTCATTTCTTTTGTTTCAGTGACCAGACTGATCTACTGTGTTTAGCAAACTTGACTGGAGCAGTACATACCAGAACTTTTCAGAACTTCGGAAAATTTTTGTTGTCCATACATAGTAGCATCAAGTCTCAGTGGACCTGTCTTAGAACAAATCCTTGCTACCTTACACACACAATCTAAGCATATTGAAATTAGATCAACCATAACACATCCAGTGTGAAACAACATATAAGATTGACTTGTAGTAAAATTTTGACCTGTAGAAATGCCAGTAGGCCTTGCACTTCACAAATGCACGAGAAACTAAGGCAGACATGTAAAGCAAATACATGTCAACCCTTAACAGTAACAACAAAATCAACAGCAATAACGAAACAACGGAAAAAAAAAACAAAACAAGAAAAGCATGAAGAACAAACAACGAAGAGGTAGAAGGGAGACATGTCAAATTATGTAATGATGAAGATAGACGAACTCTAATACACGCAACGTCTCAGAAATTACGAAAAGAATGCTAAATACCACCAGCTCAGGGTAAAAGACATGTCAACGCTTCATCTCAATGTATTTTACCACACACGTGAGACTTAATGTTATCAATCCATTAGTTCCGGTTAGCACAGCTTCGGCAATGTTTCAAAACACCACTGCTTTGTTAAAATATTTTTAAGATAATACCGAAGCAAAGAGTTTGAACTGCTATACCTAACCAACTTTTCTTCTTCTTTCTTCTTCTAGCTGTCCGGTTGTACGGGTTCACACGAGAAAAAAAATTGAAGGTCATAACGGGTTGAAAGGTCGGAAAAGAGAAAATGCCGTCAACGTCAAGGCCTCTTTCACGTCGTCTAGCAAGATCTTCCTTGGTGCGCCTCTCCCTTTAAATCTAATATCCTGTTTATTATGGGCTTGTTGAGCCAACTGGTGGGTTTGCATTCTGGTCAGCTAACCAAACCACATAACTCCTTGGCTCCCACACCCTATCCACCAACTGCAAAAACTTAGCCCTTTGACTCCCTCACAGAAAGCTGGTGGATAGGGTGAGGTGTCAAAGGGTTTAAGTTTTTGTTTTGCTAACAAGGTTGACGATGCAGAATGCTGGTGGACAGGGTGCAGAAGTCAAAGGGTTAAAATCTCTGTTGAAAAAGATGACGAGGTTCTAGTGCTGTTCCCAGCATTTCTCTGATCTTGATGTCTCTGATCATGTTA
>CM060308.1:34916088-34936088 GCA_030674185.1 Monoplex corrugatus
ACACCAGCACAGACCCAGGCAAGGTACCAGCACAGACCCAGGCAAGGTAACACTAGCACTGACCCAGGCAAGGTAACACCAGCATTGACCCAGGCAAGGTGACACCAGTACTGACCCAGGCAAGGTAACACCAGCACAGACCCAGGCAAGGTCACACCAGCACAGACCCAGGCAAGGTACCAGCACAGACCCAGGCAAGGTAACACTAGCACTGACCCAGGCAAGGTAACACCAGCACTGACCCAGGCAAGGTCACACCAGTACTGACCCAGGCAAGGTAACACCAGCACTGACCCAGGCAAGGTCACAACCCATGTACTGACCCAGGCAAGGTAACACCAACACTGACCCAGGCAAGAATCACACGCAGTACAGACCCAGGCAAGTTAACACCAGCACAGACCCAGGCAAGGTCACACCAGTACTGACCCAGACAAGGTAACACCAGCACTGACCCAGGCAAGGTAATACCAGCACTGACCCAGGCACAAAGCTAGGTTGATGCTCACTGTCAGAGATCGGCAAAGCTAAGTCAAAGAGTATAATACCACACATGTACACCACACACACACAACCACCAACACACACACACAACAAACACACACATACAACACACACACACACACACACACACACACACACACCACACACATATATATGTGTGTATATGATATATATATATATATATGTTATATATACATATGTGTGTGTGTGTGTATGACTCTGCAGCCAATATTACAGATAAGACTGTGCGCAAGCGGAGCGCCCACATACACAAGACACAGTCGGACAGACGAACAGACAGACAGACACATTTTGTCTCTCTCTCTCTTTCATACACACACAAACACACATTTGCACACAAACACATTAACACACACACAGAAATTTACACAAACGCACTTACAAACACCTCAACACACACACATACACTAAACTTTAACCTCTCTCTCTCCTCTCTCTCTCTCTCTCACCCTGAGCATGGTGTTATTAAAAATTTCGGTATTTCGGTCTGAATTAATTTTACTATTTAAAGGGATCGAGAAAGGCAGGGAGGAAAGGCGATCTCTCACGCCCTCTTCCTGACAAAAGGAATAGCTGTTAGTGTTACGTGTTCCTGTCTTCCTTTTCTAGTCTACATTATAGCCACAGTCTGTGTATGTTTTAATAGCTATGCTTTGTTGTTAGTCGACATTCTGATTTTACTTGAGAAAGACATTAAAGTCAAAACTTTGACCCCTCTACAACAAGGTGTTTGGCTGTTGTGCACAGTAAGAAACAGTCTGTGTATCTATCTATACGTAGTCTAGAAAATAGTCAAGTCTTGTTGCTCATAGTCAACATAAAGTTTCAAATTTGGAGTCTGTTCAAGATAGACTCATCGCGCTTGGAAAATCGCTTATGCACTCCACCCAGATCTGCTAGCATATCTCTGGCAGAATCCTTAAGCCTGCGAAGAAAGAATGAAAGAAAGAACAAGAAAAAGGAAAAAGAGAAAGAAAGGAAGAAAGAAAGAAAGAAAGGAAGAAAGAAAGAAATGAAAGAAGAAAAAAGAAAGGAAGAAAGCAAGGAATAAGGAAAGACAGAAAGGAAGAAAGACAGGAAGAAAGAAAGAAAGAAAGAGAGGAAGAAAGAACGGAAAAAAGAAAGGAAGAAAGAAAGAAAGAAAGAAAAAAAAAGAAAGACAGAAAGAAAGAAAGGAAGGAAGAAAGAAAGGAATAAAGGAAGAAAGAAAGACAGAAAGAAAGAAAGAAAGAAAGGAAGAAAGGAAGGAATAAAAGAAGAAAGAAAGAAAAAAGAAAGGAAAACAGAGAGAGAGAAAGAAAGGAAGAAAGAAAAGAACGAAGAAAAGAAAGAAAGAAAGAAAGGAAGGAAAGAAGAAAGAAAGGAAGGAAGGAAAGAAGAAAGAAAGAAAATCAAAACAACAACAACAACAAAATCTACGCGCTGGCAAATCTCGAAATTAAGAGAGAACACGCCCTATCATACACTGACACCACAGGACTGATTGCAGCATTAAGATGGGCAGGAAAAAACCTCAAAACAAAGAATGTTATCGTGATAGTTGTTTAAAGCCCAGCCGACTGTGTAGAGCTACATCAGGGCTATAACCGCTTCAAAACACACAAAACTTCAACAGGCGGGGAAACAAAGAATAAACTAAACCAAAACAAAACATCAACAGCAGCAGATGGACAGCGAACAAGCCATCTTTTGATAGTTTTCCATCACTCAAGCGATGGTAGAAGAGCGAGGCGAAAAGAAACCGAATTCATTCAGGGCCAGCATTATGAGAAAGAGGGTGTGTGTGTGTCTGTGTGTGTTTGTGTGTGTGTGTGTGTGTGTGTGTGTGTGTGTGTGTGTGTGTGTGTGTGTGTGTGTGTGTGTGTGTGTGTGTGTGTGTGTGTGTGTGTGTGTTCGTTCCTTGATTTAACGTCTTTTCACTATAAGTGATATTAGACGGTGTGTGTGTGTGTGTGTGTGTGTGTGTGTGTGTGTGTGTGTGTGTGTGTGTGTGTGTGTGTGTGTGTGTGTGTGTGTGTGTGTGTGTGTATGTGTGTATGTGATTGTCTGTATGTGTGTGTTGTTGTGTGTGTGCATACATGTGTGTGTATGTGTGTATGTGTGTGTGTGTGTGTGTGTTGGGGGAGGGATTTGTGCCCTTGACCTCTCCCTCGCTGCTTTACCTTCTCCGTTCCTTCACAGGAGAAGGTACCTCTTTATTTCTGGATCGATGAGAGGTGGAAATGTATTCAAACTAGAGTATGAACTATGTTCGATCTGTTTAATCTTGCATGTAAGCATTGTACTGCTGTATGAACTGACCTTACAACTTTACTGTATGGTCCTTACAAGCCACTCAAACAGCTGACTGTTCTGCATCACAACAGCGCTTGAATTGAATCTGTTAAGTACTAAGAAATTTCTTTGAAAAAGTTCGAGTCATCAAATTCTCTCTCTCTCTCTCTCTCTCCCCCCGCTTCTCTAGCTCTCTCGCTGACACACACACACACACACACACACACACACACACACACACACGCGTGCGCGCGCGCACGCGCACACACACATACACAATCACTGCCACATACCGCTGAGCTTATTACTCAATGTCTCCATAACATGATAAGGGAGAGAGAGAGTGCAACATGAAAATAGATAAATAAATTGAAAAAGAAAAACCATGGGCCACACATCCCATAAAATGACCACTGCAAGCACTCGTGTCTGTTTGTCGTCTTTGTACACTTTAGCTGTCAAGGAAGGGGCACATATGGAGTGACACGCACACATGCAAAAACACACATACAGACACACACACGTACACACACACATACGCACGCACACACACACCGCACGCATTGCACGTAATACTTCACTAGCCAGTTACGAACATCGGATGGCAAAATCTTTAGATCATGACCTTAATTAATAAGCTGCTGTATGCTTGGAGTCGAACAACTAAAGGCTGCGTTTTATTGTTTGAAAACAGCAAAAAACGTAACACGCATTTCCAACAAAAGATGTGTTTCACAGACATAAAAGACGCCAGTGATCATTTTACACTCGCATGTCAGTTAACACCACACTAAAAAAAACAACAAAAAAAACAAAACAAAACACACACAAAAAAAAAAACCCACTTCGGGAAAAAATTGAAATTGTTTCTTGCTTTAAGGTGAAAGAAGAAGTCGTTACAGGAAAACGATATTTCACAGAAATGACCGTCCAACTACTGATGCCGATCTCAAAGACACAGTTCTGCCGAATGGTCACCAAACTGCCCCAAAGTAATGTCTTTATTTCGAAAACCTTGCATTTACTGCACTAACTCAAGTCTCAAAATTCGATCTGTGATTCTTGAGGAATCTGAAAACGTGATTTTTGAACAGACGATTGAACAGAAATTGAAGAAAACATGCAACAAATGCATCAGTTTTTAAATGTCCCAAATAATTCCGCTTTTTAAAAAAATGAAAATTAATAATTCCCGCTTTTTTAATTTTTTTTTTATCAATCTTCAAATGTTCTTCATTTAAAACAAATCCACTTTGTCTTCGAGTGTTGAACAAACCTGCATCTGAGAATGAATATTACAAAATGCATTACGTCTGATAGCTGCTGTACGCGTCAGTAAACACAGGAATTAACGTATATAACAGAAGTGCTATTTTTGGCGGTCATCCTCTGTATAAAAAAAAATAGCTTCTTACTAATTTGTTCACAAAAGTCAAAATGGATCACACAGCACAACACCAACTGAACATTTTACAATCGGTAATGACGCCATAATAGTTTTAAAAAGCCCATAAGGACATAAAGGTGATGTCAGACATTTTTGTTTTTAGACCTAATCAGACAGTTTTCATGCATAAATCACGTAACCTGGCATACGTTCTAAGCAGTCGTGCTGTATCAAGTTAAACACTTGGAATCAGTGGCCATGGCTGAAGCAGTCTCTATCAGTTACAGGCTGCAAAAATGTATTTTGGCACCGTGCTGAATTATGATGAAAGCGGATATGCATTCCTCGACTACGGAGAATATCTTATTTATTCATCGCAGCCTGTCTTACGCCATTAAGTATAATTATGTCTGTATTAGTTTCGTACTGTGTTCGTACACACACACACACACACACACACACACACACACATATATATATTATATATATATATATATATATTTTATATATATATAATGTATATATATTATATATTGTATATATATATATATATATATGTGTGTAAAATTTATTGTGTGTAGTGTTGTGGGTATGTGGAGATGTGAGAGAGAGAGAGAGTGTGTGTGTGTGCGTGTGTGTGTATGTGTGCGAGTGTGCGTACGTGTATGTGTGTGTGTATGTGGCATGCATGTGTGTGTGTATGGTGTGACAGCTGTGTGAGCGCGGATGCGTGTGTCAGCCAGAGTGTAACGCGTACTCTTCCAATCAAGAACACTCTTCACCAATAAATATTTCGCTTTTTTCTTTTCCTTTTGTTTCTTTTTGTTCTTTTTCATTCCTATTTTCAGTCCATTTATTACTTGTGAGTGAACCATTTCATTTCCGTGTTTGTTTTTTATGATCCACAAACCCATCCCCGCACCCTCATCCCCCCACCCCCCTCGAGGTTTTTTTCTTCAAACCATAACACGAAATATAGTGAAGTGTACACATTTCCACATGAAGTCGTCGCTCAGCAGCAGCACGTTTTGATGCCACTGATCAAATAGCACCTTTCCCTTTGATGTCGATGATGGCGATAATGATAATGATGATGATGATAACAATCGTTAACAGCAGTAGCGATAGTAGTAGTGATAAAAAGAAGGATGAATACGAGAAGGAAGAGTAGAGGCAGGAGAAGAAGACCTCGAAAACACTCTCAGAGCTATGAAGACTATTTAATTTTTAAGGTGACTTGTTTACCTAAATGATGACCTGGTGTCGTTCGGTGCTGAAAAGTAATGTACCACAGAAAGGGAGAGAGAGAGAGAGAGAGGAGAGGAGAGAGAGAGAGAGAGAGAGAGAGAGAGAGAGAGAGTGAGACAGACAGAGAGAGAGAGAGAGAGAGACAGACAGACAGGCAGACAAAGAGAGTGAGAGACAAGAGAGAGAGAGAGAGAGAGAGAGAGAGAGAGAGAGGAAGGGACAGAGAGACAGGAAGGGAGAGAGAGGAAGGGAGGGAGGGAGGGAGGGGAGAGAGAGAGAGGAGAGAGAGAGAGAGAAAGAGAGAGAGAGAGTAATATGTTGGATACTCCCTTCCATTATCCCTACCCGTTGGTTTTGCTCATGTCAGCCATAAATACCCGTTTCAATCTTGTTTCACCTTCCTCGTAGGCTTAAACAAACAAACAAACAAACAAACAACAAACAAACAAACAAACAACTGTTTCTCACAACCACACAATCAATGACTGATTTTTGAAAAAAAAGCAATATTATTTCAATAATCGTCGCAACATTCTCCATTTTGAAAACAAACAAACAAACAAAAACAAAACAAAAAGAAAACAAGAGAGCAGTACAATAAGCAGACATAATGACAATGACAATTCTCCTGGTTTGATCGCATTCGCTTTTAGCTAAGAATTCACATCAATGATTAAACTTCAGGGGATGTTCACCAGAGTGTAGATACCTACTTGCATTTTTTTTAATCTATTTTTTTTTCTGATACAAACATGTCTTCAGCCACTTTGTTTTGGGTCAATGCGAAGTCTTGTGGGTTATGTCATGACCATTTTGGATCTTTTTTCCACCACGCTATACAACAGCGACGTTGGTGCTTACGGGAATTATTCCGAGCATGGAAACTCTGTCTTAAGACCAAAACTGAACTGAAGCTGTTTGTATCTATACTTTGCTTCGGGTTTGTGTTTTTTCGTTCATTCTTTCATTTTTGTTGCTGTTGTTTTACAAGAACAACGGAACTGTAGTTTCCCAGTGTTACGAACGTCATCTTAGAATATATGCCTCATACAGACCTTGAGAGTAAGCTGATATATATGAGATTCCTCATTTACCTGACTCAATATGAATTCGTTTAGTCGCTAAAATCTTGCGATGAAGGATTAGACAGAACTTACGGATCCATTCGCACGCATGCGCGCGTGCACACACACACACGCACACGCATGCGAATAATTTTGTAAGCAAAGAAATTAAAATCAGGTCTGATATTGACTTTCCAAAACGAGCAAAAAACATTTCATCACAAATTACAACCGCAACTTACATATCTGACCTGATCAAACAATCCAGCATAACTATGGATGAAATAGCCGAGAAACCAACGTTAACGCCTATCCCTACATGGGAAATGCTAAAGGCCACGTTTGATCTCGATTATGCAAAAGTTAAAAAAGATGATAATGTCAACATTACGCTATCCACAGCTTGTGAACACATCGATGAAAAGTACCGTACCCACCTCCACATTTTTACCGATGGGTCAGTCTTAGCAAATCAGAGCGCTGGAGCAGCGTTTTATGTTCCAAAATTTAACATTAAAAAGTCTATTTTCATTGGGGCAAATGTATCTATATATAAAGCAGAACTGGTCGCTGTTGTTCAAGCGTTGCATTATTTAATAAGCCTTCGGCCTGTGTCTTTCAAAGAAGTTCTCTTTGTTGATTCAAAATCTGTATTATATGTCTTACAGTCTTTTGATACAGACACAAGACCTGATTTAATAATTGAGGCAAATCATCTAATACACTGTTTAAAGATAAATGGCTCGGAAATCAGTTTATGCTGGGTGCCTTCTCACGTTGGTCTTCACGGCAACAACGTAGTTGACAGAGCAGCTAAATCCGGTGCACTCAATTCTGAAAATTCCATAGAATTACATGTTAACACCTCGGTAAAAGAAGCTTACAACTCGCTAGAATTAGCATCATGGATTCGATTTCATGAACATTTAAATGAAAAATTTGTGTCTAAAAAAAGAATCAAACTTTCAGTTCAAAATATCTGTAAAAAATGCAGTATTCTTCGTTATATCATTTGAGATTAATTGTTACCACATATTTTCGTATTCAACCGAACGATTTGAAAACTAAATATTGTAAAAACGTTTTATGTATTTGTGGTAAACAATTCACATTGTATCACTGTTTGTTTTACTGCAGAAAGCTTCGTTATTTCTTACCAAAGATGTTTACACAAGGAAACTATCTTGAAAAGCATTTTAAAGAAGTAATATCAGATCAAGTTCTGTTAGTTAAAATTTCAGAATCATTGGTTCACAGTCCTGTTAATGCGTTACTTTAAGGTTATTATTTTAATTATTATTATTTTATTTTGTTTTGTTTTGTTTTTTATGACGATGTTTTCTTTTACATTTAATGTTAGCGTTGTTCTAGTTTCATTTCTCTGTTCATCCATATCCTTTTTCTAAAGACCTTGCCGATTCCTTTTAATTTTTTTCCGTCTCTTACTCTGTTCCCCTTTGTCCCCTCCCCCTCCCCCCCCCCCCCCCCAAAAAAAAAATCATCCTCCATGCCATTTTTACCCGTCTAATATCACTTATAGTGAAAAGACGTTAAATCAAGGAACGAAACGAACACACGCATGCACACACACACACACACACAACACGCACACACACACACACACAAACACGCACACACACAAACACGCACACACACACACTTTCCAGCTGATCTGAAACATTCCTCCTCCTAAAACTAGCAGAAGGAAAAAACAGAACAAAAGAAACAAACACACGCAAAAGCAACCTACACATCCTACTAGCACACAGATCGTAACATCGTGTAGGCCTGAGGTGAACCAGAAATGCCCTAACTCTAATGGAATGAACAATTTGCTAAGAGGCCATTTTTGTCAAACCCAAAAATACATGTACAACGGAGCTCATGGTTTCCTGAAACCGTCAAGAGGCTAAAGGTTACGCTCCACTGTTAGATGCAGCCATATGACAAGATATGATAACATTCTACATTTAGGGCTGGGATTGAACTCTAGACACTGATCTTCAGTCCATGGTTCTGTCTAACGAACCAACCTGCTGGGTTCATCGAGACTGGAAACTGGAGAACTGTTGCTAGAATAAAAGCCAGAAAATATCTTGTTGACTCTAGGACAATGTCCCCCTTCAGTAGGTGTGTCTGTCTGTCGATACACAACAGCTCCTCCTCAGCACAGGAGAGATGTTCACATCACAGGCCCCCAAAACTCATTTCTATTATCTCCTTGCTCTTTCCTCGGCACACGCTAACCACACCTGGTTCCCACACAGGTGTATCTTTATTATGAGATACATACCGTAGACATTAAGCCGTATATGGAGATATTACTGATGGATATATTGTGGTAATTTGCACCAAAACTTTTCAGGTCATCTAAGTCTCACGTCTGTGAAGAGCAGCGAAGGATAACAATTCCTTTTCTATATTTTACTTTTTTCTGCCATTGTTATCTTGGTGGAAGGTTCAGGGTACCGTATATATGGACAGACATGTTTAAGCTGAAGACAAAGACTGTTCTTCTCCATTTTCATACTCCCCCCTTTTTTATATACACATTTTTTCATAATTAGTTGTACAGTTTTCAATAACGCTTACGTAACCACGTCATTTAACCTGACGTCAATGAAGATTTTATTTCATCCCTATAATTCCCTCACCCTATTACCAGCTGCAAAAATGTAACTCTTTCACTCCCTCACCCTATAGGGTGAAGGATGAAAGGGTTGCTTTTCGCTTTGCTCTCTGATAATGCAGGAACCTGGCTGGTAGGATGAAGTCAAAAAGAGTAAAGTATCTGCTTTGCTGTCATGCTGATAATGCAGGAAGTAGGTGGATAGGGTGAAGGGAGTCAAAGGGTGAAGTTTTTACTTAGATATCATGGGTGATAATGCAGGAAGCTGGTGGATAGGGTGAAGGCAGTCAAAGGGTTAAGTTTTTATTTCGAACCAGTCGTCGTGGTGTAGTGGTGAACGCAACGGACTACCGACTGGAAAGTTGTGGGTTCGAATCCCAATCAGTCCCTTCAAAAACCATTGTGGGATTTTTTCGGCTCTAACCGGCTCGTACCCAGAGTTGGGCGTGCTATGGGCTCATTGGGAAGACTGGGACCACACAGTCGAGTCTCATCCACTTCACGGATGCGTCATTGAGGGTGTTGCTCAAATCTTCTGACCAGCACCGCAGGTGTCTGTATCTCTCGGGACTGGTTGACGCCAGGATATATTATGATAGTAGGCGTAGAGAGTAAAGCCCTGTCACACAGTCTCAATCCTAGATGCAACTCCACAGCATCATGATTATCATCCTCATCGACAATTATCATCATCGCATAGTAAAAATCTCTTCCAGCTTCTATGTCCTTTAAGGTGGCGTAGAAAATGGGACTAAAAAAAAAAAGAAGAAAAAGATGAGCACAAAGGTAATGTCCCCAGTGCGATGATCTTTTAAAAAAAAAGAAGTTTTTCCTTCGATGTCATGACTGATAATGCAGGAAGCTGGTGAAAAGGGTGAGGGAAGAAACAGACTTGTTGATGAAGCACACGACACCACACCTTTCATACAGTGACATCTGGCTGTATAAGGCATTCTGCGGGCCAATAGGTCATGACATATACGTAACAATACTTACACCTCCACATGAGCGAGTGTGGTGAGTACATAGAGATAAACAACAATGCTCGAACTGTTCTTTCTGCTAGACTTGTGAAAACAACAACAACAACAACAACAACATTCATAACGAACAAATCAATCTTAACACGACTATAAATTATGTGACAATATACATGCAAAAATACGTGTGTGAACAATGATACAGTCAGTCTTTCTGTCTGTCAAACTCGCGACGGGAGCATATGCAAACAGCTGACAGGCCACTGCTGCTGATTGTGAACAAGATGACCGTCGAATGTACAATAAATAAACACGATATCAGCTGTACACTTTCTATTATTATGAACTGTTGTACCTGAAGTTTCGCCGTCTGTGCACAACTGATGACGTTACGTTTATCTGTGTCTCTTTCCTCAACATCAAGCAGCAACGTTACTCGTCACACAACTAACAAAAAGTTTTTTAATCAATAAAGTTTTGTGAATAAGGAAGGGAAAGCACCCTTCCCCTCCAACAGAAGACACTAAAATGAAAAAGTAATAAAAAAGTAAAAAATTTGAAAAAAAAAAAAGAAATCAAAATGTACAAACAGGTCTAAAGCAAGAAATGTTTCTGTATCAAACAACAGGAAAAAATTGACGTCGACATAAAAAAGTAATAGAAAATTATAAAAAAGAAAAAAAAAAGAAAAACAGAAATGAAAAGAAAAGAAAAAGAAAAAGAAAAGAAAAGAAAAGAAACGAAAAAAGAAATCAAAATGTACAATTAAGATCTAAAGCAAGAAATGTTTCTGCATCAAACAACAAGAAAACACTGACGTCGACATAAAAGAAATAATAGAAAATGTTTTTTTTAAAAAAAGGCAAAAAAGAAGAAATCAAAACGTACAAACAAGATCTAAAGCAAGAAACATTTCTGTATCAAATAACAGAAAAACAACAACAACAACCAAAAAAACCGACGTCGACTTGTCGCAGAAGGTCACAACCCAGTCTGTCAACTTCACAAAGCCCAGGGCTCTGCCGTACAGCAGACGAGTTAGTTTGACAAGAACCCCAAAGCACCACGGCTTCTCACACAACCTACACAGCTAACGTAACAGGACGATTACCTAGCTACACCATCGTCGAAAAAGTCAAGGCAAACAACAGACCCCTCAATGGGAACCCTCGTACCTGACCTTTATACCATACAGGGACAGGGGGGGGGGAGGATGGATGGACGGGCCTGATGAACACAACCATTGTTGAAAATGGAACAAACTTCAGCTGTGCTTACAACACGTTTCTTGACAGCGGCGTTACGTGTTCTGCTGGGGCAAGGGACGATTCTAAGAAACGGATACGTCCATTAACGAGCGTTTCAAAACGGCTGCTCCCTTGTGATCAGCTTTCTTCTTCTTTTTCTTCTTCTCCTTCTTCTTTTTTTTTTTTTTTTGTCGAACATGATGACAAGTACAAATCGAATCACACATGATATCTTGGTAGTTCTGGAGATTTACCTATCAGAACGATGTATCACTAAAGGAATGCGCCTCTCTGCAGAAAACCCTCGATAATACCACGTGAAGACAAGAACCAATCACAGTCGCCGTTCATATCTTTAGGTTTTAAACACTCTGTTCTGCAGCGATTCGCTTGCTCCAGTATAACCTGATGTTTCCTTCACCAAACGTCACCAAAGTGACAGAACGCCCCAGTTAAGAAACGCACGGCTAAATCTCTTGACATTTGTTCCATGTCCACTTGTGCTGACCACACACTGAGAGGTCGCCGCAGAGACCTGGCAAGGATAACGGACACTTGACGCAAGAGACGTGACAGTAACGGACACTTGAGTCAGCGGACTGACCAAGGTAACGAATTGACGTCAGAGAGACCTGCAAGGTAACGGACACTTTACGTCAGAGAGACGCTGACAGGAACGACACTTTAGTAGGGACGTGACCAAGGTACGGACACTTGACATCAGAACTGAAGTGAAGGCAGGAGGTGAAGATCACAACATGGTCTATACATGCACAACGATGTCTATGGCAATATAATCAGTGTCCTGCAGGATCCCACACGCACGTCACATCGTTTTTAGCGCGGCAGGTCCGTTAGGCAAGTCCAGTGAACGCGAGAAGACTGATTCCTGAAGTTTCTGTGAAATCAATTGAGTGTTTGATATATGTCAATAGACCTTCCACTTGCTCCTCCCCCAGTAGTGGACGATTTTCAACAGACCAGTCTTGCCCCCTGCTCATCCCCCATTGATGGAGGATTTTCAGCAGAGTAACCAGTCTTGCCCCCTGCTCACCCCCCAGTAGTGGAGGATTTTCAACAGACTGACCAGTCTTGCCCCTGCTCACCCCCCTGTGGTGGAGGATTTTCAACAGACTGACCAGTCTTGCCCCCTGCTCACCCCCCAGTAGTGGAGGATTTTCGACAGACGGACCAGTCTTGTCCCCTGCTCACCCCCCTGTGGTGGAAGATTTTCAACAGACTGACCAGTCTTGCCCCCTGCTCACCCCCCTGTAGTGGTGGGAAGGATTTTTCAATCAGAATCCAAGACTGACCAGTCTTGCCCCCTGCTCATCCCCCTGTGTGGAGATTTTCAACAGACTGACCAGTCTTGCCCCCTGCTCACCCCCCTGTGGTGGAGGATTTTCAACAGACTGACCAGTCTTGCCCCCTGCTCATACCCCAATAGTGGAGGATTTTCAGCAGATAGACCAGTCTTTGTCCTCACGCTCCTCCCAAGTGCTGGAGGATTTACAACGAGCTGATGAGTCCCATCATAAAGTACAAAGACTGATACAAAAATTGAAAGCACTGCGTCAGTTCTGAACACTGTATATACTGGACCAGTTGTGTTTCTTGCGCCGTGCAGTAATCAACATTTGTACACAAATATAACACGACCGTTCGTCATACCTCTGACTTGTGCCATACGATCGTTTTATCTCTTGTCCAGTCTTCTACACGTTACGTCCTTCTCATCTTAAGCGGAATACTTGTAACAACTAGTACTACTTACTCTAGTTTGACAATAATGCAATCAACATTTGTATAAGGGTCATCCACCCACTGGCCGTTCCCAACAGTCAGTCAGTTATCAGTCTTCTCAACTGGCACATTTCGTTTATGGTACATGTGATCAGAGAAATTAAACAAGTCTTGAGAACGATTCCTGAATAATGCAACCAGAGAACTCTGAGACTCCTGTTTGGACACTCATCCATATAGTCGTCGTCATCATCGTAGAAGTAGGAGTAGAAGTAGCAGTAGCAGTTAGCAGTAGTAGTGGTAGTAGTAGTGCCAGTTCCAGCAATTGTAGTAGTAGAAGTAGCAGTAGTCGTCATCGTAGCAGCAGCAAGGACAGATGCCAGGAGGCAGAGCGATAAACAGCTGTCTTGATAAACATGTAGTCGAAGAACAACACTGTATGTCATATCGGTTGACAAGGCCACTATGACTGAGTACTGAACAACACCATCATCAAGTCTCAGACTCCTCCCCTTAAATAAAAAAAAAAGGCTTCCAAAGAACACCTCATCAGCTGAAACAACATCCCCATACTCCCCCCCCCCCACACCCCTCCACAATCGTCCATCACTGTCAATCAAAGCACAGAGTTCTCTGCCCGCTGGTTGTGCCCATGAAAGTCCCTCACGGTTATGGATAGGATCCGGTGAGAGCCACGGCAGTCCTGACACATCATCATCCTAGGGACTGGAGTCGCTCTCACTGGGTCGCATCAAGCGTTCCGTGGACTTTTGATGAATACACACGTCGATGGTCATGGGAGGAGGTCGCCGCGCGATAGGAGGCACTGGTCTGAGCAGGGCAGTGGCAGAAGCCGAGGCAGAGGCGGAGGCCGAGGCAGGCATGGCGGCAGAAGCGGAGGCAGAGGAACCCGACTCTGAAGACACGGACACGGCGTGGCGGGCAGTCTGGGAGGGCAGAAGGTCGCCCAAGAAGAGGTCGGGAAGGGTAGGGTTGGAGGAGGACTCAGAGGCCGAGAGGGGCACGTCAATGTCCTCCAGCAGCAGGTAGTTCCGATCCTCCGTCATCAGGTCCTCCAGCTGCTCCCGTAGCTCCGTGAAGCTGGGCCGGTCTTCAGGGTTGTCCTCCCAACAGGACCTCATCACGGCGTACCTGACACAACAGCATCGGCATCAACAACAATGTTTAAACGGCTACAGGGCCTGTGTGTATATGAAAGATCATCACCATCATCATCATCATCATCATCATCATCACCATCATCATCAAGTGCCTTGCCACATGGCGTTGGCGATCATGGCCCTCCATATGTATCTATCCCTTGTTGCCCCAAACACATCTTCCACCCTCTCTGTCTTCAGCCACTCTGCAAGTCCGTCCAATATTTTTTTCCCTGGGTCTACCTGGTGCTCTCTTTCCTCCAGCTTTCCTGTTGTGACCAGGTGCTCCAGTTCCCCTCTCCTCATAAAATGGCCTATAAATGTTGCCTGTCTTTTCCTTATCTTCCTTATGAATGATCTTCTTTTGTCTGCCTCCATCAAGATTGTCTCGTTTGTTTTCTTTGCTGTCCATGGAACTCTCAACATTCTTCTTAGAAACCAAATCTCGGCGCCTCAATCTTGTTCTGGCTTTGCTTGAAAGATAGCAAATCAAAACAGTTTCCACATTCGGGCGGTTTTGCTCGTCTTTCAAGACTTTGCTAGCAGATTGTTTTTTTTTTGTGTTTTTTTTTTTGCACAGACTCAAATGGTCTGCAAAATAATTACTAGCAAGGTGGAGTGGAGAGCATATGGATCTGTCTGAGGGCGAAGAATTTGTCTTCAAAACAAACTCCAAACATATCAGTGCGGTTCAATTCAGCTCTTTGCACTTGAAATATCATGTTTGAAATTATAGTGTATTGCATTCAAAGCCATGGCAATGTGCTGGCCTGCATGCGCCCACGTGTGTGTGTGTGGCGCGCGCGTGCGTGAACGCGTATGTGTGTGTGTGCACGCATGTGAGCGAACGTGCGAACGAGCACGTGTGTGTGAGTTTCAATGCGTGTTTTTGAGTGCAAGAAGTATGAAATGTGTAGTGAAGAACACGATTTGGTAATGAAAGCAAAATGAAAAAAAACCCCAATAACAAACAAACAAACAAACAACAACAACAACAACAAAAAACAACAACCAAACGAACAAACAAACAACCACCCCCACCCCACAAAACCAAACCCAAACCAACCCAACCCAACCCATCCCAAACCAAACCAAACCAAACCCAACCCAAACCAACCCAACCCATCCCAAACAAAACCAACTCAGAACCTCTCCAAAAGCACAGAACTCACAGTTCGTCAGAACAGTTGCTGGTCTTGCCCATACGATAGTGGTTGGACAGCACGTAGTACAGGTCAGCCAGAGCAATGTTGGGATAAGGTGAAGCCCCTGGACACACCACATTATCACAACTGTTCATCATCACCATCATCGTTTTTGGACACTATTAGCAACATCTCACACAAAACACTTAACACATACATCGATTCATATACATATATGAAAAAGTAGTGCTGACATATGAACAACACATACATACAAAATATATATCATAAAATATATAGCACCGTCTAATATCACTTATAGTGAAAAGACGTTAAATCAAAGAACGAACGAACATCACTAGCAACACTTTTGCACGCAGAACAACATAAAACAGCACGTCACGTAAGCAAAACAGAAATACATGTATACATACATACATACGAATATATATATATATATATATTATATAGATATATATATGTATGTATGTATGTATGTATGTATGTATGTATGTATGTATGTATATATGTATATATGTATGTATGTATGTATGTATGTATCTATCCATCCATCTATCTATATATACACCAGCAACAGCAACAACAACTGAAAGATGGAAAGAAAACTACCCCAAAACAACCACACACACTAAACCAGATAGCTTCATTAACATCAACACAGAATGTGGCAATGAAAAATTCTATCGATTCATATACATATATGAAAAAGTAGTGCTGACATATTAACAACGTATAACATACAAAATATATATCATAATATTTTATACATTCGAGGATTCAAAGTGAACGTCAAGATGTAAATATATAGCATAAAGAATTTTGTTCTCTATCAAGAAATCACTAGCATGTGGTTATTCCTCTGAGCATTACAAATGGTCAAGTGAAAGTTTATTTTGACATTATACTGTTCAATTTTGAATCTCATATTTAGTAGTCTTTGGAAAGAAGGTACATTCAGAACACATCTGTCAATCTTATAAATAAATATAATATATATATATATACACATGTATATATATTATATATATATATATATAAACATATATATTTATGTATATGTATATAATATATATATATATATATATATATAATATTATTGTGTGTGTGTGTATGTGTGGTATGTGTGGGGTGTGTGTGTGTGTGTGTGTGTGTGTGTGTGTGTGTGTGTGTGTGTGTGTGTGTGTGTGTGTGTGTTTTGCAAGCATTATAATAAGATAAAAAATTCTAATATAAATAATTTTGCAAGCATTATGATACAGATCAAATATTCTAACATAAACGATTTCGCAAACGTTATAATAAGATCAAAATTTCGCAAGCATTACAATAAGATCAAATATTCTAATATAAACCATTTCGCAGGCATTATGATAAGATAAAATATTCTGCCTGATTTTAGACGGATCAACAGTGAACAAGACGACGTTCCGAGTGATTTTGCGTTTTTAAAGATATTTCGGTAAATTCTGTATGACTTTTAGTGTAAGCTTTACAACGGACAAGTCGAACGAAAATAATTATGGGCCCGTCTTCTTTCCGTCAGTTAATTTAAGCACGCGTTTCATGGCGCTCCTGGTAACCAGCTTCTGTTAGGGGATGGCACCACATCCTCTCCTCAAACTCACCCATCGTGACGATCTCCCACAGCAGAATGCCGAAAGACCAGACGTCAGACTGAGTGGTGAAGACCCGATCCCTAAGGGACTCGATGGCCATCCACTTGAGGGGCAGCTTGCCGTTGGTCAGCTTCTTGTAGTGGTTGTCGTGGAAGATGTCCCGGGACAAGCCGAAGTCGCACACCTTCACCACCTTGTTGTAGTGCAGCAACACGTTCCGCGCCGCCAGGTCTCTGTGCACGTACTTCTTCTCGGCCAGGTACTCCTGTACACAGAGAGAGAACAACAGACAGGATTTCACATGAGATCACAGACCGTAGTGTATGTATTGTTACCTTTGTTACATTGAAGACGCAGATTATAGAATTTCCTTCCCCCCAAAAAAAACAAAAAAAACAAACAAAAAACCCCCACACACATACACACGCGCGCGCGCGCGCACACACACACACACACACACACACACACACAAGCACAAATACACACACCAAGGCGTGCACAACTATATTTGCGGTGTGTGCTATCTATCTATCTGTCCCTCCGTCTGTCTGTCTGTCTGTCTGTCTGTCTATCTATCCATCTATCTATCTGTCTGTCTGTCTGTCTATCCATCCATCCATGCATCTATACATCTATCCATCCATCCATCCATCTATCCATCCATCCGTCCGTCCGCATCCATCCATCCATCCATCCGTCTGTCTATCTGTCTGTCTACCTACCTACCTACCTACCTATCTACTATCTATCTATCTATCTATCTGTCTGTCTATCTATCTGTCTGTCTGTCCGCCTGTCTCTATCTTTTGAATCGACCTATTTAAAATTTATCATTCTATCTTATATCCATTTACCTACCTACCTACCTACCTACCTACCGATCTACCTACCTACCTACCTACCTATCCTACCTACTTACCTACCTACCTACCTACCTACCTACCTACCACCTATCTGTCTATTTCCTTATCAACCAGACAGTTGGTCTCTCTGCACCAGTCTTGTGTACCTAGCTGTAAACGTGCCTTGTCAGTCTGTCTGTCTCTGTCTGTCTGTTGTCGGTCTGTCTGTCTGTCGGTCGGTCTGTCTGTCTGTCTGTCTGATCCCACCTCTACCGCTTTCATCTAGTCAGATGACAGATGTGAAGCTGACTGGCGAATATTATGCCTCACGAGTCAGTACCAGCTCCTCTGCTAAAGATTCAATAGTCGACTTCTCTGCTTGTTCCCTCGGTCTCTGTTTCTCTGTCTCTCTGTCTGTCTGTCTGTCTCTCCGTCAGTCCCCTTTCCCTCCTCCAGTCTCTCTCTTTCTCTCTAATTTCTTTGTCTGAGGAGAGAGAGAGAGAGAGAGAGAGAGAGAGATGGGTGATGTGTGGAGTGGTGTGGATGTGTGTGTGTGTGTGTGAGAGAGAGAGAGAGAGAGAGAGAGAGAGAGAGAGAGAGGGAGAATTGATATGGTGAAATTCTAATAGGTCAAATGGTCAGTAACAGTATTCAGAGTTCTCTCTGCTTTTTCTCTCTTGTTCAAAATAACACCACACACACACACACACACACACACACACACACACACACACACACACACACACACACTCACACTCACACACTCCTCTCTCACACACAACATACATACACTCACACACTCTATCTCTCTCTCCTCTTCTCTCTCTCCCTTTCTTTCTCCCCTCTCTCTCTTTCCCTCTCTATTTCTCACTCTCCCCTCCCTCTATCTCCCTCTCCCCCTCTTTCTCTCTCCTCTGTCTCCTCTCCTCCCTTCCTCTCTCTCTCTCTCTCCTTGTCTCTTTCCCCCATTCTGTTTTACTCGGCTCATTTCTTCTGTTTTCCTTCCGCAAAAACTTTGAAATGTGGAAAACAGTTTTAGTGTTGTCTGCAATGAATCAGGGTAAAAGAGTGTGTGTGTGTGTGTGTGTGTGTGTGTGTGTGTGTGTGTGTGTGTTGTGTGTGTGTGTGTGTTTGTGTGTGTATGTGCGTGTGCGTGTATGTGTGTGTGTGTGCGCGCTGCTTGAGTTGTGTGTGTATGTGTGTGTGAGTGCGGGGTGTGTGTGTGGATGTGTTGTGTGTTGTGTGTGTGTGTGTTTGTGTGTGTGCGTATGTGTGTGTGCGTGTATGTGTGTGTGTGCGCGCGCGTGTGTATGTGTGTGTGAGTGTGTGTGTGTGTTTGTGTGTGTTGTTGTGTGTTGTGTGTGTGGTGTGTGTGTGTGCGCGTGTGTGCACGCGATGTTTATGTGAGACGAACGTGTTTGACATGTGTGACGTGCGTGTTTAACGCGTGGGCTGTGGTGTGTGTGTGTGTGTGTTGTGTGTGTGTGTGTGTGTGTGGTGTGGGGATGTGTATGTGTGTGTGGTGTGTGTGTGTGTGTGTGTGTGTGTGTGTATGTGTGTGTTTGTTTTACGTGTGTGTTCGTTCGTTCGTTATTTCTTATAATGTCTATTCACATACGTGCTTTTAGACGAAAAAAAAAAAAAAAAAAAAAGATAAAGAGGTGTCTATAGGGCGAAGGAATCTATGAAATCATAGTCATATAAGGTAACATCAAACAATTTAACGAACAAGAGAAAAACAATCAGAACATTACAACGATCAGACTTCATCAGTTTGCTCAGGGTTGTGTGTATGTATGCGTGCGTGCATGCATGCATGCGTACGTGTGTGTGTGTGTTTTGTGTGTGTGTGTGTGTGTGTGTGTGTGTGTGTGTGTGTGTGTGTGTGTGTGTGTGTGGTGTGTTTTAACGTGTGTTTGTGTGTAACCGTGATAGCGTAAGTGTTAAATGTGTGTGTGTGTTGTGTGTGTGTGTGTGTGTGTGTGTGTGTGTGTGTGTGTGTGTGTGTGTGTGTGTGTGTGTGTGTGTGTGTGTGTGTGGTGTGTTTTAACGCGTGTTTGTGTGTAACAGTGATAGCGTATGTGTTAAATATGTGTGTGTGTGTGTATGTGTGTGTGTG
>CM060308.1:34943588-34948588 GCA_030674185.1 Monoplex corrugatus
AGACAGGCAGGCAGGCAGACAGACAAACAGACAAGCAAACAGACAAGCAAACAGGCAGACAGACAGACAGACAGAAAGACAGGCAGACAGACAGACAGACAAGCAAACAGGCAGGCAGGCAGACAGACAGACAAGCAAACAGGCAGGCAGACAGACAGACAGACAGACAGGCAGACAGACAGACAGACAGACAGACAGACAGACAGACAAAGCCAATCATTTATCTAACTTTCACCCCAGCACTCTCCTTCAGGCAGTTTCATAATAATAATAATAATAATTATAATAATAATAATTACAATATTTATATAGCGCAAAATCTTGATAAATCAATCTAACTAAGCACTGAAGCAGACACGCACGCACGCACGCACACACACCACGCACACACACACACACACACACACGCATGGCTATAAATGGGGAGAAAGAATAAAAGCAATAAAAGCAAGAATAAAACCAATGGAAAATTATAGAGAGCATAGCATATACAATTATAACCATGTGATTCCCTCCGAGCGGAGACAGGCTGCAGAGGGGGGGGGGGTTGAGTGAGGTTAGGATTTTATGCGGAGGAGAAAAGGTGAGTTTTGAGAGCGGACTTGAAGGAGACAAAAGTAGGTTGCTGACGGACTGAGAGAGGAAGTTTGTTCCAGGAGAGTGGACCAGAAACAGAGAAGGCTCGTGGACCATAGGTATTGAGCTTAGTGCGTGGAAAGCGAAAAGTCAGAGGATCGGAGGCAGAGCGGAGGGTACGTGAGGGAAGATAGATCTCAAGTAGGCTTGACAGGTAATCGGGGCTGCGTTATTGAGGCTTTTGTAGCACATGGTGTCTAGTTTGTACTGTATGCGCTTTGATACAGGGAGCCAGTGAAGTTGTGCCAGGAGAGGAGATATGTGGTCAGCTTTTTTCTTTTTGAGTACAAGGCGTACAGCATTGTTTTGAATGCGCTGTAGGATGTGAATGGTGGAGGCAGGAAGACCAGACAGGAGTGAATTGCAATAGTCAATGCGAGACATTATGAAGGAGAGAACGAGTTTTGCAGTTGTTTCGACAGAGAGATACTTCCTGATCAGCCTTATACGATGGAGATGATAGTAGCAGGATCTGGCAGTTTGAGTAACAAAGTTGTTCATGGAGAGGGTAGAGTCAATGCAGACACCAAGGTTTTTAGCTGAATCAGAAATTGGGACTGATGTGTTACATAATGGGAGAGAAAGAGGAGGCAGCTGAGAAAGTTTCTGACGGGTGCCAATGAGGATAGCTTCTGTTTTGTCGTCATTAAGCTGAAGTCTATTGTGTGTCATCCAGTTCTTAATGTCTGAGTAACACTCAGTGGTGCGAGTCAACAGTTTCCCAGTGTCTGTGTTTCAAACCAACACAGCAGGCAGTGCTATCAAAACCCGCCAACATTAACACCTCCACAACATTCAGTGCTACACGTACCACGCACACACACACACACACACACACACGCACGCACGCACACACACACACACACACACACGCGCGCGCACGCACGCACGCACGACACACTCATCCACCGTCAGCAACACACACACACACACACACACACACACACACACACACACACACACAGCCACGCACGCACACATACATGCACCCAGACACACACACGCTCATCCATCCACCGTCAGCAATACACACCTCCACAGACAGACAGACATACAGACAGACGGATGCACACACATACATACACCCCTGTGCCACATACAGACCGAAGCACACGTACATGCAACCACGTACGTACACATACAACATACACGCACAACAGAGGCAAGTACACACAGATATTCACTCAGGTATCACACACAGACACATATATGCAGCCAGGCATATGCGCGCGAACACACACACACACACACACACACACACACACACTCACACACACACAGGCCTTACACACACACACACACACACAACACACACACACACACACACACACACACAGGCCTTACACAAAGACACACACATACACACAGAGGCCTCACACAAACACACAGGCTTCACCCACGCACACTCACACACACACACATACACACACACACACACACACACACACACACACACACACACACACACATATATATATATATATATATACCAGACAGACGGACACACACAACAACAACCACATACATGCACACCACCACCACCAACAAGAACTACACGCTTGCGCTCACATTTAACACACATAAAATCGATACACCCACACACACAGACCCACACACACTCATACACACACACACACGCACACGCACAGAGAGAGAGAGAGAGAGAGAGAGAGAGAGAGAGAGAGAGAGAGAGAAAGAGAGAGAGAGAGAGATACACATACACACACATACACACTCACACACACACTCACACATTCACACATACACACACTCACACACACACTCACACATACACACTCACATACACACACACTCACATACACACACACACACATACACACACACACACTCACACATACACACACACACACATCCTCCACTATCCCCTCCCCCCTTCCCCCACATGCTGGTGCCAAGTCACACAAGCCCCCAACAGCAGGCAAATATTTAGGTGGGGTGGGGTGGGGTAGGGTAGGGCGGTGAGCTTGGGGGTGGGAGGCAGAGGCTTGCCACACTACGGACACCAAGAGATATAGGCCTGCCACTGGCTTTCCCATCAAAATACCTAACAGGTGAGTTGTCAAAGCACCAGGAAGATTTCAAAGTGTCTTTTCCTTTCTTTCTTTTCCTCTTCTCTCTGTCTCTCTCTCTCCAGATTTCAAGTGTCTTTTCCTCTCTCTCTCTCTCTCTCTCTCTATCTCTCTCTCTTCTCCTTTCGGATGCACTCCTTGCCTTCGGTTTGGTCTCAAAAGAAGAACTGATTTGGTTCAATCTGAGTCCGTGTATTGTATTGTCGTCATCTTATCGTCCTCTCTCTCTCTCTCTCTCTGTCTCTCTCTGTCTCTCTCTCTCTCTCTCTCCCTCTCTCTCTCTCAGTGTTTCTCTCTTCCATGCAATCCTTGCCTTCCGTTTGGTTTCAAAAGAAGAACCGATTTGGTTCAATCCGCGATCCGTGGTAGTATATTGTCGACATCGTCGTCGTCGTCGTCGTCCTCCTCCTCCTCTCTCTTTCTCTCTCTCTCTCTCTCTCACACCCCCTCTATCTCTCTCATCTCTCATGACTATTGTTTGACTTATGTTATGGTTGTGACAAGTTATCTCGTGGTTAACGTCTCTGTAACTGAGATTAGTTATTTTAAGTATTATTATTGTTAAGTTTGAAATCAACCGCCTGGCTTGTGTGGGCTAAGCTAAATGTTTCAATTAAAAGACAATGAATCATTAATTTTTTTCAAAATTCTCTTTCTCTCTTTTCCGTCACTCCCTCCCTCTCCCTCTCTCTCTCTCTCTCAATAGATCAGCAACGACTGATATGGAAGTTGGCTTATAAGCCAACTAATATCGATCCCGTTGGAAAATAATGATTAAGTTCATATCACTTCATTTCCCTCGGTGTGATCCCATCCCATCTTACTATCTTTGAGCAATATCTAAGTCTCTCCTTCCTCCCCTCCTCCTCCCTTCCCATTAGCTCAGTCGGTCAGAACGCCATACTGATAAAGCAAGATCAATGGCTTTGACCACAGTCGGCCTGTAGTTTTGTGGTTCCTTTGTAGATCTGGTGGTTAACCTTTTTGACTCCCTCGTCCTAATTTACCAACATCCCGCACTGTCAACCATGCCATTAAAGCAAAAAAACAAAAAACAAAAAACAAAAACAAAACTTAACCCTTTGACTCCCTTCACCTTATCCACACAACTTCCTGCAGGACATCGTGTCTGTCACCTTAGTGGAGAAGAAAAAGATTTTCCATACGGCTGGACTATCCTAATCTTTTTTTTCTTTTTTCTTTTTCTTTCTTTATTTTTCTTTCTCCTCCTCCTCCTCGTCTCTCTCTCTCTCTCTCTCTCCTTCTTCTTCTCTGTCTGTCTGTCTATCCGTCTATCTGTCTGTCTCTCTCTCCATCTTCTTCTTCTTCTCTATCTAGACAGTCTGTCTGTCTGTCTCTCCCTCCGCTTCTTCTTCTCTGTCCGTCTGTCTCTCCCCTTCTTCTTCTTCTTCTTCTCTGTCTGTCTGTCTGTCTGTTTCTCTCTCTCTCTCTCTCTCTCTAGTGGGGCAGAATTGCCCCCCCCTTCTCTCTCCCTCTCCGTCTCTCTCTCCCTCCCTCTCTCTCTCCCTTCCTCTCTCTCTGTCTCTCTCTCCCTCCCCTCTCTCTCTCTCCCCCTCTCTGTCTCTCTCCCTCCCTCTCTCTCTCCCTCCCTCCCCTCCCTCCCTCTCTCTCTTCGTGGGCCAGAAGTGCCGCTCCGCTTGTTTTGGCTCCTGTCTTGAACCAAGCGCCTAGGGACTGACTGCCTGTACCGTTTTTCTCTTGTTGCCCTCACGAATCTTCTCTTACCTCCCGCTCTGGGCGCCTTCGGATCCCAGACACGAAACGATACATATGTGTCTGTATGGTTCAGTCATAGGGAACATCGACACTGTTCTTATTCTTGTTCTTGTTTTGTATTATTATTATCGTCCCAGCGTGTTTACGATAAGGGACTGACTGTCTTGAGGATGAACCGTGTCATATGATTAATTTAAAGGAGGAGATCGACACTGGGGCACGAATACGGAGAGAGAGAGAAAGAGAGAGAGAGAGAGAGAGAGAGAGAGAGAGAGAGAGAGAGAGAGAGAGAGAGGTTAAGAGAAGATGAGAGAGAGAGAGGCAGAAAGAGAGAGAGGAAGATAGAGTAAGGGTAAGAGAAAGAGAGAGAGAGAGACAGACAGACAGACAGAGACACAGGGATAGAAAGAGTGATGATAAGAGAGAGAAAGAGAGAGGGAGAGAGACAAAGAGAGAGAGAGACATAGAGAGATAGAGACAGAGAGACAGAGACAGAGACATACAGAGACAGAGAAGAGACGGAGAGACAGAGAACGA
>CM060308.1:34956088-34963588 GCA_030674185.1 Monoplex corrugatus
CTGGCCCACGAAAATTGAAAATCATGAAAAGCTGGAAACTGGTGGATAGGGTGAGAGAATCAAAGGGTTAAGTTTTTGCTTTGCTAGCTTGGTTGACAATGCAGGATGCTGGTGGACAGGGTGTGGGAGACAAAGGGTTAAGCTTTACTTGAGTTTTATTACTGCACATTCGACTATTTGAAGCCATTTCTCACTCGTAAACAAATCTCGGAAAAGGCAAACGGCCCATTATACCTCGAGAGTCCTGACATCTAACATTGAGAGAGTACCTTGCCTTGGGGATTTTTTTTTGTCTGGAGCCAATGATATCTATAAGGCGAGCGTGTGTGTGTATATCTGTGTGTGTGTGTCTGCGTGTGTGTTGTGTGTGTGTCTGTGCGCGTGCGTGCGTGTGTTTGCGTGCGTACGTCGTGTGTGTGAGTGCTATGTTGCGTAATGTTATGTATGTGTATGTAGTACGTACGTATGTATACGTATGTATGTATATGTATGTATGATTATGTATGTATGTATGTATGTATGTATGTAATGTATGTGTAGTGTATTGTTGTATGTATGTATGTATGTTGTTATTGCCGCTGTCGTTGTGTGTGATGTTGTGTTTGTTTGTTTGTTTGTGTTGTGTGTTGGTGGTGTGTGTGTGTGTAGTGTGTGTGTGTGTTGTGTTTAGTGTTGTATGTGTGTTTGTATGTAATGTATGTTGCTTAGGTGTGTGAGTGTTGTACGTACGTAGTTGATGTGTACTGTATGTAGAATGTGTTGTTATGTAGTGTGTGTGTGTGTGTGTGTGTGTGTGTGTGTGTGTGTGTGGTGTGTGTTGTTGTGTCTGTGTGTTGTGTGTCTGTGTGTATGTTGTTTGTTTAGTTTATGTATGTATGTATGTATGTATGTATGTATGTATGTATGTATGTATGTATGTATGTATGTATGTATGTGTGTTGTGATGTGTGTGTGTGTGTTTTGTGTGTATGTTGTTGTTTGTAGTGTTGTGTATGTACTTATGTGTGTGTGTGTGTGTGTGTTGTATGTATGTATGTATGTATGTATGTGTTTGTTGTATGATATGTATGTAGTATGTATGTTGTATGTTTGTTATGTGTGTGTGATGTGTGTGTGGTGTGTTGTTTTTTGCCTAGCGTGCGTATGTGTCTGTCTGTGTGTGTCTATGTCTGTGTCTCTGTGATGTTTACTTAGTGTATGTGTGTGTGGTATGCGTGTGTCTGTGTGTGGCAGGAGACGCCCTCTCTATCCACCTCGTCCCAGTGGCCCAGCGAACTAACAGGCGCTGCACGTCCAAAACAGCAGCAGCAGCATGCGCCCATGCAGGCAGTTGAACAGCATCAACCTGATGCCAGCCAGACTCACGTCCACGTCCTTCCTCCCGCTGCCACATCGAGATGGATGCCCCTTAATCCCCCCCCCCACCCCACCCCTCCAACCCTCGTGCCAGCCCCCTTGCCCACAGACCCCTCCCTTCAACCCATCCCCCATTGCTGGCTATGCTTCATCTGACAGCGACTTTCCGCTCACCAGTTTTTGTCTTCACAACCCCGTTTTGTCAAGATCACGTAACTCCTTTCTCTTCCATCCGTTCTACCCACCTCCCTCCCCCCCTCCCCCCTCTCTCCTCCCCCCCTCCACCACTCCCCTCCACCATCCCCACCACCACCCGTACCCCAGTTCCTGCCTTCTTGCCTCTACTCCCTTTTTTTTAAAATATCTTTTTTACGGCTTCACGACCCCCCCCCCCCCCAATCCCCACACAACTTTCCCCGCCCTACCCCAAACTCCCACTCGTTTCTGTTCAGCGCACGCGCGTTAAGGTTGAAAACGGATCTGATTCGGATACTGTACATTTTGGATGCTTCATGTTTCTAACGATCGTGTATCGTCCAGGAACTCGGGGTGGGGGTGAGGTGGGGTGGGGTTGAGGAATAAAAGGCCAACAGAATATTTCATGGGGGGTGGGGGTGGAAGGGTGTTGGGGGTGGGGATGCCAAGAGGCATGCGATATTGTATTCACAATGATTAGCGTCAATAACAACACACACAGACACACACACTCACACACACAGATATATACATATGTATGTATATATAATATATATATATATATATATATATATATATATATGTATATATATATATATATGTTATATATATATAATATACATTATATATATATATACACATATATATATATCATTACTTTATACACACACACAGCCACCCACATCCACACACACACGCACAAGCCACACACAACACACACACACACACACACCACACACACACACACACACACACACACCACCACACACACACAACACACACACACACGTGTGTGTGTACAATCATCAGCACCCGAACTTGTACACACAACCATATCGAAATGCTTCATGTTTCTTCATTGGCAGTGACGTTATCAATTTGGAGTTTCATGTTTGTTCACGAGGGTTTCATCATACTCGGACTCAGATAATTCCATACACGCTCCACCCAAACTTGCCAGCAATTATCTGGCAGACTCCCTGAGCATGTGGAAACCCTTAAGCGCTGGCAAGATCTAGAAACCATGGTCCGACAGACGGTTGAACCCACGTCCTTTATGTTGTGATCATGACGCTCTGACAAACTTAACTGAGTTAATGAGCCTAGAACGTGGCCCTTCCGAGAGTTGAACCAAACCCCTGCGTTCTGAGCATACACACACACACACACACACACAACATACACACACACACACACACACACACACATATATATATATAATATATTATATATATAATATATATATATATATATATATATATATATATTCAACGTTCAGCAAATTAAAAACGAAACAATCAACCGTGAAAATTGGATGCTGTTCATGTTCATGACAATTGCTGGGGAAACGCTGAAGTGGTCAAGATCATTCGTAACATCAGCTATGACAGGCAGGTCCAAAGGAGGTATGAACCAGAACCACGGCGGAAAAAAAAGGGAGAAGTCGTGAATACTGCTGTGAACCCTCTAACCTCAGTAATTTTTTTTTTAGATATTTAGGGATGTTTTAAAACTTTTAACATTATTTCTTGGTTCTGTAACTATAAAAAGTAGTTACAAACACAGATAGACATCATCAGGCTTCGAACAAAATCCAAACGAAAACACAACTCAGCATAGAGCTCTAACAACCAAGCCAACAGGCCGCTAACAGAAATAAATGAAAAAAACAGAGTGGCCTACACAAGAGGGCTGTACCCACAACCCATGCACATCGATAAACATGCATGAACGAATACATACCAGCTTGGTACTTGGTACTTCACCATCTTAGCGTTCTTCTAATAAGAACGGTTTCTGGACTAATCAACCTGAATTGTCTTATAAATCTAGTAGCACGATCGTGGCTGGTTTTGGAAAGAGCGCATATGGAGTTGTCTGAGTGCCTTGAATCCCTCTTGAACAAATTCCAGAGTGCAGTTTGGGGGTCTTTTACGCATTTTGCTTTAGGAACACGATGTAGTTGAAGGACATAATAACTCTTGAGAACTATCTCCCATGTTGTACTTCTCCATGGGAGATAATTCTCAAGAGTTAACAACATAGGAGATAATTCTCAAGAATTAACAACATAGGAGATAATTCTCAAGAGTTAACAACCTAGGACATAATTCTCAAGAGTTAACAACATAGGAGATAATTCTCAAGAGTTAACAACATAGGAGATAATTCTCAAAAGTTAACAACATAGGAGATAATTCTCAAGAGTTAACAACATAGGAGATAATTCTCAAGAGTTAACAACATAGGAGATAATTCTCAAGAGTTAACAACATAGGAGATAATCTCAAGAGTTAACAACATAGGAGATAATTCTCAAAGAGTTAACAACATAGGAGATAATTCTCAAGAGTTAACAACATAGGAGATATTCTCAAGAGTTAACAACATAGAGATAATTCTCATAGAGTTTAACAACATAGGAGATAATTCTCAAGAGTTAACAACATAGAATAATTCTCAAGAGTTAACACATAGGAGATAATTCTCAAGAGTTAACAACATAGGAGATAATTCTCAAGAGTTAACAACATAGGAGATCCTGCTTCCCTCTTATTTCTTTGGTATTACGATTAGTTGGTTCTGGCTCTGACGCTAGTCTACCTCCCACCACGCTCCCTGGGGACCAGTTTTCTCTGTGAGCAGATTGCCATCCCAAAGAGTGAGGATTATGAGTTAGGGCTAGCGTTAGTGTTAGTGTCCGGATTAAGGGTTAGGGTAAAGGGTTAGTGTTAGGATTTGAGGTTCAGGTTAGTGTTAGGATTAGAGGTTCAGGTTAGTGTCAGGATTAGGGGGTCAGAATTAGGGTTAGTGTCAGGATTAGTGTTAGGGCTAGTGTCAGGATTAGGTGTTAGGGTTAGTGTCAGGATTAGGGTCGATTAGGGTTAGTGTCAGGATTAGGTGTTAGGGCTAGTGTCAGGATTAGGTGTTAGGGCTAGTGTCAGGATTAAGGTGTTAGGGCTAGTGTCAGGATTAGAGGTTAGGGCTAGGGTTAGTGTCAGGATTAGGGGTTAGGGTTAGGGTGGTCGGGCTTAGGGGTAGGGCTAGGGTCAGTGTCAGGATTAGGTGTTAGGGCTAGTGTCAGGATTAGAGGTTAGGGCTAGGGTTAGTGTCAGGATTAGGGGTTAGGGTTAGGGTCGGGCTTAGGGGTAGGGCTAGGGTCAGTGTCAGGACTAGATGTTAGGTCTAGGTTAGTGTCAGGATTAGGGTTAGGGTTAGGGTCAGGCTTAGGTGTAGGGCTAGGGTTAGTGTCAGGATTAGGGTTAGGTTAGGGTCAGGCTTAGGTGTAGGGCTAGGACTAAGGTCAGGACTAGATGTTAGGGCTAGGGTTAGTGTCAGGATTAGGGGTTAGGGTCAGGATTAGGACTTAAGGTTAGGATCAGGATTAGGTTAGAATTAGGGTCAGGATTAGAGGGCCTAGGGTTAGGGTTAGTGTCAGGACTAGATGTTAGGGCTAGGTTTAGTGCCAGGGTTAGGGCTAGGGCTAGGGTTAGTGTCAGCATTAGGGGTTAGCGTTAGGGTCAGGATTAGGACTTAAGGTTAGTGTCAGAATTAGGTTAGAATTAGGGTCAGGATTAGAGGGCCTAGGGTTAAGGTAGTGTCAGGACTAGATGTTAGGGCTAGGGTTAGTGCCAGGGTTAGGATTAGGGCTAGTGTCAGGATTACATGATGATGAAAGGAGCGAAGTCTGGTCTATGTATTCACACGCGAAAATCTGCAGGAGGGAGAGAGACCTTGACTGCGTTTTTGCCCAAATTTCCTAACCGTTTTCCACCCGCTCTTCTTGTAACACTAAACAGGATACACCTCTGCCAACAGGAAGTATCAGGATGTCACTCTTCCCGTTGTCTTTCCTGTGCAGGAAAGTCACCAGGTACGACAACTCTGCCATCTCTGCTATTTTCTCCCGCTCTATAAAACACCAGGGAAACCTTACTGCCGAGGTTTTTTTCCCCCACTAGGTTATGTATATGATTATATTCTTTGAACAAATTGA
This sequence comes from Monoplex corrugatus, assembly GCA_030674185.1. Taxonomy (NCBI): domain Eukaryota; kingdom Metazoa; phylum Mollusca; class Gastropoda; order Littorinimorpha; family Ranellidae; genus Monoplex; species Monoplex corrugatus. The sequence continues at coordinate 34,961,637 of CM060308.1, forward strand.
CTTGACTTGATGTTGGTGTCAAGTTACCGGGTTCTTATGGCAAATGAATGGGTTCAGGGTTTTCGCACTCACACCCACACACACACACACACACACCACACACACACACACACACACACACACACACACACACACACACACACACACACACACACACACACACACACACACACACACACACACACACACACACACACACACTACACACACACCACTACACACACACACACTACAAACACACACCACACACACACACACACACACCACACACACACACACACACACACACACACACAACACACACACCACAACACACCATAACACACCACACACACACACACACACACACACACACACACACATCTAGGACGAAGGGAAGGGGAAAACAGAAGCAAAGAGCAATTATCATAACCCCTGTTCCTGTTTTCTAAATGGGAATTCATGCTGCCTCGTCGCACGGTGGAATCCTCTAGAATCTTTCCAAGTTCACACGAATTCATCATAAATTGGGTATAGCGGGTGTAGTTCAACGATAGCCTTCTATACAATGATCCTCACTTCACCCTAATGGACAGACCCAGTGAGTTAATCACTTAACTCTAAAGGACAGACCAGGTGAGATAATTATTTAACCCTAATGGACAGACCCGGTGAGCTAATCAATTAGCCCTAATGGACACACCCGGTGAACTAATCAATTAACCCTAATGGACACACCCGGTGAGCTAATCACTTAACCCTAAAGGACAGACCCAGTGAGCTAATCAATTAACCCTAATGGACAGACCCGGTGAGCTAATCAATTAACCCTAATGGACAGACCCGGTGAGCTAATCAATTAACCCTAATGGACACACCCGGTGAGCTAATCACTTAACCCTAATGGACACACCCAGTGTGACAATTATTTAACCCTAATGGACAGACCCGGTGAGCTAACCATTTAACCCTAATGGACAGAACCGGTGAGCTAATCATTTAACCCTAATGGACAGACTCAGTGAGCTAATCAATTAACCCTAATGGACAGATACAGTGAGCTAACCATTTAACCCTAATGGACAGAGCCGGTGAGCTAATCGTTTAACCCTAATGGACAGACCCAGTGAGCTAATCAATTAACCCTAATGGACAGATACAGCGAGCTAACCATTTAACCCTAATGGACAGATACAGTGAGCTAACCATTTAACCCTAATGGACAGATACAGTGAGCTAACCATTTAACCCTAATGGACAGAGCCGGTGAGCTAACCATTTAACCCTAATGGACAGACCCAGTGAGCTAATCAATTAACCCTAATGGACAGATACAGTGAGCTAATCAATTAACCCTAATGGACAGATACAGTGAGCTAATCAATTAACCCTAATGGACAGATACAGCGAGCTAACCATTTAACCCTAATGGACAGACCCAGTGAGCTAATCAATTAACCCTAATGGACAGATACAGTGAGCTAATCAATTAATCCTAATGGACAGATACAGTGAGCTAATCAATTACCCCTAATGGACAGATACAGCGAGCTAACCATTTAACCCTAATGGACAGACCCAGTGAGCTAATCAATTAACCCTAATGGACAGATACAGTGAGCTAACCATTTAACCCTAATGGACAGAGCTGGTGAGCTAATCGTTTAACCCTAATGGACAGATACAGTGAGCTAACCATTTAACCCTAATGGACAGACCCAGTGAGCTAATCAATTAACCCTAATGGACAGATACAGTGAGCTAACCATTTAACCCTAATGGACAGAGCTGGTGAGCTAACCATTTAACCCTAATGGACAGATACAGTGAGCTAATCATTTAACCCTAATGGACAGATACAGTGAGCTAACCATTTAACCCTAATGGACAGAGCCAGTGAGCTAATCATTTAACCCTAATGGACAGATACAGTGAGCTAACCATTTAACCCTAATGGACAGATACAGTGAGCT
>CM060308.1:34981088-34996088 GCA_030674185.1 Monoplex corrugatus
GGGAGAGAGAGAGAGACAGAGACAGACAGAGACAGAGAGAGAGACAGAGAGACAACAGACAGAGAAGGAGAGACAGAGAGAAGAAGAAGAAGAAGAAGAAGAAGAAGAGAGAGAGAGAGACAGACAGAGAGACAGAGAGATAGATAGGTAGAGAGAGAGAGAGACAGACAGAGAGAGAAAAAACAGATACTTCAATGTATTTCATTAACAAAGGATAATACCAAAAGAGAGGGAGAGAGAGAGAGAAGAGAGAGAGAGAGAGAGAGAGAGAGAGAGAGAGAGATAAAGAGACACAGACAGAGACAGAGATTGAGAATGAGAGACAAAGAGACACAGACAGAGACAGAGATTGAGAATGAGAGATAAAGAGACACAGACAGAGACAGAGATTGAGAATGAGAGACAAAGAGACACAGACAGAGACAGAGATTGGAATGAGAGACAAAGAGACACAGACAGAGACAGAGATTGAGAATGAGAGACAAAGAGACACAGACAGAGACAGAGATTGAGAATGAGAGACAAAGAGACACAGACAGAGACAGAGATTGAGAATGAGAGACAAAGAGACACAGACAGAGACAGAGATTGAGAATGAGAGACAAAGAGACACAGACAGAGACAGAGATTGAGAATGAGAGACAAAGAGTCAGGGAAAATAACAAGAGAGAAAGACAGATTTCATATTTCACACTTCAGGACATATCACTCAAGGATGGTAGTATTAGGTCCCAATGGAGCTGCCTTACAGCCTGTCACTGCTACTCTACACACAATAATAAGAACAGAAAACAAATAAGGAAAAGAAAAAGAAACATGCACTGTGAAGCAAGCTATAAAAATGAAAGCGATAACATGTTAAAACACATACATTCCAACAGATCATGCGCATTACAAAAGCATGACAGACAAAGACAGACCCATGAGAAGCAAATACATGTCAACCCTTAAGGGGACAGACCTACCCAGACCTACCCTGATGTATACATCAGACATAATATGTTCAAAAGTTTTCATCCGATTTCCTTGAAATTTGGTACACATATACCAGGGACAGGTACCTATAGCGGGTAGTAAAATCTCGCAGTTCTGCTTGAAAGAAACATTTTTATCAAAAGTTGTATTATATTTTTTTTACCAAAATTATTCTAATAATTGGTGTGATGATTGTACAGAAAATAGTGATAGTAGAGCTAAGATTTTACTACATGCTATACATACTATTCAGATATGTTTGCTCACTAAATATTAAATTTCTTACGTGAATATATGTGTAGTTATAAATGTCACAGTATGTACTATATTTTTTCATTTTCGCGAGAACATTTTTTAATTAATTAATTTTTGTCAACTTTTCATAATTCACAGACCCCAACAAAGATATTCAATCCACAGAATACTGTCTGAGGTTTCTTCTTGCCAAATATCATGGCGATTGGTTAATTAGAACTGAAACACTGAACATCACAATCTTGGTACCCAAATCTGGGTAGGTCTGCCCCTTAACACTATCAACAAACAACAACAACAACATAACAAATATTGTTAATATGGCAATAACATTAGTTTATACAATAATGAATGACTGACATGAAATCAGAAGAAAAGAAATACGCAAAAGAAGCATTCAGAACAAACAAAAAGGGAGTACATGTCGACTAATGCAATGATGAAAACAGATGAACTTAACACATTCAATATCAAACAAATCATGAATGGAAAAATATTATCAAGTTACATTAGTAGGAAGAAAGTACACAGAAGCGAGAGAGAGAGAGAGAGAGAGAGAGAGAAGAGGAGAGAGAGAGAGAGAGAGAGGGAGAGAGAGAAGAGAGAGAGAGAGAGAGAGAGAGAGAGAGAAATAAGCATTTAAACATGTAAAGATAACAGCTTAAAACTGGAGAAGACTTTGCTACAGAGTTCATTCTGCTACAGAGTTCAAGGCCACATGATTTTTTTTTCACTGCTCATATTGGAAATGTAATTTACGACTTCAGGAACGGCGATGAAAAGAATGATGAATAAATCATTTGTTTCAGTCTTTTCGTCGACAGAACTGCATGAGTTGCTCGTTGTACTTGTGGTTCATTTGTTCCACCTAGCGTAACGACAAAAAATGTTCATTAAAAGCTTCGGCTTTCAGTTGTTGTGGAACGTTAGCGCGCGTTTCGAAGATAAGCCCTTGATAGATTCGTTAAAACCCGCCGGATTGTTGATATGCCACGTTGATTTTTAATCAGTTTGAGGAGGTAAGCTTTCTTCGCGTTTCCTACCATGTTTGTTACTTTGTTTCTGGCAATTTTTTGTATTCTGTATGCATTTTTATTGGCTTTTAATGTGTCTTTCTGAGACAAAACGTGTATCATGTTCTTGTTCAGCCATGGTTATAAATTTGGAGGTGTGTTTGTTATGGACATGATAGAATATTTGGTGGCATATTTCTTCCTGGGGCTTCGTTTGGGATTTCTGCAGTTGCAGGCAGAGTGAAACGGTGCTCGTGTGTGGGGTGTGTGTGTGTGTGTGTGTGTGTGTGTTGTGTGTGTGTGTGTGTGTGTTTTGTGTGTGTGTGTGTGCTCGTGCGTGCGTGTGTGTTTTGTGTGTGTGAGTGTGTGTGAGTGTGTGCGTGTGTGTTTGTGTGTGTATGTGTGTATAAGAGAGAAAGAAAGAGAGAGAGAGAGAGAGCAAGAAAGAAAGAAAGAAAGAGAGAGAGAGAGAGGGAGAGAGCGGACAGACAGATTAGAAAGACAAAAAAAAAAAAGTTGCCCCCACACATAGACAGAGACAGAGAGAGAGAGTGAGACAGAGACAGAGAGAGACAGAGAAAGAGACAGAGAGAAAAAGAGAGAGATACAGTCAGAGAGAGAGAGAGACAGAGACAGAGAAAGAGAAAGAGCAGACAGGCAGATTAGAAAGACAAAAAAAATAAAAAAAATAAAATAAAGAAGTTGCCCACATTTTCCAGTATTTTTGTTACGTGTGTAGACAGCCGAGTTTATCTTTCTGTCTGTTATCACAGAAGCAGACTGCCGGCTGTATCACTGGCTGTACGTGTTTACACAACATATATTGCACGAACCCTGCATCATGGACGTAGTGTCAATCACTTGAGAGCTATACATATGGTTTGTATGTTCCTTAAGGGAAAAAATGTATATATAACTTGTGAAAATACCGGTATTTCGTTTCGCTGTCGTTGAACCGCAGGCATTTTATAACAACACGTATGACATTGCTCTGGGCTTGGAATTTAAGGGCGATAATCAGTGACGAAAGTTCAACAACCACAGCTCAAAAACAGAGCAAAACAATAGCAACCCTGCCAAAAAGGCTAAGAACCATCTTGAACATGACAAGAAAACAAACAAATCAACCCATCAGTCAGCCACAAGAAAACAAACGATAAAGAAAGGAAAGGATTTCCATGAATTTTTTAAACAGACTCTAGGTGAATACTCTGGGTTTTTTTTTTCATATACGCACATGTGGGACTGGGTATACTCTGGGTTTTTTTTCCATATACGCGCATGTGGGACTGGGTATACTCTGGGTTTTTTTCTCATATACGCGCTGTGGGACTAGGTATACTCTGGTTTTTTTTCCATATACGCGCATGTGGGACTGGGTATACTCTGGGTTTTTTCCATATACGCACATGTGGGACTGGGTATACTCTGGGTTTTTTCTTCATATACGCGCATGTGGGACTGGGTATACTCTGGGTTTTTTTCCATATACGCGCATGTGGGACTGGGTATACTCTGGGTTTTTTCCATATACGCGCATGTGATGGGATTTGGGTTATATACCTTGACTGGGTTTGGTTTTTTCCATATACGCGCATGTGAGACTAGGTATACTCTGGATTTTTTTCCATATACGCCATGTGGGACTGGGTATACTGTTTTTTTCAATATACGCGCATGTGGGACTGGGTATACTCTGGGTTTTTTCCATATACGCGCGTGTGGGACTGGGTATACTCTGGGTTTTTTCCCATATACGCGCATGTGGGACTGGGTAACTCTGGGTTTTTTCCATATACGACGCTTGGACTGGTATCTTGGGTTTTTATTCTCCAATATACGCCGCTGTGGGAAGGACCCAACTTGATATACAGAACGTTGATGATAAAAAATAGGTTGCCTAATGTAAGGACTGCAAGTATGACAGGATCAACAGGCTGCTACACCATCCTTCAAAAAACAAACAAACAACAAAAAAAAAAAAAAGAAAAAAAAACAGGAAACAAACTACAAAAGACAAACAAAAAAAGACAAAAACAAACAAACAAACAAGACAAAAAACAACAACAAACAACAAACAAACAACAAACAAACAAACAAAAACAAACAACAAACAAAAAAACAAACAAACAAACAACAAACACAACAAACAAACAAACAAAACAAACAAACAAAAACAAACAACAAACAAACAACAAACCAAAACAAACAAACAAACAAACAAACAAACAACAAACAAACAAACAAAACAAACAAACAACAAACAAACAAACAACACAAACAAACAAACAAACAAACAAACAACACAAACAAACAACAAACAAACAACAAACAAACAAAAACAAACAACAAACAAACAAACAAACAACAAACAAACAAAACAACAAACAAACAAACAAACAAACAACAACAAACAAACAAACAACAAACAAACAAAAACAAACAACAACAAAAACAAACAAACAAACAGAGAACAAGAACATCACCATAAGAGACTGACGTGTATCAAAAAGGGATTTATCACACTCGGACAAGTCCACAGCGTTCCAGAAATTATGTGCTAGATTTTCTGAGCCTGCGCAATCCCTACGCACTGGCAAGGTCTTGAAACGGGGATGGGGGGTGGGGTGGGGATGGGGGTGGGAGATCTACGAAACACTAAGTTGACACCACCAGAATGATGGAAACATTCAAATGAGCTGCCAACAGGCCAGTTAGTAATGTTGCCGGCTGGGATTGAACTCGAGATACAGATCTGGAATCCACGGCTTTATCAAAAGAACCCACATAGCCCGCGTTAAAAAATGGTGAAGGCAGCTAGCTGTTCTTTCTGTCAGAACCCTTTCAGTTTCAATTTCACAAGATGATGTCTCCGCGCTCGGAATGAATTCCATATACAGTAACGTCTCAGGTGCTGTGTGATGGATAAGATCCAGAATGATCACGGCACAAACCTTAAGCCTGCACATAAACCCACGAGCTGGCCAGGTCCTGACGTCCTGCCTAGATAGTGTCCCATAACCCTGGGGTCGTAGGGGAGCGAGGTGGTAGACCTCAACTTTACCCGGGGCCAGCACCACGAGGGCGGCGCCCATCCCGTCTCCCTTGCACAGATTCATATTCATATTCATATCCACAGTGCATATATGGAAGGCCATGATCGTCAACGCCATGCGGCAGGGCACATGATGATGTTGATAATGATTCACATTTTTTTTACCAAGACTTCAGCAATGCAAGAAGGCCAACTGGTCTTCAAGGCGTGGGACCTGGGAAATCAACCTATCTCTCCAATGTTTTTAACCAAGGCAGCCGGGCAATGCCTTGCTGTTCACGTTTTTCAACTGCCGTTGGATCTTTAGCGTGGGCAGCCAGAAGGCACACGGGTCCAACTCGTTTTTCGTCCCCTTCCAAAGGACTAGAAGTTCAGTTCGATTTTCCGGCCAAACTGAGGAGAAAAGTGGAGGCCTTTACGGGGAGCGAACCCTGGAACCTCGAGTTTCGTTATTGGCAGGCGAACATCTGAACCATTCTGCCACTCTTCTCCCTTTCCCTCTTTTCACAGAACTGTCAAAGTAAACATTCATCAAAACACATGATCACGTCAGCTTCCTCCAGAACACAACCCCCCACCACCTCACCCCTTCCAAATCATCACCCCACTCCGGTTATACTCCGGGACATTTCTCCTCACCTGAAAGAGAAACTAGGTATCAACGAAATCCTGCCTTCCTGCTGCCCAGAAACGCAGGAGATGACTCTGGCGTCTATCCATTCATAGCCCATTTATCGCAAAGGACATAACAACAATATGTATCAACTAAGTAACATAACTCTTGAGAGTAACGGAGTTATCTCCCATGTAGAATTTCTCAAACCTAACACAGTTTGCGCTACCCATTCAGCTAGCATAAACGCAGCCACAAAGCTAAGTGGTAAGCTAGAACATCTTAGCCACAAAGCATAAAGTGGTAGTAAGCTCAGAACATTCCTAAGGAAAGTCTATGCTAGCTGAATGGGTAGCGCAAACTGTGTTGGGTTTGAGAAATTCTACATGGGAGATAACTCCGTGACTCTCAAGAGTTATGTTACTTAGTTGATATTTAAAATTCTCCCTGCTTCCCTCTTATTTCCTTTGGTATAACAATATGTATGTTTCATAAATCGCTAAACAGAGTGCTGATACGATCTATTAATTAATCATTTGTTGCAACGCAGATGTTTGGTCTGCATTTTGTGTAAAATTGTATAAATTTCAAAGAAAAGAATACTCATGCAAGACAGAAAGAAGAATAAAGAATATGTAAATTGATTTGACCAATTAACAACTCATATACACAGCAAAGTATTTGACCAGACATTTGTTGAGTTTCTGACAGGACACGTCTTGAATTTTCTCACATCATAGTTGTCATGCTTGTCATTTCTTCCTATCGTTTTCTGCCTTGCTGGTCATTCTCCTGTACGTGTTCGATAAAGTCTTACGTACTTTTTCTTAGGACTGATGATTGGGATATGTGTTAAGTGCATTTTTGTCTCTTGGGAGGTGAGATATGCGGAAGCAATTTAGGCCCGTTTTTATATATGTTTTAGTGTCCTTAGGTATGCTTAAATTAGTATTTAGGTTCGTTTTTTTCAAATCCCCTGTGCGATAAATTGGACGGAGAGGTCAACGACGGGGACATGTCCTTAGATTATGTGCCTGAATGCACCGAATATATATATATATATATTAATTTTCTTTTCTTTGTTTTTTCCTGATAAAGTTTTGAGTATGTTTTGAACTGGTTATAGCCCTGATGTGGCTCTACGCAGACGGCTGGGCTTTAAACAACAATACAACAACAACAACAACAGTAACAATAGTCTTCACGCAGGCAGACTTTCTAACGTACACAAATTTAGAAACATGCAAAGACACTAAGAAGGGGTTTGATGAAACGTCAGTGACGGAGATTGTCTTGTCTGTAAGTTTTTTGATCGTTGGCGTTTTGCTTGGAAGAAAAGATTAACTGTTATCAAATGGGTTGATCATCTTTCACTTCAAACTCTGGCAAACGGGCTTCAGCTAATTTTATCAAAGGAAAATCTTAATTCAGAGGCGTAGTAGCCACGGGGGGTGGGGGGTGGGGTGGGAGTTCAACTCGAAAATTCTGATGGAAGCGAAGGGGGGGGGGGGGGGGGGTTACGATGAGAATCAGAGTTGGCACATGGTAGGTATTTCACTTCAAGTTACACCACATCATGCAACTGTTCTCCAAAGAGTGAGGAGAAGACGAAAGAAAAGTCAGAAGTCAGAAACATAACTGAATAAACGAATCAATTCATTTCAGTGGGTGAGCATAGTCTCTGTCAGTCTGTGTTTGCCTACGCAGACAGAGAGACAGACAGACGGCAGAGAGGGACAGACAGAGAGACAGACAGGACAGACAGACGCAGAGAGGGACAGACAAGAGACAGAAAGAAGGAAACAGAGACAGAAAAGAAGAGGGAGGAAGAGAAGAAGATGAAGTAAAAGAAGCAAGAACAAGAACAAGAAGACAAGAACAAGATGAAGAACAAGAAGAAACAAGAAGAAGAAACAATAAATCTTCATTTCCAAGAGAAACAGACAAGCATGTGAATGAGCAAAAGACAGCAACAGATACACAAGCAGCGATGCAGAGAGGCGGGAGAGGGGAGAAGGACAGAGAGGGAGAGAGAGAGAGAGAGAGAAGGACAGAGGGAGGGAGAGAGAGAGAAGGACATGGAGAGAGTGAGAGAGAGAGTGAGAGAGAGAGAGGAGGGAGAGAGAGAGAGAGAAAGGGAGAGAGAGAGAGGTAGAGAGAGAGGGAGAGAGAGAGAGAGAGTGAGAGTGAAAGAGAGTGAGAGAGAGAGAGAGAATACAGAGATACAGTATGAGATAAAGAGACTGATATACATATGTATATATATGCATACATATGTAAATATATATATATACTGTATAGTGTGTATATAATATATATATATGTGTGTGTGTGTGGTGTGTGCATATATGTATGTGTGTGATAGTGTGTGATAATATACACAGACAGAACACACAGGGAGAGAGAGTGAGGAGACATAGATGAAGAGAGGAGGAAGTGAGAGCGAGAGACCAACTAGAAGACAGGTGGACAGAGAGTGAGGGCAAAATATTGGGAGTTATCACCTGCTGCCGCTATGCAAATGGGTTTCAGTGATATGTCCCTATTGTTACATCTGCTGCAAGTTGAGTTTATGTTTATCCTCAAATCTACTGGCTCTTATAGGAAACTATAAATACCATGACAGTGTGTAAGGATGAAATATATATGCATGGTTGTGTGTTACGTGATTTCACGCTTTGTTGTGTGTGTGTGTGTGGTGATGTTGTGTGTCGCTGGTGTGTGTGTGTGTGTGTGTGTGATGTGTGATATTGGTGTGGATTGTGTGTGTGTGTGATGTGTATGTTCCTGGTGTGTGTGTGTGTGGTGTATATATGTATGTGTGTGTGTACGAGGTAGAGAGAAAGATAGAGGAGGTGGGTGGTGGAGGAAAAGAAATAGAAATGTATGTGTGTGTATATTCTTTGTACTATACCACTATCTATCTACTCATGTTTATATCATGGTGTGTGTAGGGGGAGGATTGGATCGGTTGGGTGGGGGTATGTGTGTGTATGGTATCTGGTGTGTGTGTTGTGTGTGTGTGCTGTGATGTGTGGTGTGTGTGTGTGGTGTGATGACATTTGTGTATCGTGTGTGTGTGTTACTATGAATCAACGTATTTTATAATGATGGATTATGTAGAAACTTCTTAACCTGTTGATGTTTTGAGTTCACAAACCATTGCATATTATTTGTGTTATTTGTTGTTAATTTTTCGATAGTGTGTGAGTGATTACCACTATATGATATACCATGGTGTGATAGTGTGTGAGTGATTACCACTATATGATATACCATGTGTGATAGTTGTGAGTGATGACCACTATATGATATACCATGGTGTGATAGTGTGTGAGTGATGACCACTATATGATATACCATGGTGTGATAGTGTGTGAGTGATCACCACTATATGATATACCATGGTGTGATAGTGTGTGAGTGATCACCACTATATGATATACCATGGTGTGATAGTGTGTGAGTGATACCACTATATGATATACCATGGTGTGATAGTGTGTGAGTGATGACCACTATATGATATACCATGGTGTGATAGTGTGTGAGTGATCACCACTATATGATATACCATGGTGTGATAGTGTGTGAGTGATGACCACTATATGATATACCATGTGTGATAGTGTGTGAGTGATGACCACTATATATATACCATGGTGTGATAGTGTGTGAGTGATGACCACTATATGATATACCATGTGTGATAGTGTGTGAGTGATGACCACTATATGATATACCATGGTGTGATAGTGTGTGAGTGATGACCACTATATGATATACCATGGTGTGATAGTGTGTGAGTGATGACCACTATATGATATACCATCGTGTGATAAGTTGATAAGGGATGGGAGAAAGGGAACACAAAGACAAAGAAAACTATCCACGTGAAACGCACCCGCGCGCGCGCGGACAGACAGACACACACACACACCACACACACACAACACACAAACACACACACACACAACACACACACAACTACATACACACACACAACACACAAACACACACCACCACACACAAACACTCAACACACACACACAACACACACACACACACACACACACACACACACACACATACACACACAATCACACACAACCACAACCGCCCACCCACCACAACAAGACACACACACACACACACACACACACACACACACACACACACACACACACACACACACACACACACACACACACACACACACACACACACACACACACACACACGCTTTGAAAACAAAATATTGTAACAACGTTTTATGTATTTGCGGCGAACAATTCACATTGTATCACTGTTTGTTTTACTGCAGAAAGTTTCGTTCCTTTTTTACCAAAGACGTTTACACAAGGAAACTATCTTGAAACGCATTTTAAAGAAGTAGTATCGGATCAAGTTTTGTTAGTTAAAATTTCAGAATCATTGGTTCACAGTCCTGTTAATGCGTTACTTTAAGATTATTATTATAATTATATTATTTTTGTTTTGTTTTGTTTTTATGACGATTTTTCTTTTACATTATTGATGTTAGCGTTGTTCTAGTTTCATTTCTCTGTTCATCCCTATCCTTTTTCTTAAGACCTTGCCGCTTCCTTTTAATTTTTTACGTCCCTTACTCTGTTCCCCTCCTCCCTCCACCCCCCCCTCTTTATTTCATCCTCCATGCCATTTTTACCCGTCTAATATCACTTATAGTGAAAAGACGTTAAATCAAACAACGAACGAACGAACACACACACACACACACACTCCTTCCCCCTCTCTCTCTCTTTCTCTCTCTCTCTTTCTCTCTCTGAGTCACACAAACCCGCGCAGCCGAAACCAAGCAGTTAAAATTTACACTCTAATTCTACTCCATGAAAGATAAGAAGGAAGCATCCTTTTCAAATTATCCAGTGACACGGTCTCAAAACAAATCACCCTGTTCTACATGACTATGATTTCACATCTACTTCTCGTGTTCCCAATCTGAAGAGTTCAACACCTTCTCCTTACGATTATCTCCCGTCTTCTCTTCTAACTCCACGACACAATTCAACCCTCACCACCCCAGCACCCCCCCCCCCCCAGCTCTTCACCCTCCCTTCCTACTCAAAGACACTGAAGATTCTGAACGAACCCAAAGTTAAGGAGATGATGGGATGTACGGTGGAATTCTCCTCGTGATTCTTTAAGGAAGAAGTGTTCTCGGCACCATATGCTTTGTCTCTTTCGCTTCCTCTTCCTGAGCAAGAGCAAGAGCAAAATCAGGAGGTCTTCTTCGTCGGAAGAATCCATCTTCGGAAAAAGAAACAAACCACGAATATTGTCTCTGATCAATTGAGCCAACAGCACTGTATTCTGGCACCGTCGACACAAAACAGACGCGTGAGCGGTGAGGCGTGAGCTCCTGTGGCCCAGTGCATGAAACGTGAAGCGTGAAGCATGAGGCGTGAGGGCATGAGTTTCTTTGGCCCAGCAGCGCAAGAACTTGATTGTGGGAAATGGCTTTTTTCTTTCTCTCACTCCATCCCCCCCCCCTCCCCCCCCCCCCCCCCGTTTCTTTTCTCAATATTTTTCCTGAGGTTTAAACAAATTAACACATTCTGTTCATAGACCTTACATCAAATCAACAACAATGAACTCAATGTAATGATCCAACAAACAAGGTCAAAGGTCAAAGGCGGGCCCGAGGGCAGCTGACATAAAATTTTTGTTCCACGTATTTTGACACATTTGACTTGGTTCATTCAGAACTCTTCTTCCGGCGGACACATTGGCATACATAAACAAAGAACAGAAGATCAACAGACTAAGAGGGAAAGAAAGAAAGAAAGAGAGAGAGAGAGAGAGAGAGAGAGAGAGAGAGAGAGAGAGAGAGAGAGAGAGCGAGCGAGGAGAGAGAGAGAGAAGAGAGAGGAGAAGAACAAGGACAAGAACAAAAACAACAATTTCTAAATTCCAGGAGAGTGGCATAAGCAGCACACTGCATTTTATATTCAATTTTCGTCCACAGAGGGTCTTCACTAATACAAATACACTCTAAGAACATGAAAATATCAAAATAATGCATAGCTGGAAAATCAGAGAGAGAGGAGAGAGAGAGAGAGAGACAGACAGACGACAGAGAGAGACAGACATACAGACAGAGAGAGACAAAGAGAGAGAGAGAGAAACAGAGAGAGAGAAAGAGAGAGAGAAAGAGAAAGAAAGAGAGAGAGAGAGAGAGAGAGAGAAAGACAGAGAGAGAGAGAGAGAGAGAGAGAGACGTACAGACACAGACAGACCGACAAGAGAGACAGAGAAAGACTGAGACAGAGAGAGAGAGAGGCAGACAGAAAGAGAGAGAGAGAGAGACAGACAGACAGACACACAGACAGAGAAAGAGAGACAGACAGAGAGAGAGAGAGAGACAGACAGAGAGAGAGAGAGAGAGAGAAGAGAGGGAGAGAGAGAGAGAGAGAGAGAGAGAGAGAGAGAGAGAGAGAGAGAGAGAGAGAGAGAGAAAGAGACAAAAAGAGAGAAACAGAGACAGAAGTCTCACGAGTCTATGAAACATCACCACTACCATTACTATTATCTTTTTTTATTTTTTTATTACTAATACAAGGATGAATTAACAAAGAATAATGACATTTACTATACGCCAAATCTTGATTCAAGAATGAAGCCAAGGCGCGCATCTTATCATTCAACAAAGCAACCAACTAACAACGACAGAAACTCCAGCGCACAAAGCACACGTAAACTCTGAGCGTGGGGGTTGGGGGTGGGGGTGGGGGGTGTTTGGGAGGAGGAAGACAGGATAGGAGTGGGGCAGTGTAAACCCTAGACCCAAGCCGTCATCCTTCCTCTCTGTCTGTCTGTCTGTCTGTGTTCTGTTTGTCTCTGTTTCTCTCTCTCTCTCTCTCGCTGTCTCTGTCTCACTCTTTCTGTGTCTCTGTCTCTCTCTGTCTTTCTGTCTGTCTGTCTGTTTCTCTCTGTGTCTGTCTTTCTCTCTCTCTCTCTCTCTCGTCCTCTCTGTCTCACTCTTCATGTGTCTCTGTCTCTCTCTGTCTCTGTGTCTTACTGTCTGTCTGTTTCTCTTCTCTTGTCTTTCTCTGTCTCACCTGCCCCCTACCACACTCAAACACTGTTCCAAAATGTTCTATTTTCTCTTCTCTTTCGCCTTCCCTTTGTTACTCCGTTTTCTCTTTCACTCATTCTTGTTATCTCTTACAATTTTTTTAACTTCAGAAAGGGAATAAGGCTAATTGGTCTTCAAGAGGAGGGACCTGAAATAAACTTATCTCTCAAAACAAACAAAACAAACAAACAAACAGAACAGACAGACACACAAAACAAACACACAAACACAAATAAACAAACAAAACAAACAGATAGACGGACACACAAACAAAGCAAACACAGACAGACAGACACACAGACAAACAAACACAAAAACAAACAAACAAACACACACAAAAACAAACACGCAAACACACACACACACACACACAAACAAACAAAACAAACAGAAGACAGAACACAAACAAACATAGACAGACAGACAGATAGACACACAAACAAACACAGACAGACAGACAGACACACAAACAAACAAGCACAAAAAACAAATAAACAAACAAACAGACAAACAAACAAACAAAATCTAGAGCACAAGAAATATTCTGGCACCAAAAACATAACTCTCACAACAGAGAATTATACCACAGACATTGGTCACTTAGCAATAATTATAGACTGAGCAAATAATTGTATACAGAATCTTACTGAAAATAAAGGTTGCACAATGATAGTTGCTGTGTGTTCTGATTTTAGTGCATTTTAGAAGGGTGGGTAGAAGGTGGAGGGGAGGGGAGACAGAGGGAGAGGGAGAGAGAGAGAGAGAGAGAGAGAGAGAGAGAGAGAGAAGAGAGAGACAGAGACAGACAGAGAGAGACGGCGAGAGACAGAGAGAGACAAAGAAACAAGACAGAACAGAGAAACACACACAACACACACACACACACACACACACACACACACACACACACACACACACACACACACACGCACACACACATATTAAAAAAGAAGAAAGAAAGAAAGAGAGAGGAGAGAGAGAGAGAAAGAGAGAGGGAAGGAGGGAGGGAGAGAGAGACACAGAGAAAGAGAGAGACAGAGACACGGAGAGAGACAAAGACAGAGATACCGAGAGACAGAGACAGACTGAGAGACATACACACACACATACATACATACATACATACATGCAGACAGACAGACAGACAAGGAGAGGCTGAGGGGGGAAGCAGACACAGACCAAGAAGCAGAGACACAAAAATCTCATTTGCCAATTACCTATTTCTTTGAGAAGATGGTCCTCTTCGCTTTATGTCTATCGTCAAAGAGGCAGTCACCTTTCAAACGTTTACATCACCTGGACCCTTCCCACTCTATAAATGACATCATTATTACGTATTTCAAGTGTCCGACATATTAGAATCACTGTCAACGAGATCAGCTTGATCTGTGGTTGATCTGGGTTTAAACGCGAGGAAGACATAACGAATGGAACTTGATTTGATTTTTTTTCTATTGATTTGGTTCAATTTCTACATCGACACCCACCTCAGGTAATATGGCCAACGAGGATAACCATCCCAGGGAAGTGGGGGAAGGAGGGCCTATCTAATCCTATACTGACACTACCAGAACAACAATGATGTTAAGATGGGACATTTTTGATTTGGTTCAGTTTCTACATCGACACCCACCTCAGGTGATATGGCCGACGGGGATAACCATCCCAGGGAAGCGGGGGAAGGGGGACTTATCTAATCCTATAATTGACACCACCAGAACAACAATGCTAAGATGGGACAATGAAAAGGCCAGTGTTACTGTAGCTCACCCCGGGATTCGAACCCACAACCATAAGAACGAATGGAAATGCTGTTGTGTTTTATTTGATTTCACTTTGTCAATTTCGTGCTGTTAAACTGTGCGCAGTTTATTACCACGTGTTTTGTTTCTACCTCGCTTTATATTTTTGGCAACAGGGGCAATAACCAGTGAAGAAGGTTCAACAACCCCCAGATCCTTACCTGAGAACA
>CM060308.1:35016088-35018588 GCA_030674185.1 Monoplex corrugatus
ATACATTTTCTTGGTAGACAGAGAGACAAGTGTAAATGTGTGAGTGAGTGTGTGTGTGTGTGTGTGTGTGTGTGTGTGTGTGTGTGTGTGTGTGTGTGTGTGTGTGTGTGTGTGAGTGAGTGTGCGCGCGCGTGTGCGTGTATGTAAGTACGTGTGTGTGTGTATGTGTATGTGTGTATGTGTATGCGTGTGTATTTGTGTATATGTGTCTGTATGCGTATGTATGTGTGTATGTGTGTGTATATGTGGGTGTGTTAAGCTTAATGATCTTAATGAACTTGCTTGTTTCATGAATAAAGCAAATAAACGTCTCGCTTTCTTCATGAAGTAAGCAACTTTTTGTTTTTTATTCTTTCATGAAATAAAGAAATTCATAGATATAGCGTAGGGTGTGTGTGAATGTATGTGTCTGAGTGTGTGTGGAGGAGGGTGTATGTGTGTATGTATATATGCATATACCTATATATATATATATACATACATATATGTATATATATATAATATGTAAGTATGTATATACGCACGTGTGTGTGTGTGTGTGTGTGTGTGTATATAATATGTAAGTATGTATATACGCACGTGTGTGTGTGTGTGTGTGTGTGTGTGTGTGTGTGTGTGTGTGTATGTGTGTGTGTATGTGTGTGTGTGTATGTGTGTGTGTGTATGTATGCGTGGGTGGGTGTATGTACGTGTACATATGTGCGTCGGTTAGCACGTCTTTCAATGCTAATCTGACGATAAAAGCACAACAGCATGTTAGCTCGCGTGTGTTCATGCAGGCATGCAAATAAGAACCAACCCAAAAACTCGGTTAACAGCTACGCTTTCACACCAATCAGTCTTAGAAGGGGAAAGCCAAGTTATGTCTTGGCAACACAGGTTTAGGGCACAAACAAACATAAGCACCAACTAATCCCAGCAACAAAAACAACGTAACAATCCTAAACGGAGCTACAGCAAGAGGCAAGAAAAAAAAAAAAAAGAATCTGAAAAAGAAACCACCATATAAACAACACGAAACGATTCAGTCGCTATTTTTTTTCGCGAGCCACAGTTGGTTTGAGCGTGGTTGTGGGTTCGAATCCCGGGGTGCGCTATATTAAAAACTGGCCTTTCACTGCTCCATCTTAACATCATTGTTGTTCTGGTGGTGTCATTATAGGATTAGATAAGTCCTCATTCCCCCACTTCCCTGGGATGGTTATCCACGTCGGCCATATCACCTGAGGTGGGTGTCGACGTAAAAACTGAACCAAATCAATCAATCAATCAATCAATCAATCAATCAGTCGCTATTTTGGGGGCGCAATTTGCAACAAGTTTGTCAGTCAGTCAGCCAGTCTACGAGCGTATCAGCCAGCCAGCCAGCCAGCCAGCCGGTCAGTCAATAAATAGTCACTCAGCCAGCAAGGCAGTAAGTCATCAATCAGCGAGGCAGGCGATCATCAGTCAGCTAGCCTTTCAGATAGTCCGAAGTCTATCAGCCAGCCAGCCAGCCAGTCTGTCAAGAAGTAGTTAATCAGCTAGCAAGGTAGGAAGTCATCAATCATCTAGGCAGGTAGTTAGTCGATCATCCGTCAGCTAGCCTTTCAGGTAGCCAATCTGTTGTCAGTCGATCAGCCAGCTGGTCAGTCATCGGCCAGTCAGCCACTCAGCCAGTCTGTCAGCCAGTCTGTCAGCCACTCAGCCACTTTATCAGAAATTCGGTCAGTCTGACAGTCTGTCAACCAATCTGTCAGCCAGTGAGTCAATAAGCCAATCAACCGGCCAGCCAGCTAGTCACAGTCAGCCAGCCAGTCAGTCAATAGCCTGGCTGTCAGCCAGTCATCAATAATCAGCCAGCCAGCCAGCCAGCCAGTCAATCGTCAGTCAGTCGGTCTCTCAGCCAGCCAGCCAGTCAACCGACCAACTAGCCTGCCAACCAACCGTCTGCAATAAGCCAGCCTGCCAATTAACCAACCAACCAGCCTACCATCAACTAGCCAGATAATCAAACAACCAGTCAACTAACCAACCAGCCGACCCCGTGAAATAGTGGTTAACGCAACAGACTACCGACTGGAAGGTTGCGGGTTCGAATCCCCATCAGTCCCTTAAAAAAGTATGTTTTTTTTTCTCGGCTCTAACTGGATCCTACCCAGAGTTGGGCATGCTATAGGCTCATTGGGAAGACTGGGACCACACAGTCGAGTCTCATACACTTCACGGTAAGTGTAGAGTGCAGCCCTGTCACACAGTTTCAATCCTAACTGGAACTCCACAGCATCATGATTATCATCCTCATCGGCATCTTCATCATCGCACTGTAAAAACAGTGCCAGCTTCTGTGGCCATTAAGGTAGCGTAGAAAATGGGACGAAAAGAAAAAATGTGAGCACAAAGGTAACCTCTCTGAGTGCGATGATCTTAAAGCAAACAAACAAACAAAACAAACAAAATCCAGCCGACCAGTCAGGCAACCAGTCAGCCAGTCTACTAACTAACCAGACAACCAGCTAAC
>CM060308.1:35023588-35036088 GCA_030674185.1 Monoplex corrugatus
CACACAACACACACACACACACACACACAAGCACACACGTGAGTTTGTGCAGTCTAAGGATACATATAGACAGGCACGCGACAGACAGACAGACAGAGACAAGCACACAACACACACACACACACACACACACACACACACACACACACACACACACACACACACACACACACACACACACACACACACACACACCGTTTTGTGTGTGTGCTCTCTCTCTCCCCCCCCCACACACACATACACACTCATAAAGTTTGTGCGCACCCATGTGCACACATAGACAGGCACGCGTACAAACATACATACACGCGTGCGCGGACAAGCAATTGCAAGCAGTAAGACAGACAGACATACAGACATACCGACAGACGGACAGACATACAGACAGACGCTCGCACACACACACACACACAGAGACACGCACACACATATACAAATGCTCACACGCATATCCACACAGGCATACACACGCATTTACACACACACACACAAGCACATATTCATACCCACACACCCACAAACAAACAAACAAACAAGCAAGCAAGCAAGCAAACAAACAGATAAACAAACAAACAAAATCAAACACATGCACACGACTTCACGTACATAAACTCACTCTGACAGATAAGCAGGCACACACAAACACGATACACAAACGCACACGTACCCGCAATAAGAGAGAGGCAGGCAGGCAGGCAGACAGACAGACAGACAGACAGTCAGATAGATTAAAAAGACTGAACTAAAAGACACACAGAGACAAAGACACAGGCAGACAGACAGACAGACAGACAAAAAGACTGGAATAAAAGACATACAGAGACAAAGACACAGACAGACATATAGATAAAAAGACTGAAATAAAAGATACACAGAGACAAAGACAGACAGACAGGCAGACAGACAGACAGACAAAAAGACTGGAATAAAAGACATACAGAGACAAAGACACAGACAGACATATAGATAAAAAGACTGAAATAAAAGATACACAGAGACAAAGACACAGACAGACAGACAGACAGACAGACAGACAAAAAGACTGAAATAAAAGACACACAGAGACAAAGACACAGACAGACAGACAAAAAGACTGGAATAAAAGACACACAGAGACAAAGACACAGACAGACAGACAGATAAAAAGACTGAAATAAAAGACACACAGAGACAAAGACACAGACAGACAGATAAAAAGACTGAAATAAAAGACACAGAGACAAAGACAAAGACAAAGACACAGACAGACATACAGATAAAAAGACTGAAATAAAAGACACACAGAGACAAAGACACAGACAGACAGACAGACAGACAGATAAAAAGACTGAAATAAAAGACACACAGAGACAAAGACACAGACAGACAGACAGACAGATAAAAGACTGAAATAAAAGACACCAGAGACAAAGACACAGACAGACAGCAGACAGATAAAAAGACTGAAATAAAAGACACAACAAGACAAGACGACAGACAAGACAGATAAAAAGACTGAAATAAAAGACACAAAAAAGACAAAGACACAGACAGACAGATAAAAAGACTGAAATAAAGACACAGAGACAAAGACACACAGACAGACAGACAGATAAAAAGACTGAAATAAAAGACACAGAGACAAAGAACAGACAGACAGACAGATAAAAAGACTGAAATAAAAAGAGACACAGAGACAAAGACACAACAGGACAGACAGATAAAAAGACTGAAATAAAAGACACACAGAGACAAAGACACGAAGACAGACAGATAAAAAGACTGAAATAAAAGAACACAGAGACAAAGACACAGACAGACAGACAACAGATAAAAAGACTGAAATAAAAGACACAGAGACAAAGACAAGACACAGACAACGATAAAAAGACTGAATAAAAGACACAGAGACAAAGACACGACAGACAAGACAGATAAAAGACTGAAATAAAAGACACAGAGACAAGACAGACAGACAGACAGAAAAAGACTGAAATAAAAGACACAGAGACAAAGGACACAGACAGCAGACAAAAAGACTGAATAAAAGACAACAAGACAAAGACACAGACAGACAGATAAAAAGACTGAAATAAAAGACACAGAGACAAAGAACACAGACAGGACAGAAAAGATAAAAAGACTGAAAAAAGACACACAGAGACAAAGACAAGGACAGACAGACAGACAGATAAAAAGACTGAATAAAAGACACACCAGAGACAAAGACAGACAGACCAGAAAAAAGACTGAAAAAAAGGACACAAGAAAAACAGACAAGACAAGACAGACAGACAGATAAAAAGACTGAATAAAAGACCACAGAGACAAAGACCAGACAGACAGACAGACAGACAAAGAAAAAACTGAAATAAAGAACAGAGACAAAGCACAGACAGACAGACAGATAAAAGACTGAAATAAAAGACACACAGAGACAAAGACACAGACAGACAGACAGACGACAGATAAAAAGACTGAAATAAAAGAACACAGAGACAAAGACACAGACAGACAGATAAAAAGACTGAAATAAAAGACACAGAGACAAAAGACACAGACGACAGACAGATAAAAAGACTGAAATAAAAGCACACAGAGACAAGACCAGACAGAAGATAAAAGACTGAAATAAAAGACACAGAGACAAAGACACAACAGACAGACAGACAGACAGATAAAAAGATGAAATAAAGACACACAGCAAGACAAGACACCGACAACAGATAAAGATGAAATAAAAGACACGAGACAAAGACACAGACAGGACAGACAGACAGAAAAAGACTGAAATAAAAGACACACAGAGACAAAGACACAGACAGACAGATAAAAAGACTGAAATAAAAGACACAGAGACAAGACAAGACAGACAGACAGACAGATAAAAAGATGAATAAAAGACACACAGAGACAAAGACAGACAGACAGACAGATAAAAAGACTGAAATAAAAGACACAGAGACAAAGACACAGACAGACAGACAGACAGATAAAAAGACTGAAATAAAAGACACACAGAGACAAAGACAAAGACAAAGACAGACAGACAGACAGATAAAAAGACTGAAATAAAAGACACACAGAGACAAGACAAAGACAGACAGACAGACAGAAAAGACAGAATAAACAAGACTGAACATAAAAGACACACAGAACAAGACAAAGACACAGACAGACAGACAGATAAAAAGACTGAAATAAAAGACACAGAGACAAAGACACAGACAGACGACAGACAGACAGATAAAAAGACTGAAATAAAAGAACACAGAGACAAAGACAGACAGACAGACAGAAAAAAGACTGGAATAAAAGACACACAGAGACAGACAGACAGACAGACAGACAAAAAAGACTGGAATATAAAGACAACACAGAAGACAAAGACAAAAGACAGACAGACAGACAGATAAAAAGACTGAAATAAAAGACACACAGAGACAAAGACAGACAGACAGACAGATAAAAAGACTGAAATAAAAGATACACAGATACAAAGACAGACAGACAGACAGAAGACAGAAAAAAGACTGAATAAAAGACAACAACAGAGACAGACAGACAGACAAAAAGACTGGAATAAAAGACACACAGAGACAGACAGACAGACAAAAAGACTGGAATAAAAGACACACAGAGACAGACACAGACAGACAGACAGACAAAAAGACTGGAATAAAAGACACACAGAGACAGACAGACAGACAGACAGACAGATAAAAAGACTGGAATAAAAGACACACGGGAGACAGACAGACAGATAAAAAAGACTGGAATAAAAGACACACAGAGACAGACAGACAGATAAAAAAAGACTGGAATAAAAGACACACAGAGACAAAGACACAGACAGACAACAAGAGCCAGAGAGATAGAGAGAACAGTGCAAATACAAGAAATTAATGGTTTACTTAATGGGGCCATCTGCCCATGTGAAAAGAAACCTGAACTAGGGATCATTTAAAGACATTCCCTTAGCACATTGATTTAAATGAGATAGGGGAGGGGGGAAGAGAGAGAGGGGGTTCAGAGAAAGGCAGAGAGAGAGAGAGAGGGGGGGGGATAAGAGGGAGAGAGAAAAAGAGGAGGAGAGGGAGAGAAAGGGTTAGAGAAAGACAAGCAATTAAGGAGAGAACAGGTAGGAGGGAAGAGAGTGAGAGAGAGAGGGTGAGAGAGGGAGAGAAAGAGAAGAGAAGACAAAGAAACAGAGAGACAGAGAGAGAGATAGACAAAGACAGAGAGACAAAAAGGGGGGAAGAAAGAGAGAGAGAAAGAGAGAGAGAAAGAGAGAGAGGGAAAAAGAGAGTCGGAAAAGAAAAATAAAGGTGGGGAAGAGAGAGGGAGGGAGAGACAGGGGGGAGGGAGAGAGCGAGAGGGAGGGAAGAAGAGAGAAAGCGGCAGAAAAGGCAGAGACAGACACATACTGACAGGCAGACAAATACAAACAATGACCTTTTTTAGAAAGACTTGCCATTTCACACACACACACACACACACACACACACACACACACACACACACACACACACACACACACACACACACACACACAACACAAATCATCATCATCATCATGGTGCCCTGCCGCATGGGCGTTGGCGATCATGGACCTCCATCTGTCTCTATCTCTCGTTGCCCCTAGCATCTCTCCCACCCCCCTCGTCCCCAGCCACTCTGCAAGTCCGTCCAGCATTCTCTCCCTGGGTCTACCCGGTGCTCTCTTTCCCTCCAGCTTTCCCGTTGTGACCAAGTGCTCCAAATCCCCCTTCGTCATAAAATGGCCTATAAATGTTGCCTGTCTTTTCCTAACCTTCCTTATGAGTGATCTACTTGTGTCTGCCTCCATCAAGACTGTCTCATTTGTTTTCTTTGCTGTCCATGGAACTCTCAACATTCTTCTTAGAAACCACATCTCGGCTGCGTCAATCTTGTTCTGACTTTGCTTGTTGATTGTCCACGCCTCACAACCGTATAACATTATAGGTTCTACATAACATTCAAGAACTTTCTATTGGCATACTTCCCTTGAAAAGTGCTGATTTTAGGTACCTCTCCTCACCCGCCCCTCCCCCCCACCCCCACCCCTCTCCGCTCTTCACTTCATTTTTCTTATGTCCGTGTGACCTTGATCTTAGTGACCTGCCTTCTATACTTGTGCTTTGGCGAATCTTTTATACTCGAGAGGTTGGACCAAAATTCACTACAGATCCATTATAAACAGTTTAGAAAATCTTGTTCACACATTTTTCTCACAGACATACATATAAACAGGCAGACAGACACATAGGCAGACAGACAGGCAGGCAGGCAGACAGATAGACAGACGGACGGATGGACGGACAGACAGACAGACAGACAGAGCAAGCACGCACGCACGCACGCACGCACACACACACACACACACACACCACTACACATTCACACACACTCACACACACACACCACACAACACACACACGCACGTGTTTCTACGGTCAATATGAAACCTCCACCACCACCACCACCACCACCACCACCATCCCTGCTCCCTTCCCCACCTTTTTTTTTCTTTTTTGTTTTTGACGAGACTGGAAGAAAACCTGGTCTTTATGAACTGTTTAGTCTCACCTTGTCCCTTTTCATGTCAAAAGGCAAGGCAAAATAACTTAACTGGCTTTTGTGCCGTTAGATAAACAAGCAGCACGCCACTCAATCAGATAGCAGAAAACACCATTGACAGAGCTCCCCCCCTACCCCCATGCTTCCAATCCCCCCCCCCCAGCCCCCCCAGCCCACATCCCTTAACACACGATCTCATGCAAATGGCGAACAACCTCAGAGCTGACGTTATCGCAGTGGGGCACTGCACTTGCAAAAATTAACCCTTTGACTCCTGCACCCTGTCCACCAGCATCCTGCATTGTCAATCACGCTAGCAAACGAACAAAAATTAACCTTTGACTCCCGCACCCTGTCCACCAGCATCCTGCATTGTCAATCACAGCCAGCGAAGCAAAAAATGAACCTTTGACTCCCGCACCCTGTCCACCAGCATCCTGCATTGTCAATCACGCTAGCGAAACAAAATAATTAACCTTTGACTCCCGCACCCTGCCACCAGCATTCTGCATTGTCAATTATGTTAGCAAAGCAAAATATTAACCTTTGACTCCCGCACCCTGTCCACCACCATCCTGCATTGTCAATTATGTTAGCAAAGCAAAATGATTAACCCTTTGACTCCCGCACCCTGTCCACCAGCATCCTGCATTGTCAATATGTAGCAAAACAAAATGAATTAACCTTTGACTCCCGCACCCTGTCCACCAGCATCATGCATTGTCAATATGTTAGCAAAACAAAATAATTAACCTTTGACTCCCGCACCCTGTCCACCACCATCCTGCATTGTCAATCATGCTAGCAAAACAAAATAATTAACCTTTGACTCCCGCACCCTGTCCACCGCATCCTGCATTGTCAATCATGTTAGCAAAGCAAAAAAAGTGAACCCTTTGTACTCCCCACCCTGTCCACCAGCTTCCTGCGGATAGGATGAGATCAATGTTAATTTGCTGTACAAACGAACAAGATTTACATCCTCTCGACTGCCACAGCGATCCTGCTGTCAGAATTCCTTCCCTTCGCGTGCATTTATCTGCAAAACAATTTGATTAACACCTTGACTTCCCATCCCTGCCACCAAGCATGCCTGCTTGTCAACGTTAGCAGATTCAACATGTAAAAATAGCAACCCTGTTCAGAGTCCCTCACCCTATCCACCAGCTTCCTGCGGTAGGGTGAGGGAGTCAAAGGGTTAAGTTTTTGCTGTTGTGGACAGAGTGCGGGAGACAAAGGGTTTAGCATCCACTCTCGTTCTGGAACCACAGGAGCGATCCAGTTTGCTTTGGGGTAGTTAAGGGTTCCTCTTTCCTGTCGCGCTGCCTTTATCTCGCAAGACTTTTTATTTTATTTTTGTCTTCCAGATCGTTCACCTGTATTTTCTTCCCAATTCTCTCCTCAGCGCCGCAGAGACGGAGAATGACTGCCTTCTAGACGGTTAGAGGATTCTCATACATGTAAAAATCAGCTCCCTCTGTTGAGAGTGTAGGTACGTTTGGATGAATTTATATTGCTTATATACGGAATGCTCGCAAGATCTCCCAGACTGCGGAAGGAGGAGGAGGAGGAGGAGAAGGAGAAGGAGAAGGAGAAGAAGAAGAAGAAGAAGAAGAAGAAGAAGAAGAAGAAGAGAAGAAGAGAGAAGAAGAGAGCGAGAACGAAGAAGAAGAAGAAGAAGGAAGAGGAGGAAGAAGAAGAAGGAAAAGAAGAAAAACATAATATAAATAAATAGAAAGAAAAGAAAAAAGAACAAGAAAAGAAGAAGAAGACAAAGCAGAGAAGAAGAACGAAACAAAAAAGAAGACAAAGAAGAAGAAGAAGAAAAAAAGAAGAAGAAGAAGAAGAAGTGAAGAAGAAGAAGAAAGGAAAGAAGAAGTCGAAGAGAGAAGAAAAGAATTGCGAAGAAGAAGAAGAAGAAGAAGAAGAAGAATTGCGAAGAAGAATTGCGAAGAAGAAGAAGAATTGCGAAGAAGAAGAAGAATTGCGAAGAAGAAGAAGAATTGCGAAGAAGAAGAAGAAGAAGAAGAAGAAGAAGAAGAAGAAGAAGAAGAAGAAGAAGAAGAAGAAGAAGAAGAAGAAGAAGAAGAAGAAGAAGAAGAAGAAGAATTGCGAAGAATTGCGAAGAATTGCGAAGAATTGCGAAGAATTGCGAAGAATTGCGAAGAAGAAGAAGAAGAAGAAGAAGAAGAAGAAGAAGAAGAAGAAGAAGAAGAAGAAGAAGAAGAAGAAGAAGAAGAAGAGGAGGAAGACGACGACGACGACGAAGAAGAAGAAGAAGAAAGGAGGAGGAGGAGGAAGAAGAAGGAAAAGAATGACTACATATACATACATAACTATACATACATACATATGTATATATGTATATATATATAAACACACAAACACACAAATACACAAACACACACACACACTCTATGCACTCAAACCCAGCGTGTGTCGACACGGGAACAGGTGAGACACATCCTGCTGACAAGACACCCGACAAGTCTGCCATCGCTTCTCTGTATTGCTTCATCAAATACCACCACACTGCCGTCCTTTGTTCCCCTCCCCCTTTCGCCATCCACCTTGTACGCTCACTGTACTGCCTGCCCCATCACCTCTACACCCTTCTTTTAGTTTCATTTCTCTTTCCATGATTTTTCTCTCTCTCCTCTCTCTCTCTCTCTCTCCTCTCTCTTCTCCTCTGTCTTTCTCTGTCTCTCACCTCTACCCCCTTACTTATTTCCTTTTCTTTCTTCGTCCATAATTCTCTCTCTGTGTCTCTGTCTCTCTCTCTCTTTCTCTATCTCTCAACCTCTACCCTCTTACTTATTTCCTTTTGTTTGTTCTTCCATAATATTCTCTCTCTCTCTCTGTCTCTCTGTCAGTCTGTCTGTCTGTCATCTCCACCCCTTCCTTATTTCCTTTTGTTTCTTCTTCCATAATTCTCTCTCTCTCTCTCTCTCTTTCTGTCGCTCTCTCTGTCTGTCACTCTACCCTTCCCTATTTCCTTTTGTTTTTTTCTCTGTCTGTCTGTCTGTGTCATTCTGTCTCTTTCTTTTTTCTGCCTCTCTGTCTGTCTCTCTTTCTTTCTGTCTCGTCTGTCTGTCTGTCACCTCTACCCCCTTCCTTATTTCCTTTTGTTTCTTCTTCCATATTCTCTCTCTTTCTGTTCCCCCCCTCTTTCTCTTTCTCTCTGTCTGTCTCTGTGTGTGTATGTGTGTCTGTCTGTCTGTCTATATGGCACCTCTATCCCCTTTCCTTATTTCCTTATTAACTGATAGGCATTTGTTGGTAAGAATGCTTTTAATAATCTTCTTGAATGCTGTTTTGGCTTGTCCGATTCTGCTGGCTATTTCTGTCCATTTCTACTATCTTAATAAAATTGCTGTTCTGGTGGTGTCAGTGTTGTATTAGATAAGCTCCCCTCCCCAATTTTCAGTCCATTTCCCTGTACAAGAACGATTCATAATGAATCAGTGTTTGTGTATATATATATATCTTAGATTCTTGTCTTGTAAAACGGGTAATGTGCAGCGTGTCCAAATAAGCTTCCAGAATAGCGCTATAGACAAATGATTTATTGCAGCTGTATAGTATAGTTGTCGGCGTTACCGCACAGAAAATGTCGTGACCTTAGGCAGAAGGCATATCAGCTTCTGCGTTTGTGACAGTTTACTCGAATACACTTGCAGGTTAATAAACATGGAAAACAGATTAATCCACATTCAAAGATGTACCTGCCGATATACTTTTATCTCCAACACACACACACACACACACCACACACACACACACACACACACACACACACACACACACTCATACACAACTCACACACACACACACACACACATCACACACACACACACACACACACACACACACACAACACCCCCCCACACACACACGCATGCAGCACACCACACGTGGGGATGCCAGAGGCTCTTTCAGTATAAACAGTATCCGCCCCCCCCCCCCCACCTCTGAAAATATCTGTGCTAGAAATTTCCCCTTTTCTTTCACTCATTGTTTCTGTCTTGTTCTTTGCATTCTGTCATTTCTTCCTATCATTTTCTGCCTTGCTGGTCCATTCACCCATATGTGTACGATGAAGTCTTACGTACTTTCTCTTAAGACTGATAATTGGATGCATGTATTAAGTGAGGTTTTTTTTTGGCTCTGGGAAAATGTGATATGCAGAAGCAATTTTAAGTAATGTAAGCCCATTTTATGTTTTAGTGTCCTTATTTATGTTTAAATTTGTATTCAGGGTATGCTTTTTTTTAAAATTCCGTGTGATAAATTAGACCGGGAGGTTAACGCCTGGACATCTCCTTAGATTATATATGCCCGAATGCACTCATATGTGTATTTTGTTCATGTTTTTTTTTTCACGTTGAGTAATTGTGTATGTTTTGAAATGGTTACAGCCCTGGCTCTACGCAGCTACCTTGGTTTTAAACAAAAATTACATTAATAATCTCTCTCTCTCTCTTTTCACCACACACACACACACACACTCAGAGAGAGGAGAGAGAGAGAGAGAGACAGAGAGAGAGAGA
Organism: Monoplex corrugatus; assembly: GCA_030674185.1. NCBI lineage: Eukaryota > Metazoa > Mollusca > Gastropoda > Littorinimorpha > Ranellidae > Monoplex > Monoplex corrugatus. Next base: position 35,033,719 of record CM060308.1, read on the forward strand.
AGAGAGAGAGAGAGAGAGAGAGAAGAGAGAGAGAGAAGAGAGAGAGAGAAGAGAGAGAGAGACAGACAGAGACAGACAGAGAAGACAGAGAGAGAGAGAGAGAGACAGAGACTGAAGCAGGCAGATAGAAAACGATAGACAGACAGGCAGAGAGTGAGACAGAAAGAGACAGAGACAGAGTGAGAGAGAGAGAGAGAGAGAGAGAGAGAGAGAGAGAGAGAGAGAGACAGAGAAGCAGACAGACGGACAAAAAACGTTAGACAGACACAGAGACAGTACAGTCAGTCAGGGTCACATGCTAATGGCTGTGGGTTCGAATCCCGGGGTGCGCTACATTAAAACTGACCTTCCGCGTGTTCTGGTGGTGTCAGTATAGGATTAGATGATTAGATAAGTTCCCCTTCCCCCACTTCCCTGGGATGGTTATCCCTGTCGGCCATATCACCTGAGGTGGGTGTCGACATAAAACAACTGAACCAAATCAATCAATCAATCAATCAATCAGTCAATCAATCAGTCTGGCAAAGCTCATAAACTAATATCATTCGATCGCTTCTATCCCAAATCATCTCCTCCTGCTTGTGTAAGGCACAGATGAAAAAAACAAAAGAAAACCAAAAAAAAAAAAAAAACCAGTTCGTGTAAGACACTGGCAGCGCACTGGCCCTAATGGCATCGGTTCGCCGACTCAATGCGGCGAACATTCTCCCGTTTCGTCGGCGAACAACAGTGAGATCAGAGAGAGAGAGAGACGCAGGGCCGATCCTGTTGCTGTTGGGGAAGCACTCTGATCTTTTCTCTGGTCGGAGTTGAACGACTTGTTGACGCAGGATCCGTTTACAGATACTACACACACACACACACGCGCGCGCGCGCGCGCACACACAAACACGCACACATACAGACACACACACGCACACACACACACACACCACGAACACACACGTACGCACGCGCGCGCCCACACACACAAACACACACACCACGCACACACACACACACGCACGTGCACACACACTCACCATGCACACGCTCTCACACACGCACACACACACATCCATTCTCTCTCTCTCTCTCTGTGCCTTTAACACACACACACACACACACACACACACACAGACACACACACACAAACCACACGCTCTCTCTCTCTCTCTCCCCCTGTCAACACACTGTAGCCCAGGAGAGGAGTTCACTCCAAGCACAACATTGTTCTGACCGTCAAACAGCCGGCTGTATTGACGTCCTTTGTGAACCCACTTCAGAAAACACAAAACGGGACGGGAACCCCCAAGCTGGCATGAAGCGATGTGCAGCATTCAGCCGCAAACAGCTCCAATGCAGCTATTGTCCTGGAGACACTGCTGCGAAGAGAAACAAACTAGCTGCCAAACCAGCCGCTAACGTCGCTACTACAACAAGCAGCTTACGTCTCGGAAAATCCAAAGTCCTCAGGCACCTCAAATTCTACCATCGTGGGTGAGGCTGTGTGTGGCAAAGGAGAAGAGGCTACAAGAGATGGGAAGCGCGGAGGTTGTAAACCTACGTGGGGTTGTTTGTGTGGTGGTAGTGGTGGTTGGAAGAGGAGAAGTGGGAGGTGAGATTTGGCAGACTCAATTTGTGCTGTGATGGTGAAACATGATGACTGAAGGTGTGGCTCTGGAATGGTGGGTTTTTAGAGCACCTACACAATGACTGGGAATGGTGCTGATCGCGCTGTTGATTTCGATCGCGCTTCGTGCATATGTACGACGGAGACAGAGAAACACGTCAGGGGTGGGGGGTGGGGGGTTAGCATTTTGTGCTTAGATAAGAGTGGCTATATCAAACTGTTTTTGTTTATCTTTTGGTTGCCCATCATAACAATATTTTTTTGTGATGTCAGGTTATGTTGTATGGATTCTCTTAAGCGAAATGGCTATCCATACTGACCGTATCTCCTGAGATGGGTGTCATCGAAAGAACTCACATGACGCATAGTACACACACATCTCTCATACAATACCGTATCAAATGAGTTAAATAAAAAGAAGCCTAATACCATTAAACTTGTCAAAAGAAGAAGAAGAGGAGGAGGAGGAGGAGGAGAAGAGAGAAGAAGAAGAGAAAGAGAGGAGGAGAGAAGAGAGGAGGAAGAAGAAAGAGAAGAAGAAGAGAAAGAGGAGAGAGAAGAAGAAGAAGAAAAGAGAGGAGAGAGAAGAAGAAGAAGAAGAAGAAAGAAGAAGAAGAAGAAGAAGAAGAAGAAGAAGAAGAAGAAGAAGAAGAAGAAGAAGAGAGAGAAGAAGAAGAAGAAGAGAAGAAGAGAGGAAGAGAAGAAGAAGAAGAAGAAGAAGAGAAGAAGAAGAAGAAGAAGAGGAGAGAAAGAAGAAG